>CM041778.1:374258882-374546382 GCA_023374045.1 Limonium bicolor | reverse complement strand
AGGATGTTTAAAGGTCATTAAGAGTAAAACAAGTTGTAAAACTAATAAAGAGTAAGTAAACCATATGTAAGCATAAATTGTAAAGATATAGTAAGTATGAGTTAGGAAACGTAAGAGTAATCGAGTTTAGTTAATGATAGCTAGATTATCCACTCGATTGTATGCATGTCATAGGACTTGGATTGTGAACACCGGAGGAAAGTTGGGATACAAGTACAACGGTGAACGGTATGAACTCCTCATGCCCCTATGCTACCTTGGTTACTCTGATTTGTGTGTGTGTTGCTAATTGATCACCAATAAGATAAACGCACGAATCGGATACATTATGCTTATATGTGATTCATGAGATTGTTCTTTGTTTGGATATTCTCTTTAAATCATAGTTTGTATAATTCATGAAATGTATGGATGAATATGAGTGTTGTATGTATGATATATTGTAATGTGACCGAATGTGATTGCGATTGGACTTCTAACTGATTCCTAACAAGCTAACCAATCTAACTTAAATTGGTAATAAATTGGAATGAGTAGAAGTCCGATATAGTTTCGGTCACGAGTGAGGATGCGGAGTCAAGAGGTTGGCTCCAATTCTGACTTTTTAACTGGTCCACGGCCCAACCCCTTAAATGGGTAGCATCCTGGACTGGTGAGTCAAGTAAATCCAGTGGGGGACGGTGTAGTCCCCGGCTGGAGGTCATACCGACTTAACATGAGGTAGAGTAAGTAAGTAAGAATGAGTAAACAAGTATGGAAAAGTAAGTAAGTGTATGTAAGAGAAAGTATTGTGTAATGAGTAAAAGTAAATAGCATCCGATTAACCCGGATGCGTAATTTGGCTAACCCTTGTGAAGGTGAGTATTGTGTGTGCTATTGTACTGCTGTTTTAGAATGTGTACTGTATCGAGCATGATTGTATGATGTATGTAAAGCATGCATGTATGAAATTAATGAACTACATGTACAGTCGACCTTAAATAGTCGGCGTACCCTAGTTAGCACGCGGTATATGTGTAACACCCTGGATTTTTACCTCAAAACATAGCTTATGAAATACAAATCTAACGGCGCAAACGGCATTTAAAACGGACCTCAAACGAGTTCTAAAAGGGCAATAGAGTAGGTCCGAACTTGTGTCCGGACATGGAAAGTTCGGACACAAGCCGAAGCGAAATAGACTAAGGAAACCCAAACGTCCGAACTTGTGTCCGGACTTCGATGTTCGGACACAAGTTGAGTTTCAAATCTTCGAAAAAATCCTTACGTGGTCCGAACATTGGTCCGAACTTGCAAGTTCGGACATAGGTCGAGACTTGCAAGCTGAACCCGTCCTCGCATGCTGTCCAAACATAGAAGTTCGGACAGATGTTCGGACACAGCCAAACAATCAAAGACCTTGAAACTTTTGGGGCCTGTTCGATCATTGATGTCCGGACGGACGTTCGGACAGGTCCTTAAGTGCAGCTGTTAAAATGCCAACAGAAACCAAAAACCATTAAAAACTCTCATGTAAAACTCAATAACAACAGGAGGAACTTTTGAACAGATGAGATCATTATTAATTACTCAGTACAAGCTCAAACTCAAATAAAACCAATTCATAAACGCCAATAAATTCATTTAACCAAAACTTAGATGAACATAACCTCTAACTCAGCAGCGGATCTCAAACGTCCAGGGCATTACCGCCACACCCATTCCCGTGGGTGCTCAGGCTAATAAACCAATTAACACTTAAAAACAAAGTCAACTTCCGAGTTACATGAAAGCAAAACAAACATTTAATGTATAAGCTTTGAGAACATAACACATCTCTCAATCACTGAAATTTGAAACATCGCCTTAATTATTCGTAGTCCCTAAACTATATGATTCGTCGCCCCGATCCCCATAATCAGTCATCCATACCTGTGATCATAAAACATAGACAAAACACAGAAAGGATCGCACAAATCAGAAAAACTGAGTAAATTCCACCTCAACCTGTAAAATACATTTCAAAACTTATTTGCCTTTAATAAACAGATGCGAAGTTTTTACTGAACAGTTGGTGAATTCCAGAAAACATAACGATTCCGAAACCACAGTAGGGAGCTTCCAACAGGAGGTAACCACAATTCCAAACACGGGGTCACCTAGTGGACCCCAAACAACAATTCCAGGACAGTCACCTATGGGACCGTCAATAACCACCTCACCCTAAGTCCTTAAGTGTGCACACCCCCTATGAGACAACAGTAACATAGAGTAGATCAGAGGGCTTAACTGCAACAACGTGTGCAACGCAAATAAAATAACCATGGGAGCACCTATGGGCTCCCAAACAATAGAATCCAACCTGCGAAAGACTCCCAAAATCCAGAATTAAAATCCACAGCACCATTCACTTCCTCAATTCCAAAACGTGGGAACAATCCCCAATTCCAAAACACAACCGAGAACTCATAAAAGCACAACAAAACCTTTTCCAATTGTTTTACAAAACATCGGTCAAAACAATCATTGAGCATAGAATTACCTGGAACAATCCAAAATCCCTCAAGAGCCCAACTGCTCCAGTCTATCGATAGCGTTCATCGATGTAATCGGCGTCTAGGTAACCAAAACAACAATCAGAAGAAACCAACAACGCGTACAACAATTATACAACCCTAGTTAGAATACATTACCCCACAATTTACTAACTGGCACCAGAGAATTTGATTAGACCTCGACGGAACCGGCGTGGAATCACCAAGAATTGAAGAAGGAGAGTGTGAAGAGTTTGAAAAGAGTATGAGTGCAAGAACGGCGTATTGAGGATGAAGATGGATGAGAGAATCGGTGTTTTAAATAGAGAACTAATTGTAAAACAATAAAGAAAACATAAATTTAGTAATTAAAAGTCTAGGTTTTAAGGAGAGAAGATATTAAATATTAGAAGAGAAATCAGTTTTGCCAATATTCAAAAGGTGTAGAACTTATAATTAATTTAATGAATCCCCACTTGAAAATAGAAGAACGTGGGTAACCGTTGTAACAAGATGAGAATGGGAAATAAAATAATTAGGAAGTTAATTAATAAACATCTGCTTGGAAGGAAGTAGTTTAAAAACAAATAGATGTATAAATTGTAAGTGGTTTCAAAGTTCAACATGAAGAAAGACAATCACGTTAAAATAAGGAATCAAAATGCTAATAATATATTTGCTGAGAGAAAAATAAGGAGAGATAATAAATATTATTTTAAGTAGTCAAACGGAAATTGAACTCTTGAAATTAAATAACCACAAGGAGAAAGCCAAATTGAATTCGAACTCCATATATCTAAAGTTAATAAAATTGGGAAGAAGATTCTAGAATAGTATTTTATAGCTTAAATAAATAAAACGAGGTTAAGAGGATAACATAGTATCCAAATAGTATGACATCCGCAATATATCAAAAATCGAATAAGGCCAAAACGTTATGAATAGTTGTAAACACTTTTAAGGAGAATGATTAATTTGGGAGTAGTTGTCATTTAATTCTCTGGGCCAACCTAATACTAACCTCAGCCTCATAACCCGAACTATATACTACTCCTCCGTCCTGAATTGACCGTCCTGTTTGCTTTATGGCACGTTTTTCCACTTCAATATTAAACATATAAGATAAAATAATTTTATAAAATTAAATTTTGTAACACATAGTTTATCATATAAGGAATCATATACAAAACTTAAATTTTTAAAATTAATTTATCTTATATGTTAAAAATTGAAGTCAAACGACATGTCCAAATAGTAAACAAGACGGTCAATTCAGGACGGAGGGAGTATATCATTCCCAACCTGCATTTCCCGGGTATTTCAATATGCGAAGTTTATGCGCAGCTTTTGCTGAGCCCCTTGGGGCGATGTTTTACTACATGCAGGTCCTCGAGACAGGTGAAGACTATGAAGAGATTTTGTTTGATTTCTTTTTGTCTGTAACCGATGAATTGTGAAAGGTGTACTATGTAGTATACGGTTGTAGGTTTTTGTTAGTCGGTGTACCATAGGGTACACCCTTTTGGGATATGAAAGGATGGTGATTGGGTATAGATGATTAGCTAGTAGAAACTCATTCATTTTGGTAGACTTGAAAGAGATGTAATTAAATACTTTAAATACTCGGTAATCCAGCAATGTAAGTATGTTATCTTTTGTAGTCAGTATGAAATGTAGTAACTCGGTATATCTAGGCATCAGACCGTCACTGTAGGTAGTGTAAGCCTTGCTAGCCGTATGGGCGGTTAGCGGCGTTGTATCACCCGCCGTAGTAGTAGTAGTATTTCCGCTACGACGTAGTAGGATTATCAGGATGATTAGACGGTAAGCATAGGATTAACGGTAGGGGTGTTACAAAAAGTGGTATCAGAGCGTAGTTACACTTTGATGACCTAGAATTACCGAGCGTAGGGATTACCGAGTTAGGATTTCAACCGTCTTAAGACGGATATTTAGAAACCTAACTAGGAACTACCGTTGCTAACAACGGATACCATGACGTCCTTATGGACGATACCTTGCTTAAATTCCATGACCCTTAGGTCATCTTGCAAAGCCTAATGTAAATGCTAAATGTTCAGATGTCGGGACGAGGCCGAGGCCGAGCAAGAGGCGAAGCCTCAGATGGACCTGGCGCGCAAACGATAGCAGAGATCGTCGCCGCCACGGTAGCGCAGATGCTACCTCAAGTAATCACTGCTATGCAGCAAACCCAACAAAACCAACAAACTCAAATGGGACCAATCCCGCCCCCTCCACCCAGAGAAGTAAACTGAGTAAAAGCTATCGCAGATCTTCGACCGCCTTGCTTTAGAGGTGAGAGCGACCCTGCTAAGCTTGAAGCCTACATCTCCGAAATGGAGACTGCATTTGAGACTCTCGAATGTCCTGCTGGAGTTCGAGTGAGATTAGCCGCCTACTACCTTAAGGATGCAGCCATGGATTGGTGGAAACTAATCAAGAACGACCATGCTGATGACCCCACCTTTGACTGGGAATCCTTCACAGCCCTCCTCCGATCCAAATATTACCCTGAGCATGTTAAAACAAGAAAAAGGCTAGAGCTTGATGCTTTGAGAATGACAGAGAAGATGTCTGTCGACGAGTACTACCGCACCTTCACCTCTCTTCTACGACTTCTACCCGACCTTGGGTATACCGGCCAGGTGTTGGTCGATCGCTTCTATGGCGGTCTGAGCCATCGCCTTCGGTACGGTATGGGCTACACTAGATTTACCTCTCTTCAGGTAAATATCGGTTTAACCCTTAGTACCATTGTAAATTCTTAAATACTTACCTTATCTATCTAAAGGAGAATCCCGCTAATAACAGAAACTTCAGGAGTGTTATCACGCGGCATCTCGCGTTGAGATCACTTGCCAATTGAGGGATGAAGAAACCGCGCTTAAGCGCAAGGCCAACAACAAAAACACAAGTGCTGAGGAGCAGAACCAAGGGAAAAGTTGGAAAAAGAAGAAAGGGAAATTCTTTCAGCAAACCCAAAAGATTTCCCAAGTGAGAGCAGTGCCCATGCTGATAAGGGCAAACCAATTGAGCTTCTTCAACTTGGTTCTTCCACACCGGTGGCTGCGAAGCCACTGAGATCACACACACCTAAGGGTAAACTTCTAAATTAAATTCGTAATAGTATAAGTATCATATCTAGTATATCCGCACAAATGTGCTAACACTCTAAACCTTAGGTTCTCGCTCCGATTTCACTAAGAACTACTCCGACAGCCGCGCATATGTATGTAGAAAGTGCAATCAAGACCACCCCGGCCTAGATTGCCAAGGGAGAGAAATCCGGTGCTACAACTGTCAGAAGCTCGGACACCGAGCCAACTTTGCCCAGAGAATGCCAAACCAAGAGGGAACTTCCAAAGCTACAAGCAGAGGGAAGGCAAGGAGGTTGCATCTGGTGATGCACCAGCCCAGTAGGCGCCGTAGGGACAGGGATCCCGAGGTCCCCAGAAGGGCGCACCCCAGAGGCATCCTGCCTTGCACATTATGACAGAGATGGGACCGGTTCTAAGTCCGGCCTAGGTAATTAACTGAACCTTGAATCCTGTGAAGCATGTCTAAGTATTGGAGCAACTGTTGAATGAATGCATGAGTGCATGAATTGAAGTATGTATTGAGCATGAAATGAAGTAGTTGACACTAGTACTCACCGTAGATGAAATTTATAACCATAGGAAGCTTTAGTATCTGCTATCCAATACCTTCGAAACCAAGTCAAGAAGAGACCGACATCACCAATCACTACTACACCAACGAGCAGTGTCAGGTCATCCGACCAGGTATGATTTTATTAAAGGAATACCTGACACCCGAAGCCCAAATTTCAATCATCCGACGATGCAACGAACGAGGAACGGGTCAAGGAGGATTTTATACACCCGAATTCCCGGTGGAGCGAAGATGAAGCTGAAGATGATGTGCTTAGGAAAGGATTGGAATCCTTATACCAAGACATACCAAGAGACACGAATACAAGACAGAGCGGCGCCACCCACAATACCCCCGGAATTTCAGACACTTGTTACACAAGCAGTAGAACTTGCACGACAATGTGAATATGATCTGATCCCCGTAATTGAAGCGGGCATTTGTATCGTCAACTTCTATGAGAAAGAAGGACGACTTGGGTTACACCAAGACAAGGACGAGACAGCGGAATCTCTTGAACAAGGAGTGCCCGTAGTGTCTTGGTCCATTGGTGATGACACCGTATTTATGTATAGCTAGCAGAAGCGTGTGGACCTCGCACAGAAACTGGTATTGAGATCAGGAGATGTCCTAATCATGGGTGGAAAATCTAGGATGTTGTATCACGGGATCCACAAGATCAAGTTGAATACGGCACCACCGTAATAATCAATGCCACACACATAAAACCAGGATGCCTGAACCTTACCTTTAGGAAGTATTAAATTCATAGTATCATGTAATGTATTAGTAACGTGTTTAGAGACACGGTATGTATGATGGTTGGTTTATCAATAAAGAGCAGTGTTGATTTAAATTCCACTTGTGTCTGATAAGTCAGGAATTTGGCTAAGTTTCTAGACTAATTCATGCTTAATTTTCTACATTATGACATTAACTTTCCTCTTTAGTGCTTTAATTACTCTTCATTTGTTATATTTGTCTCCAATGATTGATTTCATATGTTTTCAGGATAAAATACTCAACAAAGTGTTTAAATGAAGATTTTAGAGGTTAGAGCAACATGGGAAGTCAAACCAGAGTCAAACACAGATTTTCATTCATTACTGTTGTGCTTTATAGAGGGTCCGGGTTTGCATGTTGGTTTGCAACCCGGACCACGAGACCGGAGAACCTTCTGCCTCAATTTTCATATGTTCCGGGTTTGCATATGGGTTTTAAACCCGGAACATCACCAGCGGAGAACCTTCTGCCTCAATTTCATATGTTCCGGGTTTGCATATGGGTTTTAAACCCGGAACATCACCAGCAGAGGAGCTACTGCCTCAATTTTCATATGTTCCGGGTTTGCATATGGGTTTTAAACCCGGAACATCACCAGCGGAGCGCGGATTTCTGTTTCGAGATTAACGGAATATTTTTATCATTTGTGGCCGTCGCTTATTGAAGATAGATTAGAGATAAAATTCTGTTTTTGTTATAAAGAGAGGAGTCTCGCAAACGTGAGACATATACGTCTGGAGCGCACAAAATAGTGACGATACAGAGAGAATTAGTGGGAGAGTTTTGAGTCTGTATGGAGTCTGGAGTTTGGAGCAGAGCACAGAAAGCAGTTCACCACGGAGACTTCACCAGAAGTCTCAGAACAGAGTTCCTTCTTGTTCTCTATTATTACTAAGCTTATTGTAAACATGTCAATGGCTGAGTAGTTCCCTTAGATTTCGGTTTGCTATGTATCCCTAAATTGACTATTCCTGTTCCTTTGTGATTTAATGCAATTCAATTGAGTAAAGTTATTTTCCTTGCTTAATTTCTTTAATCGTTATAATTTGGCCAATTATAAAGATTAGTATTTTGTTAGCTTATATGTGACGACTGCGGCTTTCAATCGATTACAGGAAAATAACCGGTTAGTTTAGAGACGGTAATTCCTCTAAATAGCTAATTGACTAATAAACTAGATTGTTCTTAAGGCGGTTAGTAAACAGTGGGTTCGTAACGAGAGTTAGAATTCGGTCTTTATTAACTAGTATTTGCTAAGCGGGAGACCGGAGGTGAATTATCTTTGCTCTAGGGTTTTACTCATAATTATCTTATTAATCACTTAGGGATAGGAATCATAGACTTAGGGTGCAGTAGTAAACCGGGATCTCTTCTCCAGATCAGTTTCACAACATTTATTTTTCCTGCTTGTTATTGTTTGCACTCTGTTTACAGTTTCTTATCATCATCAAATCAAACCCCAATTTCCTGTTTGTTTTGTTTCGTTTGGTAAATATTAAACTAGACACATCGCCTCCTCTGGTTCGATACTTAGGGATTACTCTCTATTAAAACTTGCTAGAATTGACCGGTACACTTGTTGCTGTCGTTCAGCCCGTTCAAAAAGAGGTTGAGGACTCTAGTAAAGCTTTTGAAACACCCAAGGAGAAGGAGTCTCCTGAAACTCAACCTTCTTACTCTTCTGTTTCTAATCATAAATTTGAAGAACCTATTCCTTTCCTGACAGGTTAAAGAAAAGGGACCTCGACGAACAGCTTGGAAAATTTCTTAACATTTTTAAGAAATCAACTAAGGATATGCCTTTTTCTGAAGTGCTTAAGTTTATGCCAAATTATGCTAAGCTAGTAGATGATATCTTGGCTAAAAAATCTTCTTTGCAGGAAAAGGAAACGGTGAAGAAGGTAACTACTAGGAGCGGTAAAGGTAAAACTAATGAGCTTGAGGTGGTGAATATAGAGGAACCGGTGCTAGAGAATGAGCGTAATTGCAAAACCACCCAATCTCCTCCACCTACACCACCTGCAGTCGACGTTTCCCCTTCAGTTCCCTTCCCAGGAAGAACCAAGCGTTTCAAGGAGGATAGTGAGTTTGATAAGTTCCTTACTTTACTTCGTCAACTATCTGTTGATATTCCTTTTGTTGAATTAGTTACGAAGGTGCCTAACTATGCCAAGTATTTAAGGAAGCTTTTATCTAACAAGGAAAAGTTAGTTGAGACAGGGACTATTCAGCTTACAGGAACTTGTTCAGCGATCATACAAAAGCGCCAACCAGAAAATGCAAAGATCCTGGAAGTTTCACAATTCCTTGCAGAGTAGGAGACATTGACTTTGACCACTGTCTTGCTGATTTGGGAGCATCAATCAGTCTCATGCCATACACTATTTATGAAAAGCTTGGGATTGGGGACTTACAGCCTACACGAATGACGCTTCAGCTAGCAGATCGCTCAATGGTTTATCCTTGTGGAATCGCTAAGGATGTGATGGTTAAGGTGGAGCATCTGTACTTTCCTTGCGATTTTGTCGTACTCGACATGGCTGCAGATCCAACAGTCCCTATCATCCTTGGAAGACCCTTCCTAGCAACAGCCGACGCTCGAATCGAAGTTGCTCACGGTACGATCACTTTGAATGCAGAAGGTGAGCAACTACTGTTTTATGCTGGTAGGTCTTCAAAACAAGTTTTGGAAGCATCTCGAACTTCTTGTCGCTGGGACCCCAAAACAGCCCAATCATCTGGAGCCTCTTGAGAGAATGAGGCACGGTCTAGCCAAAGACCGAAAAGACGGCGGCTGGCTGGGAGACAACCCAGTTTTGTGAGTTTTATTATTTTCATTTTTGTTTATTTCTCGTAAGTTTATATTTTTTCAATCTTTATTTTTGGGCTAATAAGTTTGTTAGACATGTTCTTCATGAGGGAACCAAGGGAAACCCTGTCGAATTTTCTGCAGAATTCAACACCCCGCTGTTCTACATAAGTGTGAGGACGTTGTCCTCACCATACTCCAGGGGCGTGATTTTCTAACTTCTTTTATTTGAAGTTGTTTTCTGCGACTTTGTGTTATCCTTCCGTCTTAATCATTTTCATGAAGCAATGAGGCCATTGCTAAGTTTTAAGTGTGAGGAAGGGAAATTGCACATACTCATATTCATGTTCAATTTCATTCGAATGTGCTAATTTTGAACAATTTTCTTTCAAGACAATCATTCCATTTGCACAATATTTTTGTTGGCCCTCAAAAATATTTTGGTTGCATAACATACCTGAGTCTTATTCAGTGTTGGTTAAGTTGGTTTGGAACACCGCACGAGTAGCACTAGTTCTTATGAGATCGAAGGTGGAAACAGTTGTGGGAATTCTGGTTGCACTTCTTGTATGTACAGTTTTAACTAATGTTTGTCTATTTCTTCTTTTAAAAGTTAAGCCTATTAGTGCGACTATTTGATTTTGATTTCACTTGGGGACTTTGGGAATGATTATTGAATGAAAGGAAGGAAGGACAAAGGCAAGGTACTCCTCTAATCAAACTTTTAACCCAGAAAACAGGCCTCGCCCATTTGGTAATTAAGTCCTCGGGGTGCTTCATCACCCATCTACCTAAGGTCATCTGATCTGGGATAGAAGACCCAACACCGCTACATGAATGGAGAGAAAAGTCTGAGGGATATAAAAGAGAAAGTTCATGCTTGTTTAGAAAGTTGAAGAAATTTGTTAATGCAAAGTGCAAAATCTTTCTTAATTATGAGTACGTGGTGATGAAGGTAATATGGAATAAGATATTACTTCTCACCCCTTGTCGTCCATGGATTGTGGAAAGTTAATTGGAAAGTAGTCCCTGAGTGAAATTGGAGTCAGTGGTTTTACTATGTGCCTTAAGCTCTTGCAAAATACTTCTCAATTCACTGTTTATGAAAACCTGCAAGTGTGGATCATTGTTCTCTATGACTGCTTTTCATTATTAGATCTCCTTGTGCACAGTTCTGAACTGACGACTCCCTTCTGTAAGATTTTAGTATGTTTCTATTTGCTTGAGGGCAAGCAAAGATTAAGTGTGAGGAAGTTGATAAGTCAGGAATTTGTCTAAGTTTTCTAGACTAATTCATGCTTAATTTCTACATTATGACATTAACTTTCCTCTTTAATGCTTTAATTACTCTTCATTGTTATATTTGTCTCCAATGATTGATTTCATATGTTTTCAGGATAAATACTCAACAAAGTGTTTAAATAAGATTTAAGAGTTAGATGGAAGTCAACACAGGGAAGTCAAACCAGAGTCAAACACAGATTTTCATTCATTACTGTTGTGCTTTATAGAGGGTCCGGGTTTGCATGTTGGTTTGCAACCCGGACCACGAGACCGGAGAACCTTCTGCCTCAATTTTCATATGTTCCGGGTTTGCATATGGGTTTTAAACCCGGAACATCACCAGCGGAGAACCTTCTGCCTCAATTTTCATATGTTCCGGGTTTGCATATGGGTTTTAAACCCGGAACATCACCAGCGGAGGAGCTACTGCCTCAATTTTCATATGTTCCGGGTTTGCATATGGGTTTTAAACCCGGAACATCACCAGCTGAGCGCGGATTTCTGTTTCGAGATTAACGGAATATTTTATCATTTGTGGCCGTCGCTTATTGAAGATAGATTAGAGATAAAATTCTGTTTTTGTTATAAAGAGAGAGTCTCGCAAACGTGAGACACATACGTCTGGAGTGCACAAAATAGTCACGATACAGAGAGAATTAGTTGGAGTGTTTTGAGTCTGTTTGGAGTCTGGAGTTTGGAGCAGAGCACAGAAAGCAGTTCACCACGGAGACTTCACCAGAAGTCTCAGAACAGAGTTCCTTCTTGCTCTCTATTATTACTAAGCTTATTGTAAACATGTCAATGGCTGAGTAGTTCCCTTAGATTTCGGTTTGCTATGTATCCCTAAATTGACTATTCCTGTTCCTTTGTGATTTAATGCAATTCAATTGAGTAAAGTTATTTTCCTTGCTTAATTTCTTTAATCGTTATAATTTGGCCAATTATAAAGATTAGTATTTTGTTAGCTTATATGTGACGACTGCGGCTTTCAATCGATTACAGGAAAATAACCGGTTAGTTTAGAGACGGTAATTCCTCTAAATAGCTAATTGACTAATAAACTAGATTGTTCTTAAGGCGGTTAGTAAACAGTGGGTTCGTAACGAGAGTTAGAATTCGGTCTTTATTAACTAGTATTTGCTAAGCGGGAGACCGGAGGTGAATTATCTTGCTCTAGGGTTTTACTCATAATATCTTATTAATCACTTAGGGATAGGAATCATAGACTTAGGGTGCAGTAGTAAACCGGGATCTCTTCTCCAGATCAGTTTCACAACATTTATTTTTCCTGCTTGTTATTGTTTGCACTCTGTTTACAGTTTCTTATCATCATCAAATCAAACCCCAATTTCCTGTTTGTTTTGTTTCGTTTGGTAAAGATTAAACTAGACACATCGCCTCCTCTGGTTCGATACTTAGGGATTACTCTCTATTAAAACTTGCTAGAATTGACCGGTACACTTGCCGTTAGGTTTTACCCCAACAGTGTCCACCATCAATACTTATGAAATTGTGACTTCAATAGGTTGTGGACTCGGTACCGAAGGTAACCTGAGTATCCTCACCGAAGCACAAGCCGGTAAAAGCGGCACCATTTTAACGGGAACCTTCCCAGTGAACGGCATTGATGCCTCAGTGTATATTTGACTCTGGCGCCTCTCACACCTTTGTATCACCATCTTTTGTGAAGTTGAAGCCAGATGCGGATGAGCTACCGAATTTCCTGGTTACTCTCCCATCGAGGGAGCGAATACAGTGCACCAAGTATTATAAGTCAGCCACAATCGAAATCAAAGGCGATCGTTTCCCATCTCCTTCATCGAATTTAATGGGTTGGGATTCGATGTAATAGTCGGAATGAATTGGTTGGAGCGCACAAGGGTAGAATCCTCTGCGCCGAGCATCGATTGCTGCTCAGAGTCCTTCTAGGGTTACTGTATCTTACCGCCAGAGACCGAGAGAGTCTTCGACTACAGTCATCTCCGCTATGGCCATGTACCAGGAGCTCAAAAGGGTAAAGAAGTGTATCTGTGTTATGTACAAGACCTGGAGAGAGATCCAGAGTTCAATCCTGAAGTACCTATTGTATCTGAATTCCTGATGTATTCCCTAAGGAGATACCCGGCATGCCACCTCGATGAGCAGTAGAGTTTGAGATTGACTTTTTCCAGGTACTGGTCCCATTGCTAGGGCACCGTACCGTATGAAACCTGCTGAAATGACAGAGCTGAAAGAGCAGTTACGAGACCTTCTCGACAAAGGGTTTATACGCCCAAGTGTATCACCCTGGGGAGCACCGTTCTCTTTGTGAAGAAGAAGGACGGTAGCCTCCGACTTTGTATTGACTACCGCGAATTGAATGCGGTCACAGTAAAAAATAAATACCCATTGCCACGCATCGACGACCTATTCGACCATGAAAGGAGCCTCAGTCTTCTCCAAGATCGACCTCCGTTCTGGGTATCATCAGATTGCTATCAGAGAGCAAGACATCGAGAAAACAGCATTCCGCACCAGATATGGCCACTACGAATGCACAGTCATGCCATTCAGTTTGTCAAACGCACCAGCAAAATTCATGGATCTTATGAATCGACTCTTCAGTGAACAGTTGGACACTTCAGTAGTATTCATTGATGGAATACTTGTATACTCCAAATCAGCAGAAGAACATAAAATCCATTTGAGGAAAGTACTTGAGACACTGCGCGAGACCAGCTGTATGCGAAGTTCTCTAAATACGAGTTCTGGCTAGATCAGGTATCATTCCTCGGTCATGTCATCTCGAGCGCAGGTATCTCAGCTGACCCTTCTAAGATTGAAGCTGTACGATCATGGCCTAGACCCAAGACTGTCACCGACATTAGGAGCTTTTTTGGTCTAGCCGGTATTACCGGAGATTTGTAAGGGACTTCTCGAAAGTCGCTAAGCCCGTGACTACACTGATGAAGAAAGATGCAAGTTTGTATGGACAGACGAGTGCGAAGTAGCATTTCAGAGCCTGAAAGACTCATTGACCTCAGCGCCGATTCTCACTCTTCCAGAGGGCACAGAGGGATTTGAGGTATATTGCGATGCATCAGGCAGGGAATGGGATGCGTACTCATGCAGCATGGCAAGGTTGTAGCTTATGCCTCTCGCCAGCTGAAAAGCATGAGGAGAATTACCCGACACACGACTTAGAGCTGGGAGCCATTGTCTTCGCCTTGAAGATATGGCAACACTATCTCTATGGGGTAAGCATCACCATCTACTCCGACCACAAGAGCTTACAGTATGTATATACACAGAAAGAATTGAACTTGAGACAGAGAAGGTGGATGGAGTTTCTCTCAGACTACGACATCAACCTGCAATATAAGGAAGGGAAGGCAAACGTTGTAGCCGACGCCCTGAGCCTTCGAGGACACTCGCTTCTTCTAGCTTGTTGACGAGGTGCGAGATGCTCAGTTGTGCGACCCTTACCTAACCGAAATCAGACAGAAGATCACTGATGGTACATTTGAAAGGAGAAATATGATTTTAAGTTGCATGAAGATGGTCTGATTCGGTTGAATGACAGGATATGCGTCCCCCGAAGCTATGCTGAGCTAAGGGATCACATCCTGCGAGAGTCACACAGTTCCACATTGTCAGTCCATCCAGGAGCCTCCAAGATGTACAAAGACATGAAGAGGTACTTCTGGTGGTCTGGGATGAAGTCAGATGTGACGGAGTATGTATTGAGATGCTTAACATGCCAGAAAGTAAAGTTTGAACATCGTAGACCGGGCGGAATGGTACAATCAATGCCAGTTCCGGAGTGAAAATTTCATGATATCTCCATGGATTTTGTTGTAGGACTCCCACCTGCCACGGGATGACTCAATATGATCTGGTTGTAGTCGATCGCCTCACCAGGGTTGCCAGATTCATACCGATGAAGGACACTTGGAAGGTAGTGAAGCTCGCAGAGCTATTCGACAAGGAGATTATCAGAGATCACGGAGTCCCCAAAAACCATAGTATCTGACCGCGACACCAGATTTCTTTTGAGATACTGGAGAGCTACACGGGAAGCGCTGGGTACAGAATTGAAGCTGAGTACCGCCTTCCATCCTCAGACCGACGGTCAGACAGAAAGAACCATCCAGACACTGGAGGACATGCTTAGGGCATGTACCTTAGATTTTCAGGGGAGTTGGTTAGATAAGCTTCATCTTATCGAGTTTTCCTACAATAATAGCTATCATGCTACGATTAAGATGTCGCCTTTCCAAGCCCTATACGGTAGACCTTGCCGTACACCTTTGTGTTGGGATGAGTCAAGCGAAGCGGTCATCATAGGACCGGAGTATCTAGAACAAGTCCAAGCGGAAGTACAACAAATCCGAGCCAATATGAAGGCAGCCCAAGATAGACAGAAATCTTATGCGGATGTCAGACGACACGACCTTGAGTTTGTTGTGGGCGACCAAGTGTTCTTACGTGTTTCACCTATGAAGGGCGTATTCCGTTTTGGTCAGAAGGGCAGCTGAGCCCAAATTTGTAGGGCCGTACACTATCACCGAGAGAGTTGGATCCGTAGCCTATAGGTTAGCATTACCTGAGGACTTGGGGTGTGTCCATGATGTCTTTCATGTGTCACAACTCAAGAAGTACATTTCTGATCCTTCTCATGTCCTAGAGCCCAGAGACTATCCATTGAGCCGACCATGAGATATGTCGAAACCCCGGTGAGAATCCTTGATAGGATGACCAGAGACACTCGCCATAAGTCTATACGAATGGTAAAGGTCCTATGGTCAAACCCTATGTCGAAGAAGCGACATGGGAGTTGGAAGATGCCATGAAGGCAAAGTACCCACAGTTATTCATAGACTAGATAGTCTAGTATTTAGTACATACGGGTACGGGCGTACCCCTTTTAAGGGTGGTAGAGCCTTTTTGCTTTTGCATTGCTTCGGGGTGAGCATTGCATAGTGTGTGTGTATTGTAATATATTTTGATGGCACATTTAGTGCGGAGTGTATTTGGTATGTGTGTGTATGTATGTGTAATGCGTAGTGTATGGATATGTATGTACAATGTATGGTGTATTGGTGTAACGTGTATTGTGAATTGCAGTGGTGTATTGTGTAATGTGGATACGATGTGTATGGAAATGTGCATTGTGTATGTGAATTCGTATGATGCTTGATTTGTGTGCGCTGTAATGTGAAAGGAAGTGAACACCTCATAGGTGGTATTAAGATACATTATGGCAATTGGTTTGCCTAATGAGTAGAATAAGTAAACTATTAAACCTTGAGCAACATTGAGGGCAAAGTTTCTTAAGGGGGGTAGATTGAAATACCCCGTAATTAAAAATAGTGATTAATTAGGCTAATAAATAATTTAGGAGCTTAATTATGTCTAAATAATCACAAGGGAACAAATCCTGAAGAAAACGGATCCTTAAAACGGATTAAACACTAACGAACCTTAAAGCGCGTTTTTTGAGGAACCGGGAAAACGTGACTTTAAGCGGGTCAAATAGACTCGTAACAATTTTGGTCAACTAAACAGTCATTAATAAATATTAGTGAAGGTCTAGAACCAATAAATCAATAAAACGAGGAAATAGTAAAAAAACTGTCAAAACGGGAAGTTGTGGGGTAGAAACATAAATAACCCAAACTAGTGTGTCCACTATTGAAATAAAAATGTAAAGTTTGTGTGTGTGGGTGTCAGCTGATTTCTTTCCCCTCTCTCTCACACACTCTCTTAACTTTCTTATGTACAAAAGAACAAAACAATTAAAAAGCAAAAGTAAACTACTTTACTTACCTACTCTCTCTCCTACTCTCTATTCTCCTCTCACTCACGTACAACCCCTTTTCCCTCACTCTCTGATTCCTTTCTTCCCCAAGCAGGCGACAACAATGGAGATTTGAACACCCCACACAAAATCTCCACTTCTCTCCTCTTGTTAACCCCTTGAACCTCTATCAAAAATTACAAAAGTTATACCATTGGAATCCCCTCATCAAGGAGAACATATTCCTCCTTTCAAATTCGAAAACAAGCATTTTCATCTCCATGGGTGTTCTTGCTTTGGAGCTTCAAGACCACCATTAGAAGCCCCTTCTTCACCTGTTTGGTTTAAGGTAAAAAGAAACCCAAAAACATTACCTTTTCTTGCTCTTGTTCTCAAAATAGAAATTTCTAAGTTGTGAGCTCCTATCCTTCTTGTTCCAGCCATTTTGGCATTGTTGGTGGAGTAGAAATATTGCTCTAGTGCTGTTCCAAGCTTCACTTACTCCTTTGCAAGGTAATGAATCCCCAAACCCTAGAGATTTACCTTAAAGCATTAATATAACCTAAGGGCTAGTTGGAATTAAATGGTGGTATGTAATGGGTTGTAGTGTAGAGATTTGAATCTTCATAGCTGTTGGAAAAAGAGGAAAAGAAAGGAAGAAGGGAGAAGTAGAAGAAGAAAAGAGAACTAGAAGAAGAACAAGGTAAATGATGCTCACATTTGTAGTTTTGTAAATGCTTATGTAACAGATTTTAAAAGTTTAAAATGTACATTGTAAAATGGTAATGAGTAGTAGTGTAATGTGTAAGAAGAACTAAACTATTTGAAACTTAAAATACATTAAAAAACTTGTTGAAACCTGGATGGGAATTAGAGGTTGTGTGCAGGAATTTTAGGAGTGTTTAGTGTTTGGTATTTGTGTATGAGAGCTATGTGTATGATTCTATTGAAAACAGGTGAATTGGGTAACAAGATGTGAGTAAATGATGTGGTGAGAATGTAGAGATTTTAGGGGAGGTTATGTCAAAATTTACCTAGAACTAGAATACTTAAAAACTAGAAAACTAGGTAAAAGTATGTCCTTGTAACAGATCTTAATTTGAGCTGTTTAGTGGGTAGGTTAGGAGAGATAGTCAAATGCATTATAAGCATTAGAAATGACATTGGAAGAGGGAGCAATAGATGGAGAAAGTGAGAGTTAAAATCTGTGGCATAATGCAACTAAGTGGAGATAGTGTAAGTGCTTAAATGAGAGCTTAAGAAAATAAGTGAGTGAATTAGTATAAAAGGGTGTAATAGGTTAGTAAAGGAATTAAACATGTTTAGGAGGCTAATTAGGTGCTAAAATATGTGAGATTAAGTGTAGGAACAATGGGGAATTAATTAGGCAAAGTTTGGTTTGTAACAGATTAAGAAAACTTGGAATCTGCAGAAAAATTAGCAGGGTCCGGGACCTTAGTCCAGGACTAAGTCCCTGACGAGTGTACAATAAAGGCCGAGAGTAGAACCCAGGTGGTGGTCCGGGACTTAGGTCCAGTGCAAGGACCCGGACCACCCTACAAAAACACCAAGAGTTGCTAGAAACAATGGTCCGGGACTTACCTTAAGCAAGAAGACCCGGACCACCTGAAATTTCCATTCGAGAATATACACTGCCTCTGGTCCGGGACTCAAGTCCAGTATGAGGACCCGGACCATGCAATTAAAACAGCCGAGAGTTTTGACCATGTGTTGGTCCGGGACTTAAGACCCGGACAAGGTCCCGGACCAACCAAAAATTGTAAAATTAAGTGTATTGAATGGGTATTAAGGTAAGGAAGTGAATGGTAATGATAGTGTAAGATAATTAGGACTTAATTAAGGATGTTTAAAGGTCATTAAGAGTATAAACAAGTTTTAAACTAATAAAGAGTAAGTAAACCATATGTAAGCATAAGAATTGCAAAGATATAGTAAGTATGAGTTAGGAAACGTAAGAGTAATCGAGTTTAATTAAATGATAGTTAGATTAATCACTCGATTGTATGCATGTCATAGGACTTGGATTGTGAACACCGGAGGAAAGTTGGGATACAAGTACAACGGTGAACGGTATGAACTCCTCATGCCCCGTATGCTACCTTGGTTACTCTGATTTGTGTGTTGTGTGCTAATTGATCACCAAATAAGATAAACACGAATCGGATACATTATGCTTACCTGTGATTATCATGAGATTGTTCTTTGTTTGGATATTCTCTTTAAATCATAGTTTGTATAATTCATGAAATGTATGGATGAATATGAGTGTGAGTATGTATGATATATTGTAATGTGACCGAATGTGATTGCGATTGGACTTCTAACTGATTCCTAACAAGCTAACCAATCTAACTTAAATTGGTAATAAATTGAATGAGTAGAAGTCCGATATAGTTTCGGCCACGCGTGAGGATGCGGAGTCACAAGAGGTTGGCTCCAATTCCTGACTCTTTAACTGGTCCACGGCCCAAACCCCATAAATGGGTAGCATCCTGGATTGGTGAGTCAAGTAAATCCCGATGGTGGGACGGTGTAGTCCCCAGGCCGGAGGTCATACCGACTTAACATGAGTAAGAGTAAGTAAGTAAGAATGAGTAAACAAGTATGGAAAAGTAAGTAAGTGTAAGTAAGAAAGTATTGTGTAATGAGTAAAAGAGTAAATAGCATCCGATTAACCCGGATGCGTAACCGATTAACCCGGATGCGTAATTTGGCTAACCCTTGTGAAGGTGAGTATTGTGTGTGCTATTGTACTGCTGTTTTGGAATGTGTACTGTATTGAGCATGATTGTATGATGTATGTAAAGCATGTATGTATGAAATTAATGAACCGCATGTAAAGTCGACCTTAAATAGTCGGCGTACCCTAGTTAGCACGCAGTATATACGAAGTTTATGCGCAACTTTTGCTGAGCCCCTTGGGGCGATGTTTTTTACTACATGCAGGTCCTTGAGACGGGTGAAGACTACGAAGAGATTTAGTTTGATTTCTTTTTGTCTGTAACTGATGAATTGTGAAAGGTGTACTATGTAGTACACGACTGTAGGTTTTTGTTAGCCGGTGTACCATAGGGTACACCCTTTTGGGATAATGAAAGGATGGTGATTGGGTATAGATGAGTAGCTTGTAGAAACTCATTCATTTTGGTAGACTTGAAAGGGATGTAATTAAATACTTTAAATACTCGGTAATCCAACAATGTAAGTATGTTATCTTTTGTATTCGGTATGACATGTAGTAACTCGGTATATCTAGGCATCAGACCGTCACTGTAGGTAGTGTAAGCCTTGCTAGCCGTATGGGCAGTTAGCGGCGTTGTATCACCCGCCGTAGTAGTAGTAGTAGTAGTAGTAGTATAGTAGTAGTAGTAGTAGTAGTAGTAGTAGTATAGTAGTAGTAGTAGTAGTAGTAGTAGTAGTAGTATTAGTAGTAGTAGTAGTAGTAGTATTTCCGCTACGACGTAGTAGGATTATCAGGACGATTAGACGGTAAGCATAGGATAACCGTAGGGGTTTACATTAAGGAATCTAGATGACTTAGGACTACATTTAGCATACCAGCATTTCGATTGCTGAGCCCTTCAATGGGCAAAACATTTCAGGTTCCCGAAGACTCAAGCTGGAGTGCGGGGCACAGGGTAGCTGATGTGTTTTAATAACACTCTGTAGTTTTATTTATGGTTTGTATTAAGGAGATTGTTGTATTCAGTTAGTTGCTCATTTAGCTTGGATTTGGTTTGTAATAATTAGAGGCTCAGTATCTGTTCATCACAGCGTGAGGAGTTGAGATTGTTGGAAGGAGTAAGGATGCCTTGTTACTCACAAGGGTGAGTAACGGCGTGTAACACCAAGGTAGATAGTTTAATTTTCCGTTGCGAATTGTTATTTATTATGCTACGACTTGCGACGTTATTACAGGTTTAGGAATAGGGGTGTTACAATGTAACACCCCGGATTTTCTAACATTTTATTAGGTCAATTTTTTGCAATTCAATATTTATATTGATAAGCAGCGGAAACAAAACCTAATCCGGAGTATTACTGCCACACTCGCAAAAGAACGAGTGTGAAGCCTAAACAATTAACTAAATAACCAATTCATTATTTTTGGCAAGAAAAACCAATGTCCATAATAACAATTTCTTAATAATGCACAAGTCTTAAAGCCTAAAATAAAATTCAATAACAAATAACTAGCCTATGTGGAGTCGCCTTCCCAAACCCCAAGGACTTCATCAGTACCTGTGGCAGAAATCCAAACAAACATAGAAAGAGCCACGATAAAGTCAGAAAAACTGAGTAAGCTACCACTTCACTACGTAAAAATCATTTTCTCTAGAAATCATTTTTAACAATATAACCACACAACATACAACACATCTCAACAATATTAACACACAACAACAAAATTATCATAACTGTAAAATACTTCACATTGGATTTCTTTAGTAACCCAAAAATATATTAGTCAGATTATTTAATTATCTTCCTTGTCCAAACGCGCAGCCAGGACAAAACAACTTTACTTTCTCTTGGGGTACAACACGCAGCTGTAACCCGGACCCCACACGCAGCCGGGACTCCAACCAAGCCACTAAATCCTTAAGTGTGCACACCCCCAATAGTTCAAAGGACTAAGGAGTAGATCTAGGGCTAACTGTGTCCTAGTGCGGCCCACAGTATCTCAAGCTTATGCGTCCTAATGCGGCCCGCATTTATCATCTCATTCATGTGTCCTAATGCGGCCCACATGCACCATGGTTTTCTCCTCTTAAAAATTCATTTATTCATTATTATTCTTTACCATATAATCTCATCAAAGTCCACATATTTCACCATAAATAAATTATGATATCATCCTTAATGAATAAATAATTCAATTTTCACAAAATCATTTCGTTAACGATTTCACAACAATATCAGTTGATCTCATAAATAAACTCATAACAATTTTCCATCAATCTCTTTTAGAAAATATATTTAAATAACCACTGATATCCATTACAAAAATAAATCACTCATATAAGAAAATGAAATTATCACTAACACTTAACACTTCAATCTCAACAATGATCACACACAAAATCCACATCCACGTGGAAATTCATTATTATAAATATAATAAAAATTAGTGAACGTAGTAACTTACCTCAAAAAGAACATTATCATTTGCACCCACCAAACATATAATTAGCCACTACTCTTCGTCTACACATTTTGGCACCGATTTGTTGACATCATCAATGAAAGAAACAACTCTAGCTGCTACATGCTACCGTTACTTCATATTGTGGCCGCCCAGATAGAAAGAAAGAAAACTAATTGATCCTTTTTTTCATATTTTCCTTTTATGTGTGTGTGAGAAGAGAGATTTTTTTCTTTACTTTGAATCTTGATATAGAGAAAGGAGACGCAACATTAGAAAGGAATTTATTTTCTAGTCTAGATGAAGAAGAAGAGGTATTCGAATATAGAGGATGGGCGGATAAAATGGAACATCAAATGAGTGTATATATAGGAGGCCGAGGGTAACTGAAGAGCGAGGAATATTGAAATACCCAAACCTTAGTATGTTGTGTAAATGTAAACTATGGTATTTAAGGCTAAAAATGGCCTTAGAAACATAAATGAAACATTTAAACCATGGTAAAACACAATGAAACACTAAGAAACGGTTTGAGCAAAAACATGCTCTAAGCTATGAGTGAACTTGGTTAGGACCCAAAGAGCCTACCAAGACTTGATAATGTTTAATTATGACTTTATAAGGCTAATTAAGTCCTTAGGAAACTTTGGTAGACAATGAAACCAAACAAAACACAAATAAATACCTTAAGGTCAATATGGGCTAAAGGTGCTCTAAGCTTGGATAAATGTGTATAAGACCTAATGGTCATACCTATGCCTCATTTATATGTTAATGAACATATTAAATCAATTACTAAAGAAAACCAAGCTTGAAAAACAAGTTAAAACACAAAATGTGCTTTAAGAAGTCTTAAAGCCGTTTTTGAAAAATTGTCTTGTAAATGAGTTTGAATGGCTAAATGTCATCATTACTCTTTAATTAACATGTGTACTATATAGTATCACATTTGGGTGGCTATATCAATGGGAAATCAAAAATTTCACTTCTAGGTGCCTTGTTATTGGTGAATAGTGATTTTTATAACTAGTTTGTAACATATAATGTTATAAGTGATTAAGTTGGTCACACAAAGACTAGTATACCCTCCTAGGCATAATGGTGGCGGTTTTTGTAGTAGTGAGTCACCAAGTTGTAAAAGAAATCAAATAAGTAAAGTAAAACTTTAAGTAAAGTACTATTTGCTTTATAAGTTACAAATATCTCTTAAAGCAAATTCTATCTTCATTCTTCCTTCTCTTCTCATTCACACGGTCCCATTCTCCTTCTTCCTCTCTTTTCTTGTCTCTCTCGGTAATGCTACTACCACCATGGAAGTTCCATCTTTGACCACTTGTCAAACCTAGCTCACTTAACCAAATCAAAAACAAACACCACCATTCTCTTCCTCTCATCAAGCTCTTCATTCTATCTTCTCAAAATTTCAAGATCACCATTTCGGTGCCATGGAGTTCCACCATTGATGGAGCTTGAGCTTGTCTTTCCACATATTCTTGTTCTCCTTTGCTTCAAGGTAAGGAAACTCAAAGAAAATCCATGTTTCCTCCATGTTTTCATGTTGACCGAAAATTCACCTCACCATGGTGTATTTACCTTGCTTGTTTTAGCTCCATTTGAATCTTCCAAGGGCAAGGAGGAGTCCTCTCTTGATACTCATTCAAGCTTCTTTCCATTCAAAGGTAAAACAATTACCTTGATGTGTTAAAACAATATATGTAACTAGGGTTACAATGAGATGAAGCTTAAAGCTTCTATACTCATTACAATGTTGGTATATTGTTTAGTTGTTGACAAGGAAGGAAATGCCTTACCGGTTTATAAGGAAGGAAACAGAAAGAAAGTGTGAGTGAAAAAGAGGTAAATAACTACCTTAATGTGGTTTAATGCCCTAGGAGAAATAAGTTATAATGCTTGTTAAAACTACCCAGAGCAAATGGTAAATGAGCTAGTAAAATGCTGCTCAAGGAGTTTATTAAAGGAATATGTATTGTTGGGTGGTAATTGCAGGTCAAAGGCATTATTATGTGGGGAAATTCGTGTTTAAGGTTTACAATTTAAGGGCCTAAGAGCCATGCATTTAAGGCCTAAGTGCCAAGCAATTTAAGTTATGCACTATATTGTGATGTAGTGCTTAATGGTGAAGTTTGTGTATAATAAAGTGTGTTGATGGATTTTAGGTGTTCTTGAATGAATAAGGTAAAAAAACCTAGTGTTTTGGATGTGATTATATACTAGAGAAGCTATGGCCAAATTGGGAAATGTGTAAGAAGTTCTAAGTGTTGTAAGTGAGTTTTGGTGAACTAGGGATTAAAGGTGATGAATGTTTACTTGAGAGGGGAACATGTATTAAAGTGATTAAGAGTGATGCAAGGATTTAGGCATTATCTGGGAAGTTTTAGAATCTATGGGTGTTCTTAGAGAAGTCTTGGAGAGTTTGTTTAAGGTTTAGGTAATGTTATTCAAGGAATAAGTGATGTTTGGTAAGATGTAAAAAGGAGATTTAGTTAGTAAGAAAATAATGCTTAAGAGATGATGTTAAGATGAGAAAGAAGTGTTTTGGGATAGTAGTTATAATAGGTGAGAAACACCATTTAGGAACCTAGTACAAATGTTGAAAGTGTTAAGGAATTTTTACAAGGAAATAAGTAAGGTTTAAGGAGTTAGAAGATGAGTTTAGTGGATGTTGTATGTGGATATAAGGTTACCAAATGTTGTTAGGAAACATTAAGAGGCCTTAGGAGAAGTTGGTGAAGATTTGGCAAAGTTTGGGTAAGTCTAGAAGGCGACCGACCCAGGGGTCCGACCCAGTTTTGGGTCGGTCGAGCCTCTGTTAGATGTTAGGAATGTGTTCGGTAAGGTCCGACCCAAAAGGGTGGGTCGGACATGGGTCGGTCGGTCAAGTTTCAAAGGAAGGAAAATGTTCGCACATGGACCGACCCAGAACGGTGGGTCGGACGTGGGTCGGACGGGCATGTTTGTAAGGAAGTAAAAGGGTTCTGTAATGGACCGACCCAGTTGTGGGTCGGACGGTGGGTCGGTCGGACCAAAAACATGGTTAAGGTTATGAAATGATATGAGATGATGGGGATTGATAGGTAATGATGCCATAAGGTTGTTAAGGACATGTTAGGTGAGTTTAAACGGCAATTAGGTGGGTGAAAAGTTGTATTAAAATGTGAGGGTAAAACAAGTTAAAAAGTGAAGTTATGTAATTAAGTTAACGGGAAAAAAATTATAAGCTTGGACACTAAATAATCAAGCAAACCCCGATGTTAATAAAAACACATGTGATGTTAACAGTTGTTCGAGAATCACTCGAGGAACATAAGTGGACGTGGTAAAGTGGACTCCGGTGACAGGTATGGTTTTCTTGCAACCTGTGTCCTACCGGATTACACCGGCTTGTATGCCAATATGATTTTCTAAGTGTTTGCCACCTTGTAAGATTAAAACATGTAATGAGTTTATAGTAATTCATTTTATGTGGCGAATTTGGTCTCCGATACCATTTAACCTCAAATACGTGTTAAACCTTAGCTAACTAAAACTAGGAACACATGAGTGATCGGTATTCGGAGTTGACGGCCCAAACCTTGGGAACGTGCTAACCACGGCTATGTGTGAGATAGTTGGACATTGTTGTTGTATGCAAGTGTGTGAACCTCCCTTGTGTGCTTAACTCGGTTATGATACCGTATGGTGTGTGGATGTGGTAGGCTCCATAATGGATCTCTAACTACTTATTTATAAGAGTATATGGGCTAATGGGGGGTGAGGAGTCCGGTATGTTCCGGCCACGCGTGTGATGGATGGGGGTCGTTATCATATCCAGTTCGGCTCCCTTGGTGTATGTTTAGGTGGTATTCCAATTTGGTTTCAACCTTCCCTTAGCTTATCCAAAGCTAGTTTACTGACTCACGTCGGGCCATAGGGGCATACTGTGTTGTTTGGTGTGCTTGGGATCACTATATCCGACACACTTGGGTTTAAGTCAACCGTTCAAATAACAGGATGGTGATGAGGTAATTAACGAGCTTGGTATGAGTTTGGCAACAATCTCTATGCTCATGGTATGGACTAACTATGTGGAAGGATCTTAATGTGAACCGTTCTCGAGGTGATATGTAATATTATGATGCTATGCAAATTCCCTTGCTATGCTTTGGTATATATATATATTGGATGTTTAAAAGAATGCAACGTTGTCATGTGTACATCGAAGCAAGAAAGGTTTGTTATGTTTTGTTATGTGTGGAATGAGTTATGTTGTAGGATATGGAATGTGTGGATCATGGAAATGAATCCCAGCTTGCGACAAGAGGCATTTGAGGATAACCCGATTAATGGGTACATGTCGTACGTTAAGGAAGTAGCTCCATTTTAGAGGAGAGCCACTCTAGGGATTAAGGAATCATTGGATGGTTGGTTAGTGTGGATGTGTTGGTTATAGGTTGAGCCCGTTGAGGCGAAATGTTATGTGTTGTATGACTATGGTTGTATGCATGATTTAAATATAATCAACTGCATGCTAAGACGACAATTAGTTGTGCGTGGCCCGGTAGCATGTGGGCTGCGGGATTACCATACCAGCAAAGGTGCTGAGCCCCTTGGGGGCCACCCTTTCTTTCCTTTTCTATTTCAGGTACAAGGAGCTGGAAGCCGTTCGAGAGTAGGACGGGGCAGATGATTATACATGGGTAGCCATTGAAATGGCGTGAGTATGATAGGCGTAGTAAGACCGAAATTGTTATCGGCAGTAGTTTGTAAATACTCGGTACAGTGAGGATGTACGTATATAATAAATGTTGGAAATGGAATGAGTATTGTATTGTGTAGTTGCTCGGGAATCTAGTCCATCAGACCGATACAAATGTACATGTATTAGCCTTGTTAGCCACGTGGGTGGTTAACGGCGTGTAACACCATTGGAATAAGTAATGTGATGAGTTGAGTTTCCGCTGCAGATTGTTATTATGTGTTGGTTGTTGGATGGGGTGTTACAAAAAGTGGTATCAGAGCGAAGTATCGCTCTGATGACTGAATTACCGAGCTTAGGAAATACCGAGTTAGGATTTAAGTACTTTGGGTTAAGGGTTGAGTGATAGCGTGAGAGATACGCTAGTAAGGAATTACCAGTGAATACTGGAAACCTACAATATCCATCCACCCCTCCACAATCCCTGTTATATAACTTGGGAAACAACGCCAGAGAGATGGAAGTCCTCTCTTACTCGGGAATACCCGATCTGGCTGTTAGTAAGTACCTTTAAGGGTACGGAGAATCTGTCATACGGTAGATCCCGAAAACTGGGAATCCCGGAGACGGTCCCCATCTGGACAATGTTAACCGCATTTAATAGTGAAGAATGAAGAATTTTGTGTATAAGAGAATAGAATTTCCAGCAACCTGGGTCGACATGCAGAGCAGTCGAGAATAACCAGCTTGCAACGCACCGATCGTGCAACAGGCAAGGAGTGGATTAATGGAACCCGAGACAAGAGTCTACGGAACTACAGTTGATAAATAATACACCAACGGTATGCCAACCGACAAGGGAACTACAACGTAGTGCCCAAATGCGTGGAACGGGATGCAAAGAGAATACAATACTAAGAAAAAGGGGTCTCCCAGAATGGGAAACACCCTAGTTAATGAATATCACGTGGGAACAGTGAGAAGTCACCTAGAGGAGTATTTATCAAGGCAGTAAGATCAGTGAGGGCCAACAAGGCCACTGATGACAATATGGGTCAAAACAATACCACAATCGGTATGTGTCAAACCGATAGCCAGTTAGCATGGCGCACTTGCCATAGCAAGTGCTGCTATAACAGGGCTATTCGGGAAATTTGTAACCACTACAAAATACTTGGAGAAGTACATAAAGTTAAATGTGATTGTCATAACAGTGGAAGGGCCTGTTAGCCTAACCTCTGTAATTGGAAACACACCAGTCAGCGAGAAGCTAGACTTGGCTAAGGTAAGAAGATGTTGTGAAACCATGGAAATTTTTCTTTCAAACCTAATCTTTCACAAAACCTTTTCTTTTCAAACCAGATTTTCTTTCAAACCAACACTTCTTTCAACCTTCTTTAACCGAACCAGTGAAACCAAGAGCAACTGACAAGGATGCAACAGTGGATAAACCTTCCCTCGATTAAGTTCGGGAAGTAAAGAATGAATATTGTCACGGGACAATATAAGGGAGTTGACAACAGAATACTTCACCTAGGCGTGTGACGGACACTACAAGTGTACCAACTGTGTTGTGGGACGACCGCACTCCGATAGGAGCATGTGGGCCCGACAGACCTACTTATAGGTTAGTTGGGTAAGTAGTAATGTATCAGTATGATACCCCATATATGTATACGAGTAGAGTCCAGAACACGGGAAGTAGTCGACTCCGTCTACGGTCAACAGTATAAATCAAACAGGAGCTAGAAAATACAAGGAATGCTTGAAGTAAAGGAACTCAGTTAAGTTAACGAGACTAAAGGAATTAGTGAAATCCTTTCAAGGAAATGTTTAAGAGTCAGGAGATGCGAAGTGCACTAACTGAATGTAAAACAGCTTATGTGGCTTAAGGATCCCCAGGGATAAACATAATAGCTGGAAAGCAGGGAAAGGCAAATGCCTAATGTGGACACATTAATGTGCAAGGAATGGATGAAACTGATGTACTCCCAGAATTAGTACACTATCTGGAATTGTCGATCTTTACAGAAGATAGTAACCGGATAGAACGCAAAAAGGCGTGGCTAACTAGATGTACCAATAATTGTGAACCAGATGTAAAGGCATAACTTAACGACACCCAGGAGAAATCCTTGAAGGGTGTGCGCATCAACAATTGTTGCACGAAATACATGACAGAAACACAAGGGTTGAAATTAACACCCAGATTAGACATAAGTTGTCAGGAGACGGACTGGCAATCCTAAGGGGCATCCCATGAAAGGAAATGTGATGCAACAACCTTGTCATGGATGCCAATACAACCTCTAACCAGGTAATATTGTACAGAGAAGTACATGTGTGTGGACAGCCTACAATGAGCCCAGCTCAAGGCCAATAAGGCTTATAAGCCATAATCAAGATATGTTATATAAATTCGAATGATGGTAGAAGTTTATGTGGTATAAGTGGATAAAGTGGTAAGCGAACCACTGCATTAAGAGTGGGGATACCACTCGATATTGTGAGACCGCAGAAGCGGTAGTTGTGTGAATCAAGTTCAAGGAAATGTGGAGGATGGACCACGTTGTTATTACCCCAGGGTGATTTAAATAAAATAACACGAAAGGAAGTGCTCGTACCAGTTGTGTACGCAGGAAGTGTGATAAGTTGATAGCAATCACCATAGGTGTGTGAAACTAAATGTGTAGCGAACAACGCTCAAGGGAAAAATAGTAGTATATTCAAAAATCAGCCAAATAAGTGGCCAGATAAACCCAGTATAATGGCGGAAGCTAATATAATAGCGGATGCAGTATAAGTTGATGTTATATAATGAGTAAGGACACGGTGCGCAATAAGCGACCGTTGTATGAGGATGGTTAGATGATAAATGGTGAGTAAGCAGAGTTGTGAGTTAACCCCAGTGGAGATACAACAGTAAGTGATAGCAAATGAACCGAGCAGTAAGCCGGTGGCAAGTGTTAGATGATAAGGATTTCAGTGAAAATTCCTATCGCAATCGCATGAGAGAGTTGCTGTCAAGGGTTTACGCCTCTGCACTCTGTATGACTGAGTGTTTTGGTATTGCACTTGCGCAGTAATGATCAAGTGGGATAGCTAGGAATCAGAAGCATGGTAATTGTGGAGGAATAATGTTATAATGGCCGATGCATACGTAATGCAAGGCCGCAGGAATGAAAGAATGCATGTACAAAACCAAAGGTGGAGACATGATTAACAGTACATAACTACAATAACATTAAATACCAAAGGTCGGTATGAGATATACCCCAGGTGTGGGAAGTAGCTGAGAGAGCACTACACACTAGGTAGTAGCTCAATCTCAACCGACAGTAAGTCGGTAGAAGCAAGTCAATCATTGCGAATTACATAGTAGTTATGCTGTAAGCTACTGGAGAAATGGATGGAAAATTGTGAAACTCACCGAATTCGCTCAGGGTAAGAGATACCATGCGTCGGTTGAGAAACCATTGTTACCTAGATAAGGGTAATACATTGGAGATGTTCAATACATTAACAGTAACGAATGGGGCAAACCAGCTCTATAATTATCAGGGTTGCGCAACAGAGGCCAGTGAGCCCATGCGTCAGGTACCGGATATATATGGTGAATATGAATAAATGACTAGTTATCAATACCTAAAAGCCTCACAGGCCAGGACCGAAACCGGTTATGAGTTACAACTCCAATGCGAATTCTTGGTTTAGGGACTAAACCGCCAATATGGTTAAGATCCTCTAATCAGAATCCATTGTGTAATGGACCGCGTGGAAGTTAAAACACTTCACGACGGCAGAGCATTTTAAGCCAAGGTTTAGTGATTGATTACGTGGGCGTAATCCCTTTTAAGGGGGGTAGAGCGCAAAGCCGCTTAGTGTGTTTTACCGTACAAGTGTACGTGAACGGGGTGGTGCATAGCACAAAATGAATTGTTATGATGGTTGGCGCGTGTGTTATATAAACATACGCATTTAATTTGTGGTTAATTGTGGTAATTGCGCACAGATGATGCGAATACCATTGTGGGAGTGTGTTTATTTTTGTTAACATTGGTGTATGAGAGTACAAGTGGAAGGGAGTAAAGAACCTCCCGGGGAACTAAAAACCCCGATGGTGCATAACTAAGCCATGTGTGGTATTTTGATAAAAATATATGTATATATATCAGTGTTGTGATTTATGAAGGGATATGAGACCGACATAGAACCTAGTGAGAATTGAATTCCCTAGGTAACTCGAATTAAGTTGGATTTGGATGATGATTGATAACGGAGTTCTATCCCTTGGAGATGTTATGATTATGACTAGAAGGATTCAAAGATAGAAAATGGTACATGCTTGAATTAGTTTGTTGGTTGAAAAATGAAGTGGGAGGTGAAACTTGATTATCATGAGATCAGGGAAGCCGAACACAAATTGGGGGTGGAAAGATAGTTCAACACTGATGCTGATCACATCAGGGTTGGATGACTCTTGAAGCTCCCTGTAAGTGGTCACAAACAACCTGTTAAGAAAAACACAAGGAGCATAAACCGGACTTGGAGTTGTGTGGTGTTTTTTTCAAAAGGATTTTCAATTGGTATTTTCAAACAATCGATTAATATTTTGAATAAAAGATCTTCTTATACTTAACCTCACAAGGAATTTTAAATTTAAGTGATTGTTTTAATTTCCAAAGGCAACGGGGACGGAAGGCGTCCATCGCGACCGGGTTCTGTGGGATCATAGTATATCAAGGATATTTTTGATTGCTATAACATGCTCTGACATGTTGTGTGGTATGTGTATGAATTGTTGTTTTTGACTTGGATTTCCTAAAGTTATACTATCAAGGCCTATGAGTCTAAATGTGTGGTGTTACATAGACCTATGTGTCTAAAGACTGTTATGTTATGGGGACCTATGTGTCCAAATGATGTGGATATGTTGCCCGGACCATTAATCCGAGGTGGATGTAAAGGGTGGTTGTAATGGAAGTGTTATGGCTATAAGTAATTCCCGTATTCTAATCCAATGATGCGAGGAAATGTGAACTTCGAGGACGAAGTTCTTTTAAGGGGGGTAGATTGAAATACCCCAAACCTTAGTATGTTGTGTAAATGTTAAACTATGGTATTTAAAGGCTAAAAAGTGCCGTTAGACAATAAATGAACATTTAAACCATGGTAAAAACACAATGAAACACTAAGACACGGTTTTAGCAAAAACATGCTCTAAGCTATGAAGTGAACTTGGTTAGGACCCAAAGAGCCTACCAAGACTTGATAATGTTTAATTATGACTTTATAATGCTAATTAAGTCCTTAGGAAACTTTGGTAACAATGAACCAAACAAAACACAAATAAATACCTTAAGGTCATATGGGCTAAAAGGTGCTCTAAGCTTGGGATAAATGTGTATAAGACCTAATGGTCATACCTATGCCTCATTTATATGTTAATGAACATATTAAATCATTACTAAGAAAACCAAGCTTGAAAACAAGTTTAAAACACAAAATGTGCTTTAAGAAGTCTTAAAGCACGTTTTTGAAAAATTGTCTTGTAAATGAGTTTTGAATGGCTAAATGTCCATCATTACTCTTTAATTAACATGTGTACTATATAGTATCACATTTGGGTGCTATATCAATGGGAAATCAAAAATTCACTTCTAGGTGCCTTGTTATTGGTGAATAGTGATTTTCTATAACTAGTTTGTAACATATAATGTTATAAGTGATTAAGTTGGTAACAAAGACTAATAATACCCTCCTAGGCATAATGGTGGCGGCGGTTTTTTTGTAGTAGTGATCACCAAGTTGTAAAAGCAATCAATAAGTTAAAGTAAAACTTTAAGAAGTAAAAGTACTATTTGCTTTATAAGTTACAAAAATCTCTTAAAAGCAATTCTATACTATCTTCATTTTTCTTCCTTCTCCTTCTCTTCCATTTCACAACGGTCCCATTCTCTCCTTCTTCCTCTCTTCTTCTTGTTCTCTCTCGGTAATGCTACTACACCACACCATGGAAGTTCCATCTTTGAACCACTTGTCAACACCTAGCTCACTTAACCAAATCAAAACAAACACCACCATTCCTCTTCCCTCTCATCAAGCTCTTCATTCCTATCTTCTCAAAATTTCAAGATCACCATTTCGGTGCCATGGAGTTCCACCATTGATGGAGCTTGAGCTTGTCTTTCCACAATTCTTGTTCTCCTTTGCTTCAAGGTAAGGAAACTCAAAGAAAATCCATGTTTCCTCCATGTTTCATGTTGACCGAAAATTCACCTCACCATGGTGTATTTACCTTGCTTGTTTTAGCTCTCATTTGAATCTTCCAAGGGCAAGGAGGAGTCCTCTCTTGATACTCATTCAAGCTCTCTTTCATTCAAAGGTAAAACAATTACCTTGATGGTTAAAACAATATATGTAACTAGGGTTTACAATGAGATGAAGCTTAAAGCTTATATACTCATTACAATGTTGGTATAATTTTTAGTTGTTGACAAGGAAGGAAATGCCTTACCGGTTTATAAGGAACAAGAAAGAAGTGTGAGTGAAAAGAGGTAAATATGCTACCTTAATGTGGTTTAATGCCCTAGGAGAAATAAGCTTTATAATGCTGTTAAAACTACCTAAAGAGCAAATGGTAAATGAGCTAGTAAAATGCTCTCAAGGAGTTTATTAAAGAGGAATATGTATTGTTGGGTGTAATTGCAGGTCAAAGGCATTATTATGTGGGAAATTCAGTGTTTAAGGTTTATGCAATTTAAGGGCCTAAGAGCCATGCATTTAGGGCCTAAGTGCCAAGCAATTTAAGTTATGCACTATATTGTGATGTAGTGCTTAATGTGTGAAGTTTGTGTATAAAGTGTGTTGATGGATTTTAGGTGTTCTTGAATGAATTAAGGTAAAAAAACCTAAGTGTTTGGATGTGGGTATATCTACTAGAAGAGCTAATGGCCAAATTTGGGAAATGTGTAAGAAGTTCTAAGTGTTGTAAGTGAGTTTTGGTGAACTAGGAAGGATTAAAGGTGAATGAATGTTTACTTGAGAGGGAAACATGTATTAAAGTGATTAGAGTGATGCAAGGATTTTAGGCATTATCTGGGAAGTTTTAGAAATCTATGGGTGTTCTTAAGATGTATTTAAGTCTTGGAGGAGTTTTGTTTTAAGGTTTAGGTAATGTTGATATTCAAGGAATAAGTGATGTTTGGGTAAGATGTAAAAAGGAGATTTAGTTAGTAAAAAATAATATGCTTAAGAGATGATGTTAAGATGAGAAGAAAGTGTTTTGGGATAGTAGTTATAAATAGGTGAGAACACCATTTAGGAACCTAGTACAAATGTTGAAAGTGTTAAGGAATTTTTACAAGGAATAGTAAAAGGTTTAAGGAGTTAGAAGATGAGTTTAGTGGATGTTGTATGTGGATATAAGGTTACCAAATGTTTTTAGGAAACATTAAGAGGCCTTAGGAGAAGTTTGGTGAAGATTTGGCAAAGTTTGGGTAAGTCTAGAAGGCGACCGACCCAGGGGTCCGACCCAGTTTTGGGTCGGTCGAGCCTCTGTTAGATGTTAGGAATGTGTTCGGTAATGGTCCGACCCAAAAGGGTGGGTCGGACATGGGTCGGTCGGTCAAGTTTCAAAGGAAGGAAAATGTTCGCACATGGACCGACCCAGAACGGTGGGTCGGACGTGGGTCGGACGGGCATGTTTGTAAGGAAGTAAAAGGTTCTGTAATGGACCGACCCATTGTGGGTCGGACGGTGGGTCGGTCGGACCAAAAACATGGTTTAAGGTTATGAAATGATATGAATGATGGGGATTGATAGGTAATGATGCCATAAGGTTGTTAAGGACATGTTAGGTGAGTTTAAACGGCAATTAGGTGGGTGAAAAGTTGTATTAAAATGTGAGGGTAAAACAAGTTAAAAAGTGAAGTTATGTAATTAAGTTAACGGGAAAAAAATTATAAGCTTTGGACACTAAATAATCAAGCAAACCCCGATGTTAATAAAAACACATGTGATGTTAACAGTTGTTCGAGAATCACTCGAGGAACATAAGTGGACGTGGTAAAGTGGACTCCGGTGACAGGTATGGTTTTCTTGCAACCTGTGTCCTACCGGATTACACCGGCTTGTATGCCAATATGATTTTCTAAGTGTTTGCCACCTTGTAAGATTAAAACATGTAATGAGTTTATAGTAATTCATTTATGTGGCGAATTTGGTCTCCGATACCATTTAACCTCAAATACGTGTTAAACCTTAGCTAACTAAAACTAGGAACACATGAGTGATCGGTATTCGGAGTTGACGGCCCAAACCTTGGGAACGTGCTAACCACGGCTATGTGTGAGATAGTTGGACATTGTTGTTGTATGCAAGTGTGTGTGCCTACCCTTGTGTGCTTAACTCGGTTATGATACCGTATGGTGTGTGGATGTGGTAGGCTCCATAATGGATCTCTAACTACTTATTTATAAGAGTATATGGGCTAATGGGGGTGAGGAGTCCGGTATGTCCGGCCACGCGTGTGATGGATGGGGGTCGTTATCATCCAGTTCGGCTCCCTTGGTGTATGTTTAGGTGGTATTCCAATTTGGTTTCAACCTTCCCTCCCTTAGCTTATCCAAAGCTAGTTTACTGACTCACGTCGGGCCATAGGGGTATACTGTGTTGTTTGGTGTGCTTGGGATCACTATATCCGACACACCTTGGGTTTAAGTCAACCGTTCAAATAACAGGATGGTGATGAGGTAATTAACGAGCTTGGTATGAGTTTGGCAACAATCTCTATGCTCATGGTATGGACTAACTATGGTGGAAGGATCTTAATGTGAACCGTTCTCGAGGTGATATGTAATATTATGATGCTATGCAATTCCCTTGCTATGCTTTGGTATATATATATATTGGATGTTTTAAAAGAATGCAACGTTGTCATGTGTACATCGAAGCAAGAAAGGTTTGTTATGTTTTGTTATGTGTGGAATGAGTTATGTTGTAGGATATGGAATGTGGTGGATCATGGAAATGAATCCCAGCTTGCGACAAGAGGCATTTGAGGATAACCCGATTAATGGGTACATGCCGTACGTTAAGGAAGTAGCTCCATTTTAGAGGAGAGCCACTCTAGGGATTAAGGAATCATTGGATGGTTGTTTAGGTGTGGATGTGTTGGTTATAGGTTGAGCCCGTTGAGGCGAAATGTTATGTGTTGTATGACTATGTTGTATGCATGATTTAAATATAATCAACTGCATGCTAAGACGACAATTAGTTGTGCGTGGCCCGGTAGCATGTGGGCTGCGGGATTACCATACCAGCAAAGGTGCTGAGCCCCTTGGGGGCCACCCTTTCTCTCCTTTTCTATTTCAGGTACAAGGAGCTGGAAGCCGTTCGAGAGTAGGACGGGGCAGATGATTATACATGGTAGCCATTGAAATGGCGTGAGTATGATAGGCGTAGTAAGACCGAATTGTTATCGGCAGTAGTTTGTAAATACTCGGTACAGTGAGGATGTACGTATATAATAAATGTTGGAAATGGAATGAGTATTGTATTGTGTAGTTGCGCGGAATCTAGTCCATCAGACCGATACAAATGTTACATGTATTAGCCTTGTTAGCCACGTGGGTGGTTAACGGCGTGTAACACCATTGGAATAAGTAATGTGATGAGTTGAGTTTCCGCTGCAGATTGTTATTATGTGTTGGTTGTTGGATGGGGTGTTACAAATATAAACTGTTTAATTATTACAAAAATAATTGTTCAATCAATAACGAAAATTAAACTCCTTAATGAATAGAAAAATAAGAAGTTAGGAAATTTGGAAAGGTAAAGGTGAGTTAATAAATAGAGATGAAATATGGAAGTTTAAATTGATTAACTAAATAAAATCAGAAAATACCAAAAGTTGTAACCGACATATAGTAAACTAATTTTTTAGTGTATGTAATTAAATCAAAACTATCATTATTATAATAAGTTATAAACAACTAATACACTAAAATAATACAAAGTACACATGGATCATATTATTAATCGAAAATCATAACCGACGTATTTTGAATCAGGTTATTTATTAAAACGAATCTTTTTATAAAATACTATACAACATGCTCGTAAATTATAGTATAATCCTCATAAACTACTTATTATACTTGCGAACCAATATTCTACTAAATTATATAATAGATGTATTTTGAATAACAGTATTATTTGAATCATAGCATCATTATTATAACCCCATTTTTTTAAAACTAAATATACCAAGTTAACTAGAGATATACGAGGATCATTAATAAAATAACATTGGCCTAATTAAAAACATGTTATTTGTTAGAATGAATTCTCTTTAGTAAATAATAAAACGTGTAACCTTCATTATATATACTCATAAAATACTACTATACTTGCAGACAACAACACGTAACCTATTTAGTATACTTGCAAACTATAATATTACTCGTAATATAGGCTGATAAAATATATAATGTACCCGTAAACTACATAATATACTTGTAAACTAGAAAATAAATGTATTTAAAATTTAGGGGTATTTCATACAAAATCCCTCAAGGGATTCTAACAGCACATATGTTCAATAAATTCACAAGTATTTTTCCTGCACAACACCCATTGTTACTACTCCTTGGTTTCCAAGTTATTAAACATCATCCAAACCATTCTAAAACAGCCTAAAACTCTTCCTCATTATACTACAACATAGCCCATTATCCAAACCATTCCAATTCCTTCTTTTTAAACATTAAAAACTGTTACAACACATAATCAAAACTATAGCTCAAGGTATGTGTCTTTACCTTGTTTTTTCTTGCTTTTCTTTCCTTCCTTCTCTCTCCTTCTTCTCTTTCTTCTTCTTCCTTCTTCCTTGTTTTATTGAATTCTTACTCTTATTCTTCCCCCCCCCCCCCCCAAAACCGACAGGCTACAGCCATACACACACACCATACCACTATAAAAATCATTCCTTAACTCATCTTATAATTAATACAATTTAGGGTTTACAAGAGGATATTACCTTAAGCTCTCAGAGAGACTTTTGAACAGCAAAGAGAAGAGATTTCCAGCTCCAAAATGAGACACCAAAACCGGCTAGAAGAGGGAGAAGAACAAGGCTAGTTTCAGATTTTCGTTTTGCCTTAAAGAGCTGGAAAAAATTGAACTTTGAAGACTATTTTTACCTTAGAACCAAGAGGGGGTGAAGGGGATTGCAATGGAGGTCTTCAAGCTCCAAAAGGTGCTACAGCCATGGTGAAGAGTTGTGAGCTTTTTAGTTTTTGAAGAGTGGAAAAGAAGCTCAAGAAGAGAGGAGTGCAGTGGTGTAATATTTGTTGAGTTTGGAGTTGATTTGGACCCTCAAATATGGAGAAGAAGAGAGGAGCTGGAGAAGGGGTGAGAAATCACCATGGTTGAGCAAAGGAAGAAGATGAAGCCAGTAGAGAAGGGAAAAACGTGAGAGAGAGGGTGTTTTAGGAGAGAGGCTCGTTTTATACTTTGTACTACTTTCTTTTTTTTTTTTGTCCTTTAGCAAATTAGGAAGAAATAAAAGAGAGAGGGGGGCATGCTGGACGGCTACCACACACCACACAAGTGTGTTTTAATTTTTTATTTGCAAAGTGGACACACTAGTTTAGCTTATTCATGCTTTTACCCCACAACTTTTATTTTTTGCACTATTCACTTCCGGGACCCGTTTTCCGGAATTTTCTCGTTTAATTAATTTTATTGGTTCTAGACCTTCATTATAATGTACTAATGACTATTTGGTTGACCAAAATTATTATGGGTCTATTTAACCGCTTAAAGTCACGTTTTCCTAGTTTCCTCGAAAAACGCGCTTTAAGGTTCATTTGTGTTTTTAGTCCATTTTAAGGGTCCGTTTTCTTCGAGATTTGTTCCCTCATGATTATTTAGGTGTAATTAAGCTTCTAAAATCTTAATTAGCCTAATTAATCACTATTTTAAATTTTGGGGTATTTCAATTTTAATAATAATAATTTATAGTTTGTTTTAATATTGTAAATTTTTATTGAAATTTTTAACATATAGTGGTGTATTGTCACTTTCAAAGTATTTTGCTAAGGGGGTTGCTATTCGCAGTACAAAATTACTAATCACCGCAGTACAAAATTTTTTTAAATCATATTGACGTTGTAAACATGCAATGATGTGTCCTTGCGTTTTTTTTTCAAAAAATGATATCTGAAAATAATTTAACCCAAGAAGTTTGTAGTTGATTAGTATCGAATTTTGCTAGTTACTTTTTTGTTGTAATCAATACTGGAATCTTTTTTTTAAAAAAAAGTGTTGGATTACATTTTTATGTGTTTACACTATTAATATGATTTAAAATTAATTTGTATTGTCAATAGCAAAAACTTTACTATTTGCAGTATAATTTTTTTTCACCAAACTTAGTTGAATAAGTTGGAATGTTGCGGGGAGACACTTTTTCTGAAATAAAAGAGAATTGAATGACCAAATTTCAGTCAATATGATTAAATCAACTAAGTTAAAGAAAACTAAGTCACAACAACAAGTTAAAGAAAAACTAAGTTACAACAACGAAGTTAAAGAAAAAACTAAGTTACAACAACGAAGTTAAAGAAAAACTAAGTTACAACAACTAAGTTAAAGAAAAACTAAGTTACAATGTTGTTCCATCTATCTAACCTAGATTGTATGTGATAAATCCAAGGTCCAACAGTGTTTGGATCTCTATAATAGAACCACTGTGGATAGACAGGGGGAGTGGGAAGTCATCAACCATACAAAACCTTACAAAATGACCCTGGGGGTAAACTCCTATGTGGATCTCTCCTCTTGGTCTGTCACGATTGGTATAATTTTCGATTGGAAGGTATGTGGCACTTGTCATACCCCCCCCCCCCCTATAGTAGAGTAGAAACTACTATCGAAGTGTACTTTTTCGCGATCACTGTCCCCATTTCTGTGGTCATCCATTTCTCTGGAGGTGCTGCCCCATCCCCATTCCAATGAAGCGCTCTTAACATTTCGTTGTACGGTGCTTCATTGAATATGTCCTTGTATACATGCCTCACACGTTTTCTGTATTCTTCATGTGATGGTACAATCCTTTACGGACATCTTTCCACCTCTCTTCATTTTAATACAGGTAATCAGCAATCACCCTGAACCCACAATTACCATCTCCACGAACATCAATATACCCAGTGATATATTGATATAGGTTGGATGGGAAATAGTGGTAGTATGGGAAGTTGTTTATGGGCGTGAATTGATTAGGATCTGATGATCCTCTATTAAGTGATCTTCTATTTGATGGTGCTCCTTCGGACTGGCTCGCCCTTGGTCGGTTACGCTCCCAAGATGAAGGTTCCCGTTGGTTTGGTCTTGAGGTCCCGGTAGGTCTGCCAATCCCAAACTGTTCTAATGGTTCTCCTTAAATTGCATACCATATCCGGATGAAGGAAGGTCTGGATTTGACTGTAACATCTGGCCATCAGAATCGGATTGTCTAATTGTGCTACCTCAGAAGCAATATCATGCCATCTGTTTTGTTCTGCCTCCTTGTAGGATAGCATATCAACTGTTTGATTCATGATTCTTCCAGCTCAGGGTATACTAGAAACGATGTATATCCCTCTTTGAGCACAGGATACCACTATCCAACATGTAGTTTAATTTACATGTACATGGTAATCCATGAGAGGTTACCTTGTCACATCCACAGATTGAGCTATCCATTTGAACATAATCCGTCCTACCAAGCTCCTTTACTAGCTCATCCAAGCACAGGATACTAACCTTCCTGATCAGGTCAGTAATTGGAACCCTCATGTGCTCTCTTCTGTGTTTTGTCCTTGCCGACTCGAAGTCCTTTTTTAGTTCTCTGATGCTAGTATTCACGTGATCGTCAATTTTTGGAAAGATTACATCCAAAGTGTGTCTAGCACTCCTTAATCTCGACTTTAAAGCAGAATGTGCGCTCTCCACCCTGTCAAATGTTTAAGTAAGTTTTATAGATCTATAACAATGATTGTATTATCTTACAAATTACAAGACTAACAATCGTACCTATTTATCGTTGTGTTGCCGAATTGCAACACATTCTTGACCCAAGCCTCCACAAATCTTTCCTTGTGTTTCTCCCAGACTGATGCAACATACGTAATGAAACGTGGATAGCTTCTGTATGTATTCTTGAATACTTGGAGGCTCTCATTGTACTGCTGCTCTGTTCTTGAGTAGACAACCGAATTCCACATTCAGACTACAGTCGCCGCCCTTCCTCTATTACCCATATACGTCTCTGCCTTCCCCTGGATGTTCCTACTTATGTGCCACAGACATAGAAGATGATGAGATTTAAGAAATACCTGTTGTAAGGCATTCATCAGGGCCAGACATCTGTCAGTGATAAATGTTGAGGTTTTAGTCTGACCAAGGAGTTCCCTTAATTGTTCAAGTGCCCACACATACATGTCTGTTGATTCTGATAAAAGAAAGGTGAAGGCAATGCTGAAGTTCTGGCTTATACTTGTCACTCCGATAAACTGAACCAAAGGCATTTTTGTGATGTTCGTTTTGTAGGTAGCATCAATGTCTATGACGTATGAATAGCGTGCAGCAGTAATCTAGAGGTAGGGTGTGCGAAGAAGATGGCCCAAGTCGTGTTCGATCCCTTAAATTGTGAAAGTATCCAAAATCATGTTATCTATCAAATTAATATGAAACCTAAAGATTATGTTATTTGAGACATCCTAAGTTGACTTACTTGGTTCTCCCCCCAAAATCAAGACCTCAGCCACTTACATTACACTCCCTCAGCTCAGGGGTGGATGACTGCCCTAGCAATGGACGACCAACGATGGGGATTTGCAGTATCATCCACACATCGTGTAAGGTAATCGTCATCTCACCGAATGGCATATGGAATGAGTCCGTATCAGGCTGCCACCTCTCCACAAAAGCACTGATGAAAGACATATTGTCGTGTGCCATTGTAATATCCTGTAGATGTTGTATACTATAATACTTAATCATGTTCCTTGCTGTTTTGCTAGAAACTTGATCTTTTGGCCAGCTAGTAAGCATCACCTTACGGGATTTGAAACTCAAAACCCCACGATCCTAGATAATGACCAATATTTAGCACTTACAAAACGTAGTGTGATTTACATGATCAAATACAGGAGAAGATAGAGAACATACCTGAGTTGAGGACCATAAGTCAAGCGCTACATGACCCCCGAAGCTAGTGATAACACTAGTGAGTAGTGGACCGCATAAACTGGATTCATTTACTAAAATCTGAAGCTTGAAAACATAAAAAACTATCGTAAGAGAAGGGAGAGAAGTTAGAACCTGTTTGAGATTAAAAAACGACCCAAACGGATTGTTACTGAAGCAAAGTGAAGGTTTGTGGTGTGAGGGCGCACCTATTCTCGCTGCGGTGTGGTGTTTGGGTTCTGTTGTGGTAGGGTAAGTGGGAGAACTTACCCGGTTATATTTTTTTGAAATTTTGAGACGTGTCAGGTTGCTTACCGGGTATTCTGGGATCCGGCAACGGCGCCATTTTGCTAACAAATTATTGTAGGGATAAAGGATGTACAAAAAATAATAAATAAAAGAATAACTAAAATAAATCTACAACTCTATACGGGTAGCAAAAATCCCTGTCGGAGTATAGAGTGAGTAGATTACGACCGAGAGTATCGAACCCAAGGGACTTAATAGAAAATCAGTCCTAATCCTAGTAAAAGCCTATTCTATAATAGGGGGCAAAGTAAATATGATTCTAAACTAAGAAAACTAAATAAAACCTATCTAAATGTATGGTTCGGAACTAGATCATCCCTAAGTACCACTGTGAACATTTAATACATTACAAGTTTCTGAAAGTACCCGAACAATGAATGCCGGATTTCCTGCCGGATAGTGATGCCCGACATAATCAAAGACATTGCAGATGCCGAACACACTAAGCTCGGCATTCGATCCGGCAAGAACTAATATGCAAATTTTTATCCTAGCCTCAAATGTTAACAACAAGGACTCACTACTCAGTTCGAACCTAACCAATATCTCGTCAGTATTCGACTGAATAATGAAAAAGGATAAGGTAATTTCAACTCTTTTGGTGTTGTCATCTACATCTATGCATTTAACAACGGTTGAAAGACCACTAAGACTCCTTAACCAATGCACTCTTGTCTTTTGAACCTCGAGTAGAATTTAGAAGATAGGAGAACAAGTTGCGATCTCATTTTGCCTTATAAGGAAATCTGAATCTTAGCAAAACTTGTAACTATATATATTGAATGATCAAAGTGTTTACAAGAAAGGACTCATCCCTAACTAACAACTAGCAAGGAATTCTACATCTCCATCCACAGAACTACAAGAAGAGAATACAAAGGGGAGAAGGAGATGGTCATAGCCTTAACCCGACAAGATCTTCTTCTTCGCGTGGATGGATCTGCAGAGTTTCCTTGGACACCAACAATGAAGTGGGGCGGAAATAGAGATGTGAATGGAGTATATAAGGGTGTTGAAGTGTAGATAAATGAATAGGCTCACGGCCTATTTATAGACTTCATTTTCTCCTTGTGCTGGATGTAATGCCAGGTAAGAAGTACCTGGCACATAATAAACACGTGCCAACTGTTTAATGGTCGAAACCGCCAAATTGGCGCGAAACGATGCATGTGCTGGACAGGGATTGTCCAACACCATACCCGGCATCGGTTGAGTTGTCAACGGTCAATAACTGCTATCGTTTGCCGAATGGTGACGACTTTTCATTTGTGCCGGATAAGTATTACCCGACACTATGCCCGATAGTAATTCCTTTCTGCTCCATACTTGTGTCGTGCATCAACCATCCGGCATTATGTCCAGCATTGCTTGGTCAGAAGCTATTCCTTGTATAAAAACGTAGAAACATAAGCCTGAACATATATAATAAACTTTATACATAATATAACACAAATATTAATTATTCTAACCCTAATTTGGCTAATAATCTTATAATTATACCTACTAAAACTTGATAAGTCTGAGGCTTATCACTCTCCTTAAGCTTTGGTTGATTGGAATCCTAGTCTGGATTATTTTGCTTATTTTCCCTAAACGGGTTTTGAAAGATGTGGTTAGGAGCGTAATTATTAGCAAAAGTCATGCCGATTTCTCACGGAATTTGAAGCCATTAGTTATACCTTATTCTAAATGAGAAAATATTTTCCAAACAGCCTTAACACTCATGGAATAGTGTGGCGGTAACACCAAGAGTTTTATGACTTCCGTTGCTTAATAAAATGACTTAGGGCTAATTAAATGATTTAGAAATGGGAGTGTTACAGCAACTCTTTCCAGGTGTGTCGACAGGCGAGGCGAGCTACTCCCGTTCGTGTCGACTCCCGGGGCGACCCTTGCCAGCTCGTGTCGACGAGCGCAAGGTGCGGGGCAACAGGCAGGATTTGGATCGTGTTGGTGCGCGGGGGCGAGGCTTACCAGACTGTGTCGATGCCCGGGGCGAGGCAGAGTACCTCGTGTCGACGGCCGGGGTGAGACGACCTCTCTCGTGTCAATGGACGGGGCGACGCGCGGGGCAGCGGGGCGGCATCCGACTCGTGTCGAGTCATGGGGCTAGCGTTCCCAGCTCATGTCGAAGTCCTGGGTGAGGCGCAGTACCTCGTGTTGACTGGCGGGGCGAGGCGCGGGAGGTAGTGTCGACGGGAAGGGCGATAAGCTTGGGTAAATTTTCCAGTTTTTTCGAATTTGCAATGTAGATCTAGTTCAACTTGGGTTTAATTTGAAAAACTACAATGGATTCATACTTAGGACACCCAAATCTACAACTTGGAAAAAATAAAAAAAACTCACCGGAATTTTTTCTGGCTGTGGTGTTGCGGTGGTCCGGCTGGTGGTCGGCGGTGGTTCTGGTGGCGGGTCAGGCGGTGGTGCTGGGAGGCAGAGGGGAGAGTGGGAGGGAGAGAGAAGGAAGAGAGATAGAGGGAATGTGAGAAATGAAGTAATATAACATGATTCAACTATATATAGCGAGCGCGTTTTTTCACCCGAAACCGGTGTTTTCAACTGTAATTTCAGTACGATGTTTTCTGTATTGAATGTACAACAATGTTTATAATTTAATGAAACATAATATGAAATGTCATTTAATAATGTGGAATCACAATTATAACATTCAAACGCAATAAGAACGGGTTTAACGTCTTTTATTACCACAAGAGCGTTTTTTACGGTTTATGATGACGAAACGATATTTTCGACAAAAAAAATTACAACACTATGTTATATCATCTTTAGTACATTAATGTGATTTAAAAAAAATGTACTGCGGTAATTAGTAATTTATACTACAAATAGCAACCCAGTAAAGATGTTATATATACATATATTACCCACTTAATTAATGTGAAATTCGAAGTGATTTATTTTTAATAATTCGGGAATTATGCACAAAGTGAATTATAGTTATTGCTTTTATTACGAGTTGTAGTTATCATTTTAATTTCTATGAACTCCAGGTATTATTTTATTTTATATGAACTATGTTAATAATTTAAATAACTATATAGATGTATTTAATTAATTTTATGTGCTCCATAAATTTTTAATAATTGTACAACATGACCAAAAAAATGTAGCATGGAGTCATGTTGATGAACGTGAAGAAGTTGGTAAAAGATTGCTTCATTGTCGTTATTGTGAGAATATATATAGAGGTGGCGTTTCGATATTGAAATTACATTTGGTTGATGTACAAGGAGATACCGCACCATGTGATAAAGTCCTACCGTCTATGAAACAAGAAATACGAGAAATTCTTCAAAAGACAAAGAAAACCAATCAACCGCTTAGGGAGGAGAACATTGATCATTGCACTACCTTAAGTGACACATTTGTGGACTCACTGGGTGGAGGAAGTGTGCTGGAAAATATAAGGAAAAATAAAGATCCGATGGATTTATGTGTAGCTACCCATCCTAGAGATGAAGATGATAGCCAAATGATGGGTGAAAGAAACAACAAAGGAAAAATTGGCATACCATTAAAGGTCAATGTGATGTTGTTGATCGTGAAGTTGCTAGATTTTCTTCAGCAATGTGAATCCTTTCATGTTGCAGAAAGTGACTCTTATAGTAGCAAGATGCATGCTCTTGGAAATTATGGCATTGGATTTAAATTTAAGCCACCGAGCAGACATGAACTTAGCACAACTCTTCTACAAGATAAAGTACAAGAAGTTGGTAAGTATGTGGACGAGGTAAATAAAAACATGGGCAGAACAGGTGTCACTATTTTATCTGATGGGTGGAAAGTCGCGAGGGGACGACAATTGATTAACTTTGTTGTCAACAATTCATATGGGAGTGTGTTTTTACGTTCAGATGATGCTGGTGATGTGGTGAAAGATGTCAATTTGATTTTCAACCTTGATGTTGTAGTTGAAGAAGTGGGTGAAGATTTGGTTGTGTAAATTGTGACTGATAATACTTCAAATTACAAGAAAGTTGGACAGCTACTGATGGAGAAGAGAAAGAGTTTGTGGTGGACTTCATGTGTTACTAACTGACAAAGGCTAAGAAGGTAATAATGAATAGGTTTCTATGTTTTCTTACATTATCTAGGTTGCAACATTGTTCTAATTGTAAAAACTTGTAGTTTTAATAGGTGATATCATCCATATACCATTCATGGGTATTATCCTTGATGAGAAATTATGCGACTCCGTCCTGCGACAACACAATTTGTAACTAGATTCTCGACACTTCAACGCTTGGTGGATCTACATGAAGAATTGGAGCAAATGTTCAAATCAGCAGAGTGTGCAGGATGTACACAGGCAAAAAGGATAATGGTCTTGAGGTCAAGAGGATTATCTTAAGGGATAGACTAGTTTGGCAGAATGTCATTTATGCTTTGAAAACTACATTGTTAGGGTGTTACGACTTACAGGTTCAGAAAAAGGTCCTGGGATTGGGTATCTTTACGGAACAATTGATGAAGATGAGGAGAAGATAGCTTCATACCTGAAGGATGGTTATAATTCTTATGCAGAGATATGAAGGATTATTGATAAGCAGTTGGAATTCTAACTACCATGAGATTTGCATGCAACAACTTATTTTTTGAATCCACAATTCCAATATGCAACGAATAAATGTACTCGTCTAGAAATCAAGAAAGAGTTACTTAATTGCATGACAAAATTAATCTCAAATTTGAAGAACAATCTCAAGCAATGAAACAAAAATTGAGCTTCAAAAACAAAAATGGATTATTTGGCCTCAAGCTTGCTTAAGAAGTTGTTCATCTGTTAATCCCTTGTGAGTGATCATATATATTAACATTATAATACATGCATCATTTATTATACTTCTTTTTGAATTTTAATATTTCCATTGCAGTTGATTGGCAGATTATGTGGGGAGATGAAACTAAGAACTCAAATCATTTGCAGTGAAGGTTCTAAGTGTTACTTGCTCTTCTTCTACATGTGAACAAAATTGGAGTACGTTTAACTAGATAAGAATATCATACTGTAAAATTCTTACAAGATTATCTTAAATTTAATATATTACATATATTTTAACCAAATAACTTTTAGAGTAAATTACTTGGAACCCCCTTGAGATTTTCGGATAATACCGGTAACTACCTTATGTTTATCATAATTATTGGTAACCACCTTGAGGTTACGGTGTCTTTAACTTTGAGTCCCCGAACTATAGATCTGTTAATAAATCTTTAACCCCTTGCTGACTTGTCAGGTTCTTATTCTTTAAATTATGTTAGGTTGGGCAAAAACTACTGCTTAATCAGCATCATCCAAGTCTTTTCATCTCATTGCTATTTTCCTAAAAACGTAAACCCAAGCGCAGGAATGGTCTACAACCAAGAACAAACAATTTCTTAAGTGCAGCGTAGCAGAAACAAACTCCTAAAAAACACGTGGTGGAAGATTGGAGCATGATCATATTGAATGAGTTAGGGCTGGCGTATTTAGAAAATAGCGGTTAGGAGAGAGAACTTAGATGATGTTGATTAAGCAGTGTTTTTTGTCCAGCCTGACATCATTTAGTAAATAAACTGACACGTTAGCAATGGGTTAACAATTATTAACAGAGTTATAGTTCGGGGACTCGTAGTCAAAGATGCCATAACCTCAAGGTGGTTACTAATAATTATGATAAACACAAGATAGTTACTGGTATTATCCTAAACTTCAAGGGGGTCCAAGTAATTTACTCTAACTTTTATGTAGATTCACACAAAGAGGCGCAATAGATTGACATCTGAACGCTTGAATAATTGGGTATATGTGGCATACAACAAAAAACTACTTCAGAAACAGCTCAAGAAGACTAAGATGACAAAGAATGCTTAGTTCGTCTGAAAATGCTTCTGATGCTAAGTGAATGGAAGAAATGGATAACAATAAAAAAAATTACCCATGATAGTGTGTGTGAAACAAGTGGGAGTAGATAAAAAAGGAAACACAACACTCACCCATTGATGAAGATATCTAACCATTCTATCATTCCATCCTTATTACCGTATCGTCATATCAATATTCCCTACTCCATATTTTGTTGGCTCCATATCCGTTTTGGGTGTAGTAAAAATAAACTTAAAATGCGCTCGTTCAAAACAATTACTATATTAAGAATAAAATTTGTAAAAATTATAACTATAGTATGTATTTTTGTGATTAATGTAGATTAATAACTCCCTCACAACAAACTTACCATGACAGCTCACAATTAATTAACCGTACATGACTTTGCAAGCACAAGGTTTGATCAATGAACAAACAATGAAAGAACGTTCAAATGGCTAGAGGACCAGTTGAACTTGTGCATATGGGGTTTGTTTTGCAGATCAGACGGCCGATGACACGGGCTGCTGTACCAATATGGATGTGGCTCACATTATGTGGCAGTCCAGTCATGACTCGATTGTATTTTTATTATATTAATTTTAAATTGTTGTAACTTTTAAAATAAAAAAATCTAAAAAAAAACACTATTGTACATCTAAATTCATGCTCTTTAAAACAAGACCAATCATGGATATGTTTCGACAAGTTTAAAATTAATGTTAGTTACATGTACGTATCAACATATATCAACGACACTTATGATTCACCACATACCGTTTAAATACACCATATAACATTAATAATACACCACAAAACAATAATGATTCAGTATTTGTTTTGAAGTTTGTTATCTAATTCATCACTTATTAGTTAACGAATCATAATACCAATTTTGATGAATCATAATATCAAATTTAATGAATCATAACATCATTTTAGTGTATCATTAGTAACATATAAAAATAAATTTTTAAACAATAATACAACACAAAACAATATTTGGTACATAAGAAAAATAAATGATTCATCATATAAGGTTTAAAATACATTACAATACAATAATTTAATACAACAAAACAATAATGATTTTTGGGTTCTAAAATTTGTAATTTAATTCACCATTTATTAGTTAATAAATTATAATATCAATTTTAATGAATAATCATATCAAAATTAATAAATCATATGATCATTTTAGTGTATCATCATACACATGTAAATAATTTTTTTTCAAAGTGGTCAAAACATATCCATGACTGGTCTTATTTTAAAATTTTGAAATTAGATGAAGAGTGATATAATTTTTTTTCATTTGAACTTATATATTAAAAGTTACAACCATTTAAGGTTAGTAGCTGACGATGACTGCCAAATCATTTTCGCACGCCTAACTTGATGCCCTCAGCCCATGGCATCGATTTTGCGTTCAAAAATATCTCCGCTCAATCCGGACCTACCACGTCTTGAGGTGCCCAATTTTTTTGGGAAATTTCATGAAATGTCACTATATTTTTGGCTAATTCATGAAATGCCATTAAAAAAAGAAAGTCACAAAATGTCACTATATTTTTTGTAAAAGTCGATAAAATGTAACTATAGTCATTGACCAGTTTGAAAAGACAAAAAATACCCCTATTAGTTAACAAAGTCCTTTTAAAGTTCATAATATGCCGTGAGTGTTAAAAAATTTACGAAAAATTTAAAATACAATAAAAATAAAATATATATAAATTAAAAAATTATAAAAAATGAAAAAATGAAAAATATAAAATAAAAATAATAATAATAAATATTTCATTTTTCAAAATTTATTCAGTACCGTTAAAAGAATATTGTGTTCTAAACAAATAATTTATACCCATTTTCTAACAATTTATACCAATTAAGTACCATAATTTATACCAAATAAGTACCATACTTTTTTAAATATTATTTTCTATGAATTTAAATTATTTCTTCAAAGTAAATTATTTATATTTTTTAACCTATATTTAGAATTTTACTTTTCAAATTTATGTTCTATTTTGCAGATAATTCATGATATAATATTTGTTGTTATCAAAAATATATTATGTCCTAAAGTTATTGCAAAATAGAACATAAACTTTAAAAACTAAATTTTGTAAATATAAGTTTAAAAATAAAATAATTTACTTTGAAGAAATAATTTAAATTGATAGTAAATAAAAAATGTCTGTTAAAATTATGGTATATTATTGATCTAAATTATGATACTTGATTGGTAGAAAAATTAATATAAATTATTTGTTTAAAACATAAATTTTTTATTATGGTATTGAATAAATTTAAAAAGAATATTTATTTGTTATTATAATTTATGATTTTTTTCAGTTTTTAATTTTTATAGTGTTTATAGTGTTTATAAATATTTGAAATTTTATATATTATTATATTTTTATTGTATTGTATTTTAAATTTTATAAATTTTTATAAATTTTTAACACCATACTTTGTTAATTAGCAAGATATTTATATCTTTTTCATCTGAGTAATATTTCATTAACTTTTACAAAAATATAATGATATTTTGTGATTTTTTTTTAATGACATTTCATGAATTAATGAAAAAATATCGTGAAATCCCTTTTTTTATGGCAAATACGACAAAATAGCCTAATAAAAATCCCCGATCTGAGATCTACTATGCCTCGTACAGTGAGGTGCCAATTTTCTGGCCAATACAACAAAGAGTATAAATACGAAACTGCTCAAAAATCGTACTTGCATATACCGGGATATCACACATTTAAAAGTAAACAAGTTGATTCCATCTTTCGCTCCATCCCTCAAATCAGAGAAAAATTAGGAGGTCCAACTCGAGCAACGAATGACCTCGAGTTCAATAGTTCATACTGCACTCTGGTCAAGCTGCTCCACCAGAGCTCCTTCCTGCTCCATGTCTTTAGCCATAACGTGACCAGATGTAGTGGATCCCCCAACGAGAGGATCACTGTGCACAATGGAAGGGATCAGGCGTCTGTGAGGGAAGATTCTCCGTGGTACAGCCATCGACAGCATTTGGTTTGACATCATCTCGTGCAGGTTCATCCCAAAGACTAGGTCTTCTCCGACGATCCTTGTCAACAGTGTCATTCGGAGACCGGTAGTTGTCATAACTAGGGCTACGGCTACGCTTTTTGCTAGAGCTTCTACCTCGATCTCCATAGCTCCGCCTTGGGCTACGACTACAAGACCGATCACGACTCCAACTTCGGCTTCTACTCCGACTGCGGCTTCTACTCCAGCTGCGACTTCTGCTCCTGTTACGGCTCTTGCTATCCTTATAGTCCCATGTGCGAACTCTTTCAGGACTAGAACTGTAACTTTTCCCTCTACTGCTTCTACTTGGAGCATCTCTATGGTCAAACCGACCCTGCCCACTAGCATACCTGTCCCGGCTGCTGAAGCGCTCATTCGCTCCAAGTTCATCTCTTCCCCGCCCTTCATAACCACCAGGCCCATTAAAAGCTCTACTTCCTCTTCTTCCACGACCAGAGAAGAACTCACTTCTTCCAGCACCACGGCCACCAAATCTTTCTCTTGTTCCACTACCAAAGCCATCTCTCATTCCACCACGGGCAACAAAGCGGTCTCTCATTCCACCACCACCACCACTAGCAAAGCCACACCACGACTAGCAAAGCCACTACCACGACCACCACCACTATCCCAACGCCACCAGGTGCGTGAGAATCAAACGCTGCATGGCAGGCCGGTCTCTGCCAATGCTTCCTCCTCTCATTGCCATCTCTCTCAATTCTGGGGGAACCTGCTGATTAGCCCCCTCAAGGACTTTGATCAGCTCAGGAACATGCTTCCAATCTTGCTCAGACAAAAAAGTGTACGCCAGTCCTGTTGCCCCAGCCCTTCCAGTTCTGCCAATTCGATGAACGTAATCCTCTACTCCAGTAGGGAAGTCATAGTTGATTACCACCCTATCAGAACCAATACATATAATGTGATGGTCAAAACTTGCATAGATGACATGGGCAAAAAGCTTTACGCAAGATAAAAATCACATATATTTGCCAAGCTTTTCCTGGTCATCATTTTCAACAAGAAACCAACAGAGCCCAAAGTGAGCATTCATAAAATTGTCTCTAGGCGACAAAAGAAAACATACACCAGATTATGACTTCAGAAGGCAAAGAAGCACAGCAGTATAAAAAGGACCTTATATCCTTGATATCAAGTCCCCTGGCAGCAACATCAGTGGCAACAAGAACGGGGGACTTGCCACTGCGAAATTGATTCAAGACCCAGTCTCTCTCACCCTGAGACTTGTCCCCATGAATCGCGGCAGCACCAAAGGTACGCCTGATTGTACGAGTAAGCTCATCACACAGTTTCTTCGTTGAACAAAAGACAATAATTTTAGATCCCCTCTCTGGGATGCAAGAATCTGTTCTAGCCTTCTCTGCTTCTCTATCTGTGGTACTACTTCAACATACTGCAAAACCCAAACGTCTCTATATCACGAGGTGGTATGAAAAATTATGGTTGTGACAAATAAACCAGTACTATCAGAAAAAACACATGTCCTCACAAATAGAATAGAATCAAAAGGGTTAGAAAAATAGACAGATGCAAATTTTCAGAGATATGCAGACTGACAAGTTAAGCATGCTACAAATGTCAGGCGTCAATGACAAAAGTCAATGCCCATTTTTCTTACACAAAATGTATGAGCAAAAAAACAAAGGTAAGTAATGGGATGAAGATAAGGGAAAGAGATCTATCACTGGAACATGTAATATCTGCATAGGTTATTATGGATGAAGGATAGAGAAGTGTAGTATAATATGCTGTGCTTTCCTCAACAGATGTCCAAAAAAAACATTCTTACAAGTGTGTAAATGCAACGATGATAGCACGAACCACACAAAAGCTTTTCTTTCGGAAAATATAAGATTTATGAAGGTATTGCTCAAGTTCTTGCCTGTGTGATAGCTTTATTGGCAGCCAGCTCATCTACATTTCCAATGTTAACTTGCACAGGATTAACAAGCAAGTCACCAGCAATTTTCCTCACTTCTTTTGGCCAAGTTGCTGTGAACATAAGGGTCTGCCTTCTAGGAGGTATTTCATTGACAATTTTGCGAATTTGGGGCTCAAAACCCATATCAAGCATTCTATCCGCCTCATCAAGTACAAGGAGTGAAACTTGCCTAAAGTTGATCCTCTTCATTTCCAGAATATCATTGAGACGACCAGGCGTTGCTACCACAATATCAGCTCCACGGTCTAGGTCTCTCAACTGAGGACCCTTGGGAGCTCCCCCATACAAGCACTACAAAATATTCAAAATAAAAACACTGACAGGAAAAGCTACTGGGTATTCATTCAACCACACGGATGAAAATTTTGACAAAAAAAAAAAAGAATATGGCTAGGAACAAGAATCAGGGATGAATACCAACCGTGCAAGATATGCCGGAAGATTGCCCAAATTTAACAGCCTCATCTTGAATTTGAGTTGCAAGCTCCCTTGTGGGGGCCAAAACCAACACTGTCGGACCATTCCGAGAATTATTACGGCATTGCATAAGAAGAAGAATAAAGGCAGGAACAAGATAGCCCAACGTTTTTCCAGACCCAGTCTTTGCAATGGCCACTATGTCCCTACTTTGAAGCGCGATGGGCCATGTTTGAGCTTGAATTGGAGTCAGGTGACAAGAAGCCAGCAGAATGCATCTGCAATAAGTAAATTAAAGCAGGAATCAGATATCTGAAGCAAGCCAAGTCATTTTCCTTTTCAACAAAAAAATAGCTTAATCTATAAAAAGGGAAAACAAGAAAAATAAAAAATTTAACTAAATATTGTTGCTTACTGAAGCAACTTGAAGCAACAATAGAAGGCAATTAAGACATATGAGGTAGTGCCAGTAAGCAAAAAAACCCAGTCACTCAGGGAGGGAAATGGGATGAAGGCGCCCAAATAATCCATTGTGCAGCCTCCCAAGGAATAGTTGTTGTAAGTAATTTTGCACGCAGCGCAGCGTACGACATATGCTCCTGCTGTGGAGCAAATATCGCACCTGCGATAAGAAAACTATTAAGTTAAAATTACAACTGAAAGAAAAGGTGTAAGCAGGTCAATCTAACTCGATATACATCTTTTTTGGGAAAAACAGCATATTTAAAACAAAAAATTTAACACCATAAAAGAGAGAACAGCATAAGCAATCCAACAGCATTTACAATTCAACAACATATCCTCTGTCTTCCTATTTGATGGAGCTGGGGTGGGGGGTAATATAATGTTACCTCTTTTAGTATCTCTTGAGGAAAACGTGTGGCTTCAAAAGTCATGAATGGAGCAGGAATATTGTCACCCTGTCACACAAGATCAGGAGCAAAAGATCAAAAGCAATTATTACAGTTCAAATATGAGCTAAAAGCAACAGTATTTAAGTACCTATACATTTCAAAATTTTGCAAGGCTTCCAACATAGGCACCTCACACAGAGATGACAAAGCATTCTATGACTAAAAGTAAAATATTCACATCCTACAGATATATCATGCAGAAGGATTTGACATTCTGAACCATAAACATAAAAAAGCTGGTGCAACAAGCCACTGTAGCAACAGGCAGTGATTCTTTTCGCTCATTTGCTTAGGACAGATGAGAGCAGAGCTTTCTAGGAAGTTCAAATAGAGTACTGAGACTCATTTGATAAATCAATACAGCAGCTTCAAGCTGGACCACAAACTCAATGATACATTAGAGTATCAAATACTAGTATACAAACATTTCCACTCAGCAGGATGGTCAAAATCAGATGCAAAACTACAGATATAACATGCAGAAGGATTTGACATTCTGAACCATATGGTACAACAAGCCACTGTAGCAACAGGCAGTGTTCTTTTCACTTGTTTGCTTAGGACAGATGAGAACAGAGCTTTCTAGGAAGTTCAAGTAGAGTACTGTGACTCATTTGATAAATCAATACAGCAGCTTTAAGCGGGACCACAACTCAATGATACATTAAGAGTATCAAATACCAGTATACAAACATTTCAACGAAGCAGGATGGTCAAAATCAGATGCAAAACTAGCTTAACATAACAATCATATTCCAAAAGAGACATAAAGGCAAAATTATCAATACAAAGACATAGTGCGCAATAGTACTAAAGGTATAAAATGTCAGCATATGTAGTGATACACACCATTGTTGTTACTTCGTCGTGCCGTGACAGTAAGCAGCTGGTGTGAGACTCGTAAAATCAGAGGACCCAGGATGGACAGGAGGAGCTCTCCCCAAAGCCTGATTGGGCATGACCATGCTTTCACTTCCACGCGATTTTTCATGTCAGGCCAACCATATCCAGGTACATTATTTGAAGCGCTAGCATCAGTCGTAGGGGTAGTTTGGATAGAAGGACCAGTTAACATGCTCTGGCATCAAAGTTAACATATCATTTCTCATGCATGCACTAAATATTATTTGAAGAAGGGCCACAAAAAAAGTGATCGCTGACCTATCATCAATTTGTTCAAAACATCTCACCATATCACATTATAATAGTACAAAAAGAACGCACATCAAATACAATAAAATTTGACTACAGAGTGAGACTGCATGACTACAAGAATGAAACTGCAACCCAAACAAATTCTAACCATCAAAATCTAGAGAATAGGTTAAATGATAAATATTCAATCTAAACAATACCTTGACAATAGGAAAAGCTAATCTGAAACTAATTTAAAGGTGGAAAATAAACCTGCTGATTCGTTGGGCCAGGCACAACTGCAAGTTTCGGGTGTTGAGAACCCACAACCAGTCCATCTTTACTGGAGTTATAGTACATATCATTCCCAGCAATTCCATGATGCCTTGGTCCATAGCTCAGGTTTAACCCAGTGGGAGGCTGACGAAAATGCTGGCCCTGTGGCATTGATGGACTTACTTGATTCTGATATGGAAGTCCATGCTGCCTGTGCATCACCTCAGGCCCAGATGTATACTGCTGGCCAGTTGTATTAGCATCCCTCGTAAGAACCCCAGCGCCTGTTCCTTGCCCTTGGCCTGAAATACCAATTTGTGGTAACATCTGACTAGAGCCATTCATATGGGAAGGTTTTGAACAGTTGCATTGCCAACTTGTCCAGACTTAGAAGGAGAAACCATTGGTTGCATTCTCTTGTGAAAATCATTATCCTCCTGGGTTGGATATCCAGCCCTATTTGCTTGTTGATACGGAAGTGAGAAGTTTTGTGCCAAATGATGAGGTTGATGTTGCATGCTTTGGTTTCCCTGCTCTTGAGTGGGCGGTTAAATGGTGTGTTTTTTCATCTCTTGAGGCATAAACTGATGTGCTGATTGCTGCCCCACCGCAGAGCCAAGGTATTGATGTGCTTGAGGCCCAAGATTCTGTGGTAATGGCTGACTAAGCTGTTGAATGGACTGTTGCTGCATATGCTGCACAGGCTGTTGCATTTGATGGTTAAATTGGTGCTGGAGGGTAGGTTCCTTCTGGGAGTACGTGGGCCTATAAGATGAGCTCCATATCTGTGCACCTTGCCCATACTGAAGATAATGCTGATCCTGCACAGGTTGAGACCCTTGTTGGCCCACAGGAGGTATCTGAGGGGTCTGCAGAACTTGCTGCCTGAAGAGCTCACTATGTTGAGGAAATTGATTCAAATGATGCAGCTGTTTTAGTTCCTCATCCGGCTGCTGTTTGTTGACCTCAGCAGTTGTCGTTCCATATTGAGCTGACATGCCATTTAATGATCCAGTTTGAGAATTTTGCATCTGAGCTGGTTGTGATGTGTTAACAGCGGGTGATGAGCCAGATACAAGGGATGAAGGCATGTCATTTGGTTTTTCATACTGTGTGATGTTGGTTTCAGGGTTCCAATAATATGTAACACCAGTGCTTCCATCGATCAACCCTTTCCACGGATTTGGAGAGTAGGATCATCAGGAGCATACCTAGGACCAAGGCTGGCTGAAGCAGCCTCCATTGTTGACATTTGGTACAAGCAACCTTTAGCTGGATCAAACATTTGCAAAAAAACAGTGAAGCTCCAATTCTAGAATTGATACTCAAAGTCATAATGCATGGATAAGCAAAGACCGCTTACTGCCAAATGACTAAGCCATCATATCAGAGGCAGAAAGTATTATTGGCACTTCCAGTTAAAAGATACAGCACACAGTAGTTGAGGAATATGATAAATGAAAGGAACTGTTGAATGAAGCAACTTGTTTATAATACAGTCATGTTTGATTATGCCTGTAACACCCCCAAAACTAGCGGTATATTATTAAGGTCGAAGTAGGAATTAAAACCAACCGCAAACAACCGAAGCAAATACTACTAATTATATCATGCCATTTCTATACTAATTAGTACAGCAGCACGCCTAATCACTACACACACGTAGCAGCTAAAACTCAAAACAACATATCAGCCCACATACGAAACATATTAAGCAATCGGAAATGGAAATCTTGAAAATCTCACGGTAATGATTGTTATATGATGATGGACCGTTGCTGATTGTCTTGCTGGATTTCTATTGGACGGTGCGAGTAGCTTGTTGCTCTTGAAAGTAACCTAGTCACTCTCGTCTAATTGATCCGATGAGATGGAGCACGCCATAGCGGAAGGCAGGATTCAGCGAGAAGACGGTGTTGAGGTAGCGAGTAAGAATATGGGAGAGGGAGGAGCAAAATCGGGAAGCAGATAGAAGAGAATGAAGACGGCTGTTTTGAGTCGGGAAGGAAGAATCGAAAAGAAGTAAGGACGGGAGATTAGGTTAAGTTTTCTTGTTTTTTAATTGGAAATTTCACGATATACCCTGACTTTTGAGCGAATTTTATGAGATACCCCTGATATTTTTATTTTTATTACAAGATACCTCTGAGGTTTCATCTTTTTTATGATATACACCTGAGATTTCATCTTTATATGATATACCCCTCAGGTTTCATTTTCATTATGATATACCCCTAAAGTTTCAATTTTATTACGAGATGCCCCTTGGTCTATATATTATTTTTTTTATATTCTCATTGTACCCGCGCATCATATGCCCTGTAATAACCTCATGGCTATATATTATATACAAAGTTTTGTTTGAATTTGAAACTTAAATAAATGCTCAAAAAAATAAAGTTAATATAAAATTTGAAATCAATATCAAAAAATGAATATAATTAAATAAACAAAAATAAAAAAAAATGTAATAAATGGAAATGACTAAAAAATTAAAAAGAAATTTCACGATATACCCTTGAGGTTTGAGCAAATTTTACAAGATACCCCTGAGGTTTCATTTTATTATAAGATACCCCGATGTTTCATTTTTTTATGATATACCCCTGAGATTTCATTTTCATTATACATACACCCTAAAGTTTCAATTTTATTACAAGATACCCATCAATCAGATTCCTCATTTTACTCTCGCACCATATGCCCCCTAATAGTCTTAGGGATATATAGTCAAAGTTTCGTTTGAATTTAAACTTAAATAAAATGCTCAAAAAAAAATTAAAGTTCATATAAAATTTGACATCAATATCAAAAAATAATAAATGGAAATGACTAAAAATTAAAATTAAATTATTTTGAAAAATAAACATAACTGTTAGGGAGTTACCTAGGTAATCCTAGGTAAGGTGTTAATAAATTAAAGGAAAATTCACAATAAACCTTTAAAAATTTTCATAATTCAAAACATAACCCTTTTTGAAAACAGGTTTACAAGATACCGATAAAAAGTTTCGAGATTCACAATATACACTTATTTCGTGAAATGTTCTTGAATAATGACTATTTTAACCCTGACATTGTAGATCATGTTTCAAGTTCACAATATGTCATTTTTTATTCAGGGCATTTTATGAAATTTACAAACAAAAAAAACATCAACTACTGCAAAATATAAATAATTACAAAAAATATTCAAACAATAATAGTAAAATTTTAAAAATACTAAAACATGAATAAAATTGAAATAAAATTAATAATTCTTTAATATTAAACATTCACAAAACTTCAAATAAATTAATTTTTTTCTTCTCATTTTTTACCTTCCTTGACTATTTATCAGTTTTCTTCTTCACAAAATATTACCGTTATAGTTAGATAATGATTAAATATTATATACAATAAGCACATATAGTCAATTTATAAACAAAACTAATCCAGTATAATATGAGGTAGTTCTATATAGTTTTAGTTATCTCATCTTATATTAGATCACACTTCCATCAGATAAGTGGGTTTCAAACTAGTACAAGTTCAGAGATCCTTGGAGTTTCAAATTGTAGCAGGTGAATCCCACTCATTTCACATCCTAGCACATGATGTGCGACAAACATGTACTATAATTCATCAAAATTACCATTGCCATAGATTTGGACCATAAAATCTTCTCCATAAATTCTCTCCATAAATGTAGATAAGAATCATAACAACTTTTAAGAAGATAATATTTACTAGCGACTTACAATTAGGTTGCTATACAGGGTTTATTTTTTTAATGCAGTTATCATGGGAGGATGAGTTGGTGTTTCAATTCACGGGGTACTTTCATGTTACATGTTTTGTTTCTTTATAGGGAAGAGAAAAAACCCATTTATAAAAATAAGTTTGTAACAATGTTAAGCACAAAGTGTGTTATAAGTACACCAATGCTAAATAGACATTATATAACACGGTTTGTTGGTGCAAAATAGTAATGAAACTACTCTGCTAACTAATGGGCAGTGAACGCAGTCGCTGTAGTGCAATAAGGTCGTATTCATTGGGACTTTGTAACTATCTAGATAGTTATAAGCTTAGTAAATATGCATAAAAATATGAACAAAAGTGCATAAATGTTGGAAAATTTCACGATATACCCTGAGGTTTCATCTTTTTTACGATATACCCCTGAGGTTTCATTTTCATTATGATATACCCCTGAAGTTTCAATTTTATTATGAGATGTCCCTCAGTCTATATATTATATTTTTTTATTCTCATTTTACCCTCGCATCATATGCCCCGTAATAACCTCATGGATATGTATTATATAGTCAAAGTTTTGTTTGATTTTGAAACTTAAATAAAATGATCAAAAAAATTAAAATTCATATAAAATTTGCAATCAATATCAAAAAATGAATATAATTAAATAAGCAAAAAATAAAAAATTTAATAAATGGAAATGACTAAAAAATTAAAATTAAATTATTTTGAAAAATAAACATAACTTGTTAAGGAGGTACCTAGATATTTGTTAAAAATCTAAAAAACATGTATAAAAATAATATGAAGAATATTAAAAGCAACAATTTCATATAGTACATAGAAAAAAATCATCATTTTAAATATGATCATTTATCTTGTGATTATTGATATCAAATAATATATTAGTTAATAAACTCTTACTATGATTAATAAAATTATTTAATAATTTCTTAATTTAATATAATTGTTATAAAAAATTTACGATTTTAAGTCACCGCTATAATTGTTTTTAAGTTATGTAACAATATAAGTTTTCTAAACAGATTTTTTTGTTTAGTCATTTCTATTTATTTTTAACTTTTTATGATTCTAATTTTTATACTTTTATTTTATGTTTTTCAAATTGATTTAAAATTTTAATTGATCTTCAATTTTTATGTGTATTTTGTTCGTATTTTAAACTTTAAAACAATTTGACCATAAACCCGTGAGGTTATTGCAGGGTATGTGGTGCGAGGGTAAATTAGGATATGAAAAATATAATATATCAAAATTTGAACTGAGGGGCATCTCGTAAAAAAAATGGAAACCTCAGGGGTATATCATAATGAAAATGAAACATCAAGATATATCGTAAAAAAATGAAACCTCGGTGGTATCTCATAATGTAAATGAAACCTCGGGGGTATCTCGTGAAATTCGCTCAAACCTCGGGGGTATCTCATGAAATTTCCCTTTTTTAATTATTTCCCTACCCCATAATTACTAATATATCTCTTATAATTAAAATAAAATCTGCATTATTATTATTCTCAATATCAACCAATAAAACACAAAACTAGAATAGTGTTAACGATATTTAATTTAACAATAAAAGTCCACTAAAATAATACTGATTTACCAATGTACGTAGTAATTAAATAATTATATATCACCAAATAATGGTATATTAAATTATAAGGGGTTTTCACTTTGTAATACTAAAGTTCCTACCAAAATATAACATATAAAGGTTTAAGGAAATAATGTCGCAACTGAATATAAAAATCAAATCCAAGACATTAAGAAAAACAAGTCAATTGACTACTAATTCAATATTTCAAAATACACGTTTTCTTTTCCAAAACATAAATATACCCATCCGAGTTTTGTCAAATATATATACAAATCTCTTACAAGTCTGCATAATGATAAAATAACTATTATGACAAAATATATTTGATTAGTACCATATTAGAATTACCAAACCTTAACAAATAATAATTAATAACACCGTAAGACGTTAACTATAAATATTGAGTTAACAACTAAAGAGAGACACTTAATGATTTACAATGTATACAAATAGTATATATATTATTTTAACGGGTATTTCAATGCCCCAAATAAATGATCAAGGATAATGATGAACCAAGCAATAAGATCTATGCATAAGCACTAATGTACAATATTTGTTAATCCTTCTAGATTTCATACAGGTCACCAATGCTCCGACTTATATTTCCAGTATCACCAGAGCGATAGGGAAACAGTAGAGGTCAATTAAACCCCGAGAGTTGTTCCCTCTTCCCTACTTATGTGGAATACCCTCTCCAACTATTTCATTTCTTGGTCACTTTCCTATCCAGTTAATGAATAGTACCAGTAACATCCACTCATCTTCATAAGAGATAGCACACAATACATCCCAAACCGGTTTTTTTTATCAAATAAAAAACCCAAATACATGTGCTGCACAAGAATACACAGCTTGAATGATCCAAAAAAATAGAAACCTTCCGAACAACAGTTCAAAATTCATGTGACAGCTCCCAGAAGGAATGGAGCACAAAACCTTCATAAAGATCACAAGAAAGTACGATAAGTATAGGTAACAATCCCTAGGCCGGACGAGCGAATGCATGTACGACATAGTTTTAACTAGAACATCAATGGAATTAACAGATTACGTTACCTTAACGTACAATCAGATTTTATTTCCACGAATCACCGGCATCTATTAGAGTTCTTCTCACCTGACACTCTAAGCTGGATACGGAATGGTAAGCAATATACAAACCACTAATGATCGTAGTAAGTTCGCCACACAAATGCTCACACTCCTACTTTGCCCGAGGAAAACGGAGTGACAAAGTCGGAAGGTAAAGCCGAGAGTAGAAGAGAAGTCGGGCGAAAACCCAAGAAAGAAACTGATTTTTTTTCGAAGCCAAGAAATAAATTGGTAAAGGATCACTTTGGCATTCTTAATTTTCTTTCATTGTTGTTTAGAGATGAGAATTTATTATATAATAAAATAATATATTTTGTTGGCATAATATTTAAAAAAATTAAGAAATGAAGGTGGATGCCCGTAGTAGTATGTCGATAATTGTGTGTTTTTTGTTATATATGTTATATCTTCTGCTTGTTTTTATTTTAACAACTTGTTATTGTTTTTTATTCCAAACAATTTGTTAATTGGTTTTTAATCCAAAAAATTTGCTATTGTTTTAGATAAAAAATTGTGTTATCGGAAGAAAACACATTTGGGATCTACACACAATTTACCGGGATCATCATAATATCCTTTAATGTGTCATCAAATAAGTCAAATATGAATCACATTATTAAGAATCAAAACAAAACTTTATAAAGAATAAATAAGTCGATTCATTAAAGTAATGTTGTTTTTAAAAATCTAAAACGAGAATAAGTTAAAAACCCATATTTTTTCCACAAATTAACCTCTTTATATATAAGAAAATTATTCTAATAATATTTTATCCTAAAATGTAAATAGGACCTCAATATTTATAGAATTAAGACTTCATTGTGTAATGTTTTATTAAATTTAATGTAATTTTAAAAGAGTTTATACCCAAAAACTAAGTAATCCTAGGTAAGGTGTTAATAAATTACAGAATAATTCACAATATACCTTTAAAAATTTTCATAATTCAAAATATACCCCTTTTGAAAACAGGTTTACAAGATACCGATAAAAAGTTTCGAGATTCACAATATACCCTTATTTCATGAAATGATCTTGAATAATGACTATTTTAACCCTGACATTGTAGATCATGTTTCAAGTTCACAATATGTCTTTTTTATTCAGGGCATTTTATGAAATTTTACAAAAAAACATTAACTACTACAAAATATAAATAACTACAAAAAATATTCAAACAATAATAGTAAAATTTTAAAAATACTAAAACATGAATAAAATTGAAATAAAATTAATAATTCTTTAATATTAAACATTCACAAAACTTCAAATAAATTAATTTTTTTCTTCTCATTTTTTACCTTCCTTGACTATTTATCAGTTTTCTTCTTCACTAAAATATTACAGTTATAGTTAGATAATGATTAAATATTATATACAATAAGCATATATATATATATGTCAATTTATAAACAAAACTAATCCAGTATAATATGAGGTAGTTCTATATAGTTTTAGTTATCTCATCCTATATTAGATCACGCTTCCATTAGATAAGTGGGTTCAAACTAGTACAAGTTCAGAGATCCTTGGAGTTTCAAATTGTAGCAGCTGAATCCCACTCATTTCACATCCTAGCGCATGATGTGCGACAAACATGTACTATAATTCATCAAAATTACCATTGCTATAGATTTGAACCATAAAATTCTCCTCCATAAATGTAGATAAGAATTCATAACAACTTTTAAGAAGATAATATTTACTAGCGACTTACAATTAGGTTGCTATACAAGGTTTATTTTTTTAATGCAGTTATCATGGGAGGATGAGTTGGTGCTTCAATTCCGGGGTACTTTCATGTTACATGTTTTGTTTCTTTACAGGGAAGAGAAAAAAGCCCAGTTAAAAAAATAAGTTCGTACTAATGTTAAACATAAAGGGTGTTATAAAGTACACTAATGCTGAATAGACATTATATAACACGGCTTGTTGGTGCAAAATAGTAATGAAACTATTTTGCTAACTAATGGGCAGTGAACACAGTCGCTGTAGTGCAACAAGGTCGTATTCATTGGAACTTTATAACTATGTAGATAGTTATAAGCTTAGTAAATATGCATAAAAATATGAACAAAAGTGCATAAATGTAAATTGGGGGTTTCTGGATTTTCGGTCGATAATTAGAAATTAAGGAAAACAATAAACCTAAACTAACTAAGCTACTATAGGTGTACTCTGAGATGGAATCGCCCAAATATACCTAAATATACTCACAAACATACCTCACATTAGTTGTCTATTAGAGCTTGTGTAAAGATTCTTCAAATCTTGGACTATTCACATCTTACCTAATTAATCATACCCCTTAATTCAAAGAAGGTTATAGTCATTATATAACATCAATTTCAAGCTCCTAACAATAGCCCTAAAGTTCCACTCTTTAATGAAGAGAAATGAAAGTTAGTATATATCCCCATATTGTCTAATTCCAAGCTCAAAGCATAATTTTGCAAGGAATCACAATAAATGTAATATATAAAATCAACTACTATAATGAGGTAAGCATTACAAGCCACATTTAGGGATTTGGAGTCAAACCCCCATCCTTGAGCACAAAAGATTATACTCAACCATTAGAGAGCAAAAGAGGGAGAAGAGGTAAGAGACAGCCATTAATAGATCTTAGGAGCTTCAATGGAGGTGGAATCGTCCCCCTTTTTCTTCTCTTCTTCTTCCTCTTTTCTCCTCTTCTTTTCTCCTTTATTTTCGCCGCAGAAGGGATGAGAGAGAGATAGAGAGCTGAGGTTGGTTGGTGAAGAATGGAAGTGAAATATGCCAAAGACCAGCTTTTCAAAACACAGATCTGGGTTTTTCGGCCCGATCGGTAGCCTCTATGAGAAGACGTCATCACAAGTGTGGATTTTAGTCCAACCGACCCACCTGGGTTGGTTTTATAGGTCGATCGGTTCCAGTAGCTTCTGAGCGACCCACTTGAGGAGGTCGTTTGGGTCAGTCGAATCCAGTAGCTTCTGGAAAAATTCCGACAACCCACCTTGGTTGGTCTTGTGGGTAGGTCGGGCTTCAAAACTGTAACACCCTGGATTTTGCTTTAAAGGAAATAGCTCGACGATATGGATCTAACCCCACAAACTGTAACACCCCAACTACAACCATACACTTAACAACAAATTGCAGCGGAAAACTTAACTCATCACATTACTTAACCCAATGTTGTTACACGCCGTTAGCCACCCACGTGGCTAACAAGGCTAATACATGTACATTGTATCGGTCTGATGGACCAGATTCCCGAGCAACTACACATTACATTCTCATTCCATTTCCAACAATTAATATACATATAAATTCCAACTGTACCGATTATTAACAAACTAATGCCGACAACAATTTCGGTCTTACTACTCCTACAATACATAAGTGTTTAAATGAACTACCCGTATACAACTAACTACCCCGTCCTACTCTCGAACGGTCTCCAACTCCTTGTACCTGAAAATAGGAAAGAAAGGGTGGCCCCCCAGGGGGCTCAACACAGTGCTGGTATGGTAGTCGTGCAACCCGCATACTACCGGGCCACGCACAACTAATTGTCGTCTAAGCATGCGGTTGATTTTATTTAGATCATGCATGAGAATATAAACACATAACACATTGCATACCCACAACAACGGGGTTCAACAATCAATCAACACAACAAAACTCGTTAGATCACTCATTTGTTCTTAACCCTTGAGGGTTTCTCCTCTAATGGAGCCATCTCCTTAATAGACGACACTTACCCACTAGTCGGGTCATACTTAGATTCCTCTTATTATAAACTGGGATTATTACCCATGATCCACATACTCCACATACAACACATATCACATTTAAACATACATACATCATAGCTTGGTGAGGGTCACGTGAGGACACGCCCCCCCTAACTTGTGAGTTAGTAAACTCATTAGAACCTAGGGAGTCTTTTTGATCCCATGATAAGCTCGTTATACAATAACATATTGTTCTACTTAGAGAACATGTGTCACTTATGGTGTGTCGGAAATACTTAGTTCTGATCACGCCGTACACAATAACATAACTGTGATGTGTCGGTCTCAATATAGTACCGAACACACCATACATATTTCCCCCTAGCCCGAACAATAATCAAGGTAGGTAAGCTTTGGTTGAGCTTGCGGGAGACTGTAATCCAAGAAGGAAAGACAACCTTAACATAACAGAGAGGGAGTAAGACTGTAAGAGCAACTGTAGACATCTACTCCCAAACAAACGCGCGACCGGTACTACCGGATTCCTCACCCCCCATTAGTGTATATATATATAGTTAAGAGCTCCGTTATGGAACCTATCACTTCCACACACTATAAGGTATTACAACCGGGTTAAACACACAGGGGTGGTGAACATACTTACATGCAAACAACACACAACTAACTCACGCATAGCCGTGGTTAGAACGTTCCCATGGTTTGGGTCGTTAAGTCCGAATACCGATCTCTTATGTGATCCTAGAGTCAGTTAGCTAAGGTTTAACACATGTTGAGGTTAAACGGTATCGGAACTAAACACGCCACATATATGAATTACTGTAAACTCATTTCATGCTTATTCTTGCAAGGTGGCAAGCACACATAAAAACACATTGGCACACAAGCCGGTGTAATCCGGTAGGACACAGATTGCAAGAAAACCATACCTGTCACCATGGTCCACTATATTGTGTCCTCCTAGGTTCCTCGAACAAATCCCGTACAACTGGTACATCACAATTATTTTCATTAACATTGGGGTAACATGATTGCTTAACGTTTAATGCGCCCATAGTTAACCTCGTCATCCCGTTATACTTAAAAATAACTTCACATTTTTAACTTGTTTTACTTTCACATTTTTCTACAACATTCCACCCACTTAATTGTCTTTATAACTCACTTAACATGTCTTAAACAACCTTATAACATCATTACCTACCAATCCCCGTCATTACATATCATTTTCTAACCTTAAATAGCATTTCTAGAGTGGTTCGGGACTTGGTCCCTATCTTAGGTCCCGGACCAACACTTAAATGAACTCTTGGGTGAAAATTGGCATTGGTCCGGGTCTTTGTACCGACCCCAAGTCCCGGACCATGCTGTTTGTGCAACTCTCGGCCAGTTTTAGTATGTGGTCCGGGACCTTAACCTGGAACCAAGTCCCGGACCAAAGCTACAGAATTCCATATTATGCATTTTCAAGCCTTGTTCAACTTGTTCTCTTCACCCATTGTTTACCCAAACTTCATACATGTGCTTAGGCATATTCTAATACCAAAATATCACTTTGAACCTCCTTAAAACATTGTCCAAACTTGTTACTCAATTTCCTTATAACATCTCTTAACACTTGTTTTTTTTTTACCTTAGGTTATCTAAGTGGTAGTTTCATGCCTATAACTCCACTAACCAACATGTTACCTTACCACCATTACCACTACTCCAAAAGCATTATTTATCACAAACACCTCCTTTACACAACTCCTTCAATTTTTCCACAAGTTTACACTTAGACCTTCACAAGGCATTTCTTTTCTTTTGTTTACCAAAACTTGAACAAGACTTAACACTTCACATAACATAACCTTGGTGTGTTTAAAACACCCATTTGATTTCTAAATCCTCTAAGACTATGCCCAAGGCATCTTAACACTTAAGAACACCTTAATTCACTTTCTTTCACCATCTTAACACTTAACAATTCCTAGTACCTTCTAGGTCATAAAATCCCTTTACATCACATAAACTCCTTTGTTTATCAAGTAAATTTTGCCATAGCTTCTCTTGTATATTCTCACACCCAAACACTTAGGTTTTTTCACCTTTTGACAACCAAGAACACTTAATCACTTACTACCCATTCCTTACACACAAACATATTGTTTTTCATCCTTTAACCATCCAAGACATTCATCTTCACAAGAAATGCTCTTTACACACAACTAAACCCTTAAACTACACTACATCACAATATAGTGCATAAACTTAAATTGCTTGGCTCTTAGGCCCTAAAATTGCATTAAACTTAAACACTGAATTTCCACATTTAATGCCTTCAACCTGCAAATACACACAACAAGGCTCCCATGTCTTTTTAATCCACCTTGTGGATAGTTTTCTAGCTCATTTCCCATTGGCTCTTTAGGTTATTTATTAAGCAAATATAGCTCAATTTCCTAGTTCAATAAACCACATTAAGAGAGGTCATTTACCTCTTTATTTTCCAAGCTTTCTCACTTGTTTTCTCTTGTGTTTTCTTGATTGAAAATCGGCAAGGAGCTTTTATCACTTGTCAACCTTCTAACCAATACACATGTAAGGGTAATGAGCATTAAGTTTAATACTCAAACTCATAATTAAACCCTAGGTTTACATAAGTGTCTTAAAACACTAAAATTGATGTTTACCTTTGGAATTTGAAAGAGAACTTGAATAAGTGGCAAGATAGGACTCCTCCTAGTCCTTTGAAGTTTGAATTAAGCTAAGAAGAGAGCAAGACAAGGCACCATTGTGAGGTGAATTTTTGGACATGCACCAAAATGAGAGGAAACTTAGATTTTCTTTGGTTTTCCTTACCTTGAAGCAAAGGAGAATGACAAGGCATGAAAATATGAGCTCAAGCTCCTTCAATGGTGAATCTACATGGCACCAAAATGGAGCTTTTGAAGATTTGAAAAGACAAAGTTGTAGAGCTTGGCCTAACTAGAAGAATGGTAGTCTTGAAATTGAATTTGGATCATGGAGCTAGAAGTTACAAGCACTCAAAGATGGAGATGGTATGGTTTGCTGTAGCAAAACCGATGGAGCTTGAGAGAATGGAGGAAAGGGACGGTGGGAATGAGGAGAAATGAAGAAAGGTGAGGAGAGAGGCAAGTTTAGAAGATATTTTAAGTTTAAAAAGGTAAATAGTCTTTTTACTTACTTTTCCTTCCCTTATTTAGTTTACTAACATGTGGTGGTGACTCACCATGTATAAAACCGGCCCCCTTTAGTCAATAGGGCATTTTATGGTCTTTGTTGACCAATTATACAACTTATGTTGACTTATAACTTAAACTAGCACTATTTGAGCACTATTCACAAATTAAGGCACATATTTGTGAAAATTTTGATTTCCCATTGATTTAAACTTCCTAATGTGATACTAAGTAGTACACATGTTGATTAAAGAGTAATGATGGAGATTTAGCCACTCAAAACTCATTTCCAAGACAAGTTTTCAAAAATGTGCTTTAAGGCTCCTTAAAGCACATTTTGTGTTTTAACTTGTTTTCAAGCTTGGTTTTCTTTAGTAATTGATTTAAAATGTTCATTAGCATGTTAATAAGGTCTAGGAATGACCTTTAGGTATTATACAAGGTTACACCAAGTCTAGGACAAGTATTTGCCTAAATTGACTTTATGGTGTCTTCTTGTGTTCTCTTTGGTTTAATTGTCTATCAATGTTTCTTAAGGACTTAATTAGCCTTATTAAATCATGATTGAATATTATAAAGTCTTGGTAGGCTCTTTAGGTCCTAACCAAGCTCATTCCAAGCTTAGAGCATGTTTTGCTCAAACTGCCTTAGTAGTACTTTACTGTGTTTACTATGGTTTAAATTGTTCACTAATGTTTCCAAGGCACTTTTTAGCCTTTACATACCATAGTTTAATAGTTAAACATCATATCAAGGTTTGGGGTATTTCAATCGGTTTTGAAAATGGACTTCAAACGAGTCCTAAAACTGAAAAAGAAGCCTTGTCCGAGCTTATGTCTAGACGTTGATGTTCGGACACAAGCCAAGAAGAAAACAGACTAGGAAAACCTGAGTGTCCAAACTTGTGTCGGGACGTTGACGTTCGGACACAAGTCGAGAGTTTAAAAACCAGAAAGTAAAAGCGTCCAAACTTGTGTCCGGACATTGATGTTCAGATACAAGTCGAGAGTTGAAACTTATAGTCGTTTGAATATGTAAGTTCAGACATAAGTTCCGATAAAATCCTTTAAGTGGTCCGGTTTGTCTGAGCTTGTAAATTCGGATATGAGCCGAAACTTACAAGTTAGGATCCGTTCATGTTCGGACAGATGTTCGGACACACACATACAGTGGAAGAAAAAGTGTTCTCGGGGCCTGTCCGAACATGGATGTCCAGACGGACGTTTGGACAGGTCCAAATCAGCGAATTCCAGAATGCAAACAGAAGTAGAAAATAATGAAAAGTGACTATGAAATTATAAACCGACAGATTATGAATACTTTGTAAATAATGTAGTAAATGTTACCCAAATACACAACGGAATACTTCTGAAATACCCCGAACTTAATTAGGGCGATTAAATTACTCTAATATGATATTTGAGGGCCTATTAGTGCCTAAAGAAGTTTGGTAAGGAAAATAAAACCAAAGGAAAAGAGAAAACGCTTAAAAAGCGAAAAATGCTAAAGTAAGCATTATATGACCATAGGAGGAATACAACCTCGAGAAGGGTATTGGATGGATTTACAAGGCCTAATAAGGCCTAATTAATATACGGGAACAATCCCCAAAGAAAACGGATCCAAAAAATGACTTAAAAACGCTAATAAAGCTTTAGCGTACGTTTTTCGAGAAAACCCGAAAACGTGACTTTGAGTGGTCAAACGAACCCGTAAAAATTACAGTTCATTAAATAACTGTAATTAAGCACTAATGAAAGCTTAAGAACTATTAAAATTAAATAAATGAGGAAAATCTGGAAAACGGGTCTAGTTAGTGAATAGTGCTAAAACCGGGTAAATTAACGAGCATTTTCTGTAAAAGACGAAAAATGCCCCCAGCCTACTTTATTAATGGGGCTGGTTTTATGAGGGTAATCAACCATCTCACATGACTAGCTAGCTATTAAAGTAAATCAAAAAGCAAAAGTGGGAAAAAGTACAAAAGTAGAAACACACTCTCCCACCTCTCATTTATCTCTCCTCTTTCCTTCCCTTTTCTTCCCCACCGTATTCTTCCCTTCCTCCCTTCCTTTCCTGGCGATTTTGGAGCTTCTTCAACAGCCTCCAATGGCAGCCACCTTCCTCCTCTTATACAAGCTATATTAAAGCTCCAAATGAGAAAATAAGTACATATTATTCATCCCCTCATCAAGCTCTATCATTCTCTCTTTTTAAAATCCCAAAAGGGTGAACTTCACCTATTAGATTTAGGTAGAAATAGTATGTAAATTGCTACAGAAGCATCTGTAAGTTTTGTGTTTATGGAGAATAAGCTGTGTATTAACTCAAACTCTCTGTCAATGTTTTCGTATCTCAATTCAGCCCTATGCGCATCCATATATATGTATACAGAAGAATCCTAACCGTATATCCAAGATAGAACAGAAAACTAGTAAAAACTAATGTTACAGAGTTTGTTAGGATAAACGTGGAAAGAATAATAACAACCTAGACTAAAGATATTAACAAACTAACTTATAATAATAGGCTGAAACAATGGGCTGGGCTTATGTTTTTCTGTAAAAACATACAGCCCCAATACCCCCCTCAAGCCGCAGGTAAATCCGATTTTACCAAGGCTTGACGAGTCTCAGCGTGATGCATACCCATGTGAGGTAACTAGTCTACATAGCGCGACCCAGGGAGAGCTTTCGTCATCATGTCCGCGAGCTGCGACGAAGTGTGTGTGTAAACCACATCTACCAAGCCTTGTTGAATCTTATCACGCATAAAGTGACAGTCAAGCTCTATATGTTTGGTGCGTTCATGGAAAACCGGATTACGAGCTATGTATATAGCAGACTGATTGTCGCATCGCACAGGAATGGGAGTTACATCCTCGACACCAAGTTCTGACAGCAACCGTGTAAGCCATGTAAGTTCAGCAGTAACTCTGCGAAGTGATCTGTATTCAGCTTCGGCACTAGATAATGAAACAGACCCCTGCTTCTTTGTTTTCCAAGAAATCGGACTATTGCCAAGAAAAATATAGTAACCAGATACTGACTTTCTAGTATTCGGGCAAGCCGCCCAATCAGAATCACAGTAAGCGATGAATCAAGTGGCTGACTGCACGTGAGGCGAATCCCATAGGAAATCGTACCTTTGATGTAGCACAAAGCATGCATGGCAGCCTCCATATGAACATCAGTAGGACTCTGCATAAACTGGCTAAGAACTTGGACCGTGAAACAAATATCAGGGCGGGTGTTGGTTAAATAATTGAGTTTCCCCACTAACCGCCTGTACGGCGTAGGATCACGCAGTAGAACACCATCTGTTGCAAGCAGCTGCTTACCCACAACCATCGGTCCCTTCGTTGACCGCCGTTCCTCAGAATCAAACTCCTTTAACAAATCCATGCAAAATTTTCTCTGAGATAGAACATAACCTTGGCGAGTGTGAATAAACTCTATCCCTAGAAAATAGTGTAAAGTGCCCAAATCCTTAATCTTGAAATTGTCATCCAATGATCGTTTGATGTCATCTATCTCCTGTTGATTAGTGCCAACAACCAACATATCATCAACGTAAACAGCAATAAACATTTTACCTCCTTGACTATCCTTATGGAAAAGAATAATCATTCTTGGACTGAGCAAACCCAAGTGTCCGGAGAAAGCCTGCCAACTTGGAGAACCACTGCCTAGAAGCCTGTTTTAAACCATATAACGACTTCTTTAATCGACACGCTTTGTTGACTCCCACAACCTCAAGCCCTTGTGGTAGCCTCATATATACTTCTTCATCAAGGTCACCATGCAAAAAGGCATTATTCACGTCAAGCTGATTGATTATCCATCCTTTGCTAAGTGCAACAACAATAAGCGAACGAATAGTCGTTAACTTGACCACAGGCGAAAAAGTCTCATGATAATCTAACCCATGACGTTGTGTAAACCCTTTAGCCACCAACCGTGCTTTGTATCTTTCCAACGTACCGTCAGACTTTAATTTGACTTTATATACCCACTTGCAACCAATGACTTTCTGACCACGCGGTAATGTAACCACGTCCCAAGTGTCATTCGCCTCCAAAGCCCGTAACTCATTTTGCATAGCAACGCGCCAATGCTCAACAGTCACAGCCGTCCGGTAATCATGTGGCTCATGCAAGTCAAAACCTGATGAATCAAGAGAATGAGCAGAAAAGAGAGCTAAAGTCTGAACAGGCGTGGTCTCGGTCAAACTGTCACACCCGTGAAGAAAATTAACACTCTTGTCACGCTGATAAACGCGCTCGTCTAGAATATCTTGAAAGTGTGTGTTGCAAACATAATCAGATAAATAATCAGGCTTGTGGCCGACTCGATTTGAACGACGAAGCTCTGTATGCGGCAGAGAAGGCCCAGTTGTCTCCATGTCACGCGAGCCCATGTCTTCCGTATGGGCTGCAACCCGAGTTGATTCCATGCCACGCAAGCCCATGTCGTCCGTATGGGCTTCAACTTCAGCATGACCAACCGTATGGGCTTCTACTTCAACATGACCAATATTTTCCTCGTCACGCATAACAGGGACGCAAGGCATGGAATTCTCATCATCCAAGAGTATCGGAGCAACAGTGCCAGATTCCGTTTCGGGACTGGTAGGAAGAGAAGCATCTGACTGCGAGGTGACAAAAGGAAAATAATGGATATGAAACTTGACATCTCTACATATCTCCACTACTCGCGTCTCCAGACTCAAAACCTTGTGCCCTTTTGTCCTGGAATCTTCGCCAAGATACACACAGGCTTCTCCACGTGGAGCGAACTTACCATTGCGCGGACCAACAACCGTTTTATAACACAAACACCCAAACGGTTTGATCCCCTCATAATCTGGTTTGACATTATACAGACTCTCGTACGGAGTCATCCCATGCAAGGCCTTTGTAGGAAGCCTGTTTATCAGAAACGTAGCGTGAAGTATGCACTCTCCCCAGTAAGCCAGAGGAACACGTGACTGAAAATACACCGCTCTTGCTGTTTCTAATAGATACTTATGTTTTCTCTCGACGACTGCATTCTGTTGCGGTGTGTACGAACAAGTAGTTTGGTGTATGATCCCCTCTTGAGCATAAAACCTTTTTCCCTCATTAGAACCCCCAAGCTCCTTGGCATTATCTGTTCTAACAATCTTTATCTTAGTATCAAACTGTCGCTCCACCATCTTGATGAAATAAACAATGACATCCCAAGCATCCCCTTTTTGTTTGATGAGAGTGACCCAAGTGGTACGGGTGTAGTCATCAACAAAACAAACAAAATATCGGTACCCATTGTATGTTTCAGTATGAAACGGGCCCCAAACATCGATATGAATCATCTCAAAAGCTTGACTAGTTTTACTGACAGAATTCATAAATGGCAGACGTTGTGCTCTGGACTTGTAACAAACATCGCAAGCATAATCAAAAGCAAAATCCACTTCTTTTATTAAACCGAGTGCTACAAGTTTGCGAAAAGGTACGTGCCCAAGTCTAACATGCATTTCCTTAGCTCTTGGGCTGAGTCCCTTTACAACTTTATTTCCGGTAAATAAACCTACACTACGACGACCTGCTTCTGTATTACAAACCGGCCCAGAATGATGACGCGGCCCAGCATTGTTCCAGTGTCCAGAACGACGACTCAGCTCAACTCTGCTTGACCACCCATCGTTCCCTTTATTCACCACTGACCCAACTCCGCTTGACTGCCCACTGATCCACTCATTCACCGCATCTGTACTCAGCACGTACAATTATCCAGCCCATAGCCGAATCGCCTCTTAGCCTGTCCTGTGATATGGCCCTGTAGAAAACAACCGTGTTCATCGAAGGTTAGGGCGCATTCAAGCTGTTCTATCATCCTCCTTACAGATATCAAATTAAACATGAAATTAGGGATGTACAGAACTTCTTTCAACCACAAATCACTCCCAATCTGTACGTCGCCTACCAAGCTTACGTTCTGCGGGCTACCATCTGGTAAGATTACCAATCTTTCGGTTTCTAGCCTTTTCCAGTTTATAAACAAGCTTTGAGCTCCCGACATGTGGTCGGTTGCTCCTGAATCGATGATCCATCTGCCTTCGAACTGATTATGTGTGCGATTACTGAGAAAACAATGTTTATTGCTCAAACAAAACACTCGATTACCTGAGAAGTTGCAGAAGTCGACTTCTTCTGGTTTATTTTCTGTGTTCGCATTCCGTATGAGCTGCGCAATCTGCTGTAATTGGCGTGGCGTTAACCCATCCCCTTGTTCTACTTCCTCATTTTCTCCTTGCTCTGTGACTCTTGCTGTATTTGCGAAACTGCGTTTCTTTCGAGCAAGAACTTTGTCTTTTCCATGTACTGGAAACATTCTTCTGCTATGTGCCTGATCTTTTGCAATGCGTGCAATTTTGCCGCTGGTAGCACTCCTCGAACCCATGACCGGGTTTCTTACAGTAAGTACAGGTAAGTCTCTTCCTGTCAAACTTCTTATTAGAATTAGGGTTTCTGGAATTCTCTGCTATTGCACTTGTGTTGACTGTAAAAAGACATGGCATTGTCTTTGACCTGTTCGGTTCCACGCTGTTCTTCTTCCTGAACAATTAGCGAATAAGCTTTCTCTAAGCTTGGAGTATTTTGCATTGCTAAGATTTGCCCTCTGATGGACAAGTATTTCCTGTTCAAACCCATTAAGAAATGAATGAGCTTGTCTCGATCTGCCTATTTCTTCATCGATTCCTTGACATCACAAGTACATCCTGAACAGCTACACCTCGGTAAATCAGAAGCTGAGTCTAGCTCTCCCCATACCTTTTTCAACCTTGTGTAATACTCACTTACACTTTCTTCCCCTTGCCGAGTTTCTGACAATTCTCTTTCCAGGTTATGAATGATGGCCAAGTTGCTGCGACCGAACCGCCCACAAAGATGATCCCATAGTTCCTTTGGGTCATCACAAAAGCGCACACTCTGAGCAATGCAAGGATCAAGTGCAGTCTTTAGCCAGGAAAGCACCAGTGAGTTTGCCCTTTCCCATGCTCCACACCTTATCGTTTCTGATTCTTTTGGTTTTGATATTTTTCCCGTCACAAAACCATATTTGTTTTTGATTTTCAATGCAGTGATCATATCACACTTCCAACCTAGAAACCCTGTGCCATTGAATTTAGATACAAGGTTCAAACCTGGATTTTCTGCTGAATGGACATAAATCGGATCGTTTATGTCAATGACGCTACTGTTCGAGGAAGTTTCTGCCACGACATTCTTCCCCTTGCCTGTGTTCTCTCCGCCGTCTGTCATGCTTGAAGACTCGGTGAAGACTATTCTTGCTCGAAGCAAAATTTAGAAAGATGCAATCTGCCTAAATCTAGATTACTTGCTCTGATACCATATTAGATTTAGGTAGAAATAGTATGTAAATTGCTACAGAAGCATCTGTAAGTTTTGTGTTTATGGAGAATAAGCTGTGTATTAACTCAAACTCTCTGTCAATGTTTTGTATATCAATACAGCCCTATGCGCATCCATATATATGTATACAGAAGAATCCTAACCGTATCTACAAGATAGAACAGAAAACTAGTAAAAACTAATGTTACAGAATCTGTTAGGATAAACGTGGAAAGAATAATAACAACCTAGACTAAAGATATTAACAAACTAACTTATAATAATAGGCTGCAACAATGGGCTGGGCTTATGTTTTTCTGTAAAAACATACAGCCCCAATATCACCTCCATGGGTCTAGCCCATTTGAAGAGAAAATGGCATCATCTTGAATCGTGGAGCCTCCTCTTCCCTCTAAGGTAAAAATTTCAAGGAAAATCTCATTTTTTCCTCATTTTTGGCCTTGGCCGATTTTGCCCCACTCTCATGCTTTGTTCTTTCCTTGTTTGAGCTTCTTTCCAAGCCTTCAATGGTAGTTGGGAGCCCCTCTTTGATTCATGACCAAAAGCCCATCTTAGGGTTCAAGGTAATTTCTCATTTTTGTGCTCTAAGCACCCCTCCTTGTAACCTAGCTTAATTAATAAGTCTATGAGTAATGTTTAGTGCCTAATTCCTCATTTGAATATTGATTTTTGAGGTTGGCAAGTGACTGGCCAACTTGGCCGATTTTGACCAAGAATGAGAGAAGGAGGAGATTGGGAAAGAAAAGAAGAAATTGTGAGCTTAAGGTAAGAAAACCTTCTTAATGCTAATTTTACTGCATTAGGATGTTGGGAAAGGGTAAATTAATGAATGAACCCAAAATGTTGTACTAGGAATGTAGTTGGTGGAAGTTTGAGAGAACTTGTGAATTGTTGTGTGAAATAAGGGCCTTAGAGCCAAGTAAATTGAATATGCATTGATATTGTTGATTGTTGAATTTTGATTGGAAATTTGTGTGCTGGTAGGACCCTTTATGGGTGTGGCTAGTTTAGGAATGAGAAAGGTGAGAATTAATGAATTTGGAGATGTTAGGTTTATGGGGAAACCATGGCGAAATTTCGGTAGAACCTAAGTGTTTTAGGTAAGGTGTTAATAAATTAAAGGAAAATTCATAATATACCTTTAAAAAATTTCATAATTCAAAACATAACCCTTTTTGAAAACAGGTTTACAAGATACCGATAAAAAGTTTCGAGACTCACAATATACCCTTATTTCGTGAAATGATCTTGAATAATGACTTTTAACCCTGACATTGTAGATCATGTTTCAAGTTCACAATATGTCATTTTTTATTCAGGGCATTTTATGAAATTTTACAAAAAAAAACATTAACTACGACAAAATATAAATAATTACAAAAATATTCAAACAATAATAGTAAAATTTTAAAAATACTAAAACATGAATAAATTGAAATAAAATTAATAATTCTTTAATATTAAACATTCACAAAACTTCAAAAAATTAATTTTTTTCTTCTCATTTTTTTACCTTCCTTGACTATTTATCAGTTTTCTTCTTCACTAAAATATTACAGTTATAGTTAGATAATGATTAAATATTATATACAATAAGCATATATATATATATTATATATATGTCAATTTATAAACAAAACTAATCCAGTATAATATGAGGTAGTTCTATATAGTTTTAGTTATCTCATCTTTATTAGATCACGCTTCCATCAGATAAGTGGGTTCAAACTAGTACAAGTTCAGAGATCCTTGGAGTTTCAAATTGTAGCAGGTGAATCCCACTCATTTCACATCATAGATAATGGTGGCCACGGTTTCCAGGTTTCCACGCGGTTCCGTTGGAAAATGTGTATTCGGATTCGGAACCGGTTAGACGGTTCCGGGCGGTTCCGGTTCCGGTTCCGGACTCTGTATTCGCTTCGGATTCGCTCAAATCAACGGTTCCGACCGGTTCCGGAGCGGTTCCGGTCCGGTTCCGATCGGTTCCGACCGGTTCCGGTGCGGTTCCGACCGGTTCCGGAAAGATTCGATCGACTTAGTTTCTTCGTTTTAACTCGATTTTAGATCGTTTGCGCGCACCACGTTGCTTTTCGTCCACTTTACTCCTAGCTAAGTTATTCCTCAAGTTTATAATCTTAAATGTGTAAAGAACAATGGACTTAAATGTTGTATTGAATTTGCAAAAATTAAAGAGCAAAGCGGATTTTATTATATGATTCATTGCTCGTTAAAACCTTATTAGGTAAAAACCCATTGGGAAAACCCTAATAGGAAAAATAGTACAACTACTAATAGGTTACATGATTTCAATTTGGAAGTCTTAAAGATTACATGGAAAGAAAGTAATACTAATACATTCTAAAAGATTACAATACAAAAAGAAGTCTTAAGGGTGTGTCCCATTCATCTCGTACCAATCATCATGACATGCCTAAGTGGTCTAGTGTGGAAGTCAAGTTAGATAAAACCATCTTGTACACACAAATTCCAACGGTAACTTCGACCGGTTCGGGGCGGTTCCGAGGCGGTTTCCGGTTCGGTTCCACCGGTTCCGAATCCGACGCGAATCCAAGTGGTTCCGGGGTTCCGGTTCCGGTTCCGGTCCCGGTTCGTCCCAGAATCTCAAAACTTGTATTCGGATTCGATTCACAAGGGGGCGGTTCCGGTTCCGAATCGGTTCCGGCCGGTTCCGGCCGGTTCCGGTTCCAATCGGTTCCGGGTAGATTCACCGGTTCCGGGTAGATTCGGATTCGGTGGCCACCATTAATCCTAGCACATGATGTGCGACACCACCATGTACTATAATTCCTCAAAATTACCATTTCCATAGATTTGGACCATAAAATTCTCCTCCATAAATGTACATAAGAATTCATAACAATTTTAAGAAGATAATACTTACTAGCGACCAATTAGGTTGCTATACAAGGTTTATTTTTTAATGCAGATATTATGGGAGGATGAGTTGGTGCTCCAATTCACGGGGTACTTTCATGTTACATGTTTTGTTTCTTATAGGGAAGAGAAAAAACCCATTTATAAAAATAAGTTTGTAGCATTGGTGTACTTTATAACACACTTAATGCTTAACATTGTTACGAACTTATTTTTGTAAATGGGTTTTTTCTCTTCCCTATAAAGAAACAAAAACATGTAACATGAAATACCCTGATTGGAGCACCAGCTCATCCTCCCATAATAACTGCATTAAAAAATAAACCTTGTATAGCAACCTAATTGTAAGTCGCTAGTAAATATTATCTTCTTAAAGTGTTATGAATTCTTATCTACATTTATGGAGGAGAATTTTATGGTCCAAATCTATGACAATGGTAATTTTGATGAATTATAGTACATGTTTGTCGCACATCAACGACTACTTGGTCGAATATTATTAAGTCAATTTGCATGCTATAATAAAGCAGTAAAGCAGCCACAATACATCATGGTTTCATACACCCCAAGGTAGCAAAGCATTAGCAACAAGCAACCAAGCATAACATGTTGGCGTGATAGCAACATCAAGACGCAACCAAGCACAACAAGCTGCTAGTATCGAACAACAATCATGTACATAATAAAACGTGTGCATAGGTATGTTATACTCCTGATCCCACTATGGGATCATTCGAGCGTTGTGTGTTTTCATTTCTTTTTCTTTTGTTCCCATAATGTGTATTTTCTTTATCTTCCCTTGCACCAAGTCTGGGGATATAGTTAGATCCCATGACCATATCATGTAGGTGCCAATCTTTCCTTGTTTCTTTAAGGATTATTTGTGAATTCTTTTATCACCCGCACGTTGGAGGACGTCTCCTCCATAGCAAATTCCTCTATTCCCGGCGTCATCCGTCGAGAAAGAGGAGTCGCCTTTAGACTTCAGGATAAATGCTCCACCAAATGCCAATCCTCCATTCCCGACGCCAAGGGGTCGAGAAAGCGGAGTCACCTCTAGACTCCAGGATGTGCTGAGAAAGTGGGGTCACCCAGGGACCCCCAAAATATGTTCCACCATAGACGGTCGAAGGATCATGCGGTAGATACCAACTCCCGATCATCCATACCCGCGGCCCGAGCTGTTGTCTTCCGGGTTATTCTCGTGTTTTCACCGATTGGTACTTTTCTTTCATTATCGTTATAATCTCGACACCATAGTGGGTGTCATTAGCGGTCCTATATAGTAGAGAGGAGTTTTCTCTTTGTATAGTTCTTTTGTTTTGTTTTTTTGTAGTTCGTCAAGTTCCATCTCAAAGCTTCATAAACGAGAAGGGACTAAAACTACTGTGTGCGCGCAAATAATATACACAAAGATATAGCCATCTTATAAGCAGGATAAGCAATATCCCAATTTCATGCTTTGATCTTATGGTCATTTTTCACACAAGGCACACAGCAAAAAGCCGTGTAACACGGCAACATACGAACCACACATGTCCATACCTGGTTCCTAGCAAACGTTGTCTCAACACGGTGTCCCGGTTGGCGTGCGTTACGGCCCTAGAGTTAATTAAACAACTTGTCAGTTCATGGTTGCTGTGACGACTGTAGTGACATTTTCCTAGTTATCCCATTTTATCGGGTGTATTTCCTTGGGTAAATTTTTAGGTGTTCGACTTATATTAGTCCCTAAGAAACCTTCAAAGTGTTTACCTTAGTCTTTATCAACTCCTCAGACATTTACATTGTCAGTTCATACGTTAACTACGTCCTTTCCTCTAGCTAATGCCTTAGAGTATTATGAGCACTAACAAGTAACAAGTTTATCCAAATTGACCATTCTCCCATAATTCTTCCATATTTTCCTTATAATTACACCCACTACAAAAAAAATGACATTTACCAACGGAAAATTTCCGTTGGCAAGGACTGAAAATCCGTTAGCATAGGTACAAAAAGGCTACTCCAACGGACAAAAATCCGTTGGCTTAAGTACCGTGGGTATATCCTTATAGCAACGGATATGTAAACCGTTGGAGTAGGGGTTGAAGCCTATAGCAACGGTTTTTCCGTCACTAAAGACCATTGTAATACCGTTGTTTATAACTAATTGAACGCACCTATAGTAACGGATCTATCCGTGGGTAAAAATAACCACTATTCTTACGGACTTAACCGTGGGATAAAGTTACACCTATGCCCACGGATTTTTCCGTGAGTAAATCCTGTTTGAATTACAATATAATCTTGCATATTTTTGCCTTTTCCAACATGTTTTTCAAAATTTTAGAAACCTGTAATGCCTTTGTAGAATTGATTATACACAACCTTTAGAAATATATGTAAACCAACTTCATGCACGTAATAAATCTTCAAAGAGTTAATACAACCTAACAAGATGAAAAAGTCACACTACATTGAAAAATCTAACTGTTTACAGCGCAACAAGCTGGAAAATAATTTTTGGTTTCAGCTTTCAATTCAAAATATATAGTTTTTATCCAACACAATGTTTCATTTTGAAGTTTTCACTTCATCCAAAAATTCTTCATTCTAGCCGACACTATCTTCCAATCAACGTGTTACACTATCTGGAATACTTGGAGATGGGGATTGTTCATTGCCACTAGCACCCATTGGAACCTGACAGAAACAAGTAATTTTAGTTAAGACATACACTAGCATATAAATAACTTTAGCAATTCCAACATAAATTTCCTTCACATGGGAGCACGCCTATTCCAATATAAAACAGCAATGCCATTATGATAACTTCATTACATATAGATACACAGGGTAGCTACTATATGTAGCATCTAAGAGAGTAACAACATATGTTTCTGTATCTTTGTCATGGTACTATGCATTAAACAGCAATGCCATTATGATATCTTCATTACATATAGATACACAGGGTAGCTACCTATATATAGCATCTAAGAGAGTAACAACATATGTTTATGTATCTCTGTCATGGTACTATGCATTAAAAAGCAACACATTTCATTGTGTCAGTAGAAAACATCTTTAGGATTGAAAGTAAAGGTGTACCGTATGATCACCTATTTGGTTAAGAATCTCATTCAACAATTAACTGCCAAGCCTTTTTGGGCAGATCACCTATTTGATCGAGCAAATGTCTTCGATCTTGTTGTATGAGGCTCATTGCTCTTGCTCTTGTTCACTATGTTTATCTCACTAATATGCTACAAAACAATACAATGACAAAAAAATTACATCAACAACACAATATACTAGTCAAACAAAATGAAAATGCAACCAAATCAATGCAGCCAAAGTAAAGGCAACAACACAATATACCAGTAGTCTTGGTTTTGTTTCCACTAGTGGCTCGTAGCTTAATGTGTAGAGCAGTGATGCCAAGCTCCTATAGTGTATATACATGCAAGGAAAGATTGCTTTCAACACACCATCAAATATAACCAACATGACATATCATTATTATTGCTAACACACTGGACGGGAGGAAAAGAGAAGATGAAGGGTAATCATAGAAGCGCTAGTCTGAAGAAAAAAAATTATACCTTGCAACGTTGAGAGACATCCTGAGCTGCAAGCATGGCTGCGTAAGGTGATGACTCATCTCTGTCAGCCTTAACTTTCATCCCACCTGTAGCAAACAGAGGATGTGATCAAAGCCAAATAATACGAGATAACTTAAAAAAGATCCCACCTGTATCAAGTCAAGTCGTTCTAAAACTGAAAGATGAAAACTTATACGAAAAAAGGGCTGAGACAGACATGTTTGATTAAGGTCCAATTTAAACGGGAACCTAGAAACCTAAAGAAGCAAACAAAAAACTTTCAATTGGCCTGAAGTAATTAATCATGAGCAGTACTAATATGATCAAATACTGAATCATCACCATAACTTTTTATTTTCAGATTCAAAGCATAACCAGCATCCAGGGTACTGTCACATAATTACTCATTCAGTTTACACGAAGACATACCAGTGATGCGGACCATTGTTTCTCTTCTTGACAAATCAGTCACGTGCTGCAAATCCAACCAAATCCCACAATTAAATAAGCAATGAAACGAACCGAATCAACACTAGAAATGTGAAAATAACATTAAGACATAACTTAATCTCCACTCACGATGAAAGTGTCATTGAACGAAGCGAAAATGTGAGCTACACCAAAGACGTGCTCACCATCCTTGACAGCAGGTCCAAGGTTCACCTCTTCCTTGTATTTATTAATTGTTAATGCTTTTTATTATATTTATTAATTGTTATATTTTTTAATATTTTAAAAAAGAAGAGAAAAGTGCCTACCGGATTCTTTTTACCAAACCAAAAACCATTAGCAGATGGAACATACATGATCAGAATTTCAAAAATAGCCATATTCATCTGCAAGCATGTGAAATATGCATTACATTAGATGCAAAAGATCTGTGCAACAGCAAAAATTTAAATACCTCTTTGGCAGCAGAAATTTCCGCTACCTCGTCTGATCCTTGTCTGTTTTACCACCATTAATATCTTCTGCTTGAACCTACCAATTTTCGGCGATAGAGTCTCCAGAGTGCTCTCAGTAGTTGCAGCCATGCTCCTAGGCTTGTCACTACTACTGTTACTAGCTTAATAAGTATCCGAAGCAGCTTCAAACAACAATGTAGGGTTGACATCAGTGCCCGAGACATTTTGACTCATGTGTTCATCATGTTCTATGGGCATCCCATCTTGGGGGTTAAACATCGGCTACAAAGAAACAAGGATTGGTTGATGAAGTGTAGTTCATAAAAGATTTAAATGCCATTTTTAAACACTTTATATGGTTGAACATATATTCTGGTTAGTTATCAAGACAGATTCCCATTAGACGTGAATGCTAAGGCAAAAATGTCGTTCTAATTCAAGAAAATATAGAAGGTGCTTCAGTAACCTGTAGTATTACTAATGTCATATATACTTAATCAAAATGATAGAAAAAGCATATGCAGACAGACGTATCACAGAAAACATATACAAGCTCCGTACTGAAAAGAGTTATTGTACCATAAACATCATAATTCTAGGAGATAATACTTCAAACGAGTGCAGAGGTTAGAAAGGTACCAGGTTTTAAAACAGATGTTTTTTCCCTTACATCATATCCTTGAATTTTCTTCTTCACATTCCTCTCCTTCGATGCTCCAGCATCTTCTTTCTTCCTCTTTCCAGAATAAAAGAGGACAGTGCTAAACAAACTTCTTTCCTCCGTCAAATTACCTGTATGCGGGCGTTATTCGTATCACTACTCTCTAAATCGTGGACGATTTTTTAAGAATGCCAGTGAAGAAATCTACCTAGACTGAGTTCTCATCCTTGCCACAGTAGAGCTTCAGGGGAACATAACTTAGTTTCTTTGACAGAGAGTACAATGCAAAAGGTTCTTTGTTAGATACACTTTCATCATTCTTTTGTTGCTCATCCCACGCAGGAAACTCTCTATACTGTAGATTAAACCTTTTCGGTACATAACCACTACACATCCAGAGTTCTGCAGAGAAACTTGACGACACACCCAATTTTCCGTCTTGCTGTTGGGAGCTAACTTCATAGTTTTCGTGGGGAGCTCGACAAGAAGCTGAGCAACCTCAGTTTCTTCACTATCGTTCCTACTGTTCCTACTATTGCACCTGTCGCAGGCAAAAGATTTGTCACCCTTGACAAAATGAGAACAACGAGTATGAAGCCACACCCCACACTCGTCGCAATTGACCATCTCCTCCTCATCTTTGTAATCGACGCCATCAACACAATCCATCATCTTAGAACCGTTGACCCAGTCGTCAGACTGGTCATATGTGGGAAGGTGATACGACCTATCTTTCATACTGAACCCGTCCCCTTCGTAACCCTAGAAACCTATGTACACATCAATCAAACTAGAAAGATAAGACCAACCCACTCCCCCCATGTTTGCCTCATTTACTGGTAACTAGATGAAAGAAAATGCTTCTACTTATGGCTCTGCTGAAATTGAACACACAAATCCAAATCGCGACGGATTTGATAAAAGTCCTTTACAGAATTAGGGCGGAAACTCAAAACTAAAGCAATGGTAGAGTTAGAGATGACATTACTACTGTTGTTCTTTACGCAGTTCTTCTTCTTCCTCCTTTCGCTCCTTCTCCGATCCTCTCTTTCGTGCTTCGAAATTGTGCATCGCGCGCCCTAAATGGTATACGGCGGGTTGTAAGTTTTTTTAAGTGTGTTATGCCAACGAAAGATATATCCGTGAAGATACAACCTCCGCCTCAATCCTCTATACCAATGAAAAATATATCCGTGAGTTAAGATCTTGTGTCTCATTCTTAAAAATGTACTACGCCAACAGATAATTAAATCCGTTAGGATAGATTTCCGTTGGTAGATGTCATTTTTTTTGTAGTGACCGTAGCCCCCTTTTATTTTATACCCAATACTTTAATTATTTAAACCCTTATATTATACTCCAGAGTTAATTTATATTATCACTTAAATTTCCAAAACCTTTCTAGCATTATATACTAATCCCATCAAATATTAAAATCTCATTTATGCCCAATTTTTTCGATAATTACATATACTCCGTAATAATACTTTTTGTTATTTTTTGACTTATTATTAATTTAAATACTTAGAATAATTATCCTTATCATTTTATTTTGGTCAACATTTACCCCTTTTATTTTGTAAAGTTCATATTTCATACTTATAAAAATCCAAGGACTATTTCTTTCGGCCATCGTTACTATTTTTACCTTATGTTCCTTTTATCACACCTTGACCTTTTTTTATTTGTTATATATAGATATAGATATATATATATATATATATATATATATATACGGCATATAAAAAGAAGATTCGTTTGAGCCATAAAACAAGTTTATAAGTATATCTAGATTTTTTCTAAGATGTTCCCAAATTGCTAGTATGATGGTTTTGCATCAGAATTCATATATCCTCATGAATCAATCCATAAATTGATTAATGGCTATTTAGATCACAAAATAATTATCTTTACATGGCTTAAATATATGGCCTTAAAAATAGCGCAGAAATACATTTTCATAGTCACATTATAATGTCTCCAAACTTCACCAAAATCCACGGAACAAAATTCTCCTTAGTCTTTTAGATTAATCCTCTTCCATATTTAACAAAATTGGTCATACATTGTCACTTACACAAATACTAATACATATATGTGCGCGTGTATATATATATATCTAGTTTCTCTTCCCATAATTCATATCCCTTCTTGATTATGTATTAGCATTTGACATATCAAGTGCTCTTAATTATGATATTATAATTATGTTCTATTATATATATATATTATTTTTATTTTTTTTCTACGTCACGTTACTGATGTACGAATTATACTCAGTATTACACATATACATATACATATGCACACCTCACCTGTTATGTATTGCAAACCAATATACCACATGTATATACATCTATAAGCCTTACGTAATGTAGCTTTATATGCCTATATATATATTTTTCTTACTTTCTTCCCATTCGAACCCCTATATACATGTTCTGTTTGATGCGTTTTAGATTCAGGAATCTCATAGATACATTCAAATCTTTTCGGTTTCTATGCAGTACCCCCGTTTGCCAGGTTGTTAGATACTAAAAGGAAATCCCTATACACATGTATATACTCATCAGTACGCATCCCTCCTCGGTTTATCGATGTAGCGTTTAGTTGGTAAGTTTTGGAATCTTAAGAGAAGGAGGGTAGCACAACGTTACCTTAGTTGAGTTAGCAAGGAACTCTTCCCCCAGTGTGTTAGCGTCGGTTTCTTTCGTTAGCTCAACGATGAAGCTGGGTTGGACTTCGATGGTTTCCTTGTCGTTCCTGATGTATTTGGCGTCGTTTTTCGGTCTAGCTATGAGACTGGAACGGGGCCTCTTGCATGCGTAGCAAAACAGGAGGGAAATGTCAATGTGCAGTTGCTCTCAGACGCCATCAAGGCGAGGGGAAAAAAAGAAATAGAAGCGTGACACACGCCTGTCTTCTTACCGAGAAGGACCAAGCATGAAGCTCTCCAGTACATGCACTTTCAGCTGCGTCTTGGAGCTTCCAAGAGTGAGGTGTAGGCCTCTGTTCAGGTCCTTTACTTCTGGTTGCCACCGATAGTATGTCAGGAGATGCTAGGCCTTGGGTGAGGGAGGAGCGTGGGGCACTAGCAGGATTTGAGCATGAAACGGTAAGAAGAAAAGAAATGTGCACGTAGAAGGTGAGGAGGAAGGGAGTTTACCGTTTTTTTTCTTTCTTTTCTTGCTCCCCCCTCTATTGTACCGATGATATGCAGTTGTTTAATGCGGTTGTAGTAGTAGTCTGGTGAGGGAAGAAACTTCAGTGTGGAGGGAAGGAGAAGTTGAGCCCCCCAGTTTTATTTTGTGGTTGTTGTCTTCTGGTTACAGCTTGCACAAGGCGAAGCAGGAACAGGTGGGTGTCGGGTGTTGCTGTTCGAAGACTTGAACAAAGGGAACGGCTTGGTTTTGCCATCGTTCCACGTTATCAAGTGAAAAGTATAAAAATCTAGAAAGGTTTTGGAAGTTTAACTAATAATATAAATCAATTAAGAGGTATAATATGAGGTTAAAATAACTACAGTGGGCTATGGGGTAATTATGAGGAAAATGAGGGTGAATGGTTAATTTGGATAAACTTGTTACATGTTGGTGCCTAAGAATACCCTGAAACATTAGCTAGAGGGAAGGACTTAGTTAACGTGTAAAAGGACAATGTAAATGTCCAAGGAGTTGATAAAGTCAAAGGTTAATACTTGGGAAGTTTCTAAGGGACTAGTATAAATCGAACACCCAAAAATTTACCTAAGGGATAACACCCGATAAAAGGGGATAAACTAGGAAAATGTTACTACGGTCGTCGTATGCAACCATAAACTGACAAGTTTTTTTAATTAACGTTAGGCCGTAACGAACGCCAACGGGACCCCGTATGTGTGAGACAACTCCTACTTCTAAATAAGGTATGGACATGTGTGGTTCGTATGTTGCCGTGTTCCACGGCTTGTTTGCTGTGTGCCTTGTGTGAAAATGACCATAAGATCAAAGCATGAAATTTGGATTGTTGCTTATCTTGCTTATATGATTGCTATATCTTTGTTGCATATTATTTGCGCGCACACAGTAGTTTATCCCTTTCTCGTTTATGAATCTTTGAGATGGAACTTGATGAACTACAAAAACAAAACAAAAGAACTATACAAAGAGAAAACTCCTCTCTAACTATAGAGGACCGCTAATGACACCCACTATGGTGTCGAGATTATAATGATAATGAAAAGTAAAATACCAGCTGGTGAAACGAGAATAACCCGGGAAGACACAGCTCGGGCCGCACGGTATGAATGATCGGGAGTTGGTATCTGCATCAGATCCTTCGACCGTCTATGGTGAAACATATTTTGGGGGTCCCTGGGTGATCCCGCTTTCTCAGCACATCCTGGAGTCTAGAGGTGACTCCTCTTTCTCGACCCTTGGCGTCGGGAATGGAGGATTGGCATTTGGTGGAGCATTTATCCTGGAGTCCAGAGGCGACTCCGCTTTCTCGACGGATGACGCCGGGAATGGAGGAATTTGCTATGGAGGAGACGTCCTCCAACTGCGGTAATAAAAGAATTCACAATAATCCTTAAAGAAACAAGGAAAGATTGGCACCTACATGATATGGTCACGGGATCTAACTATATCCCCAGACCGGGTGCATGGAAAGAGAAAGAAAATACACATTATGGGGACAAGAGAAAAGGAGTGAAAACACACACATGCTCGAATGATCCTATAGTGAGGATCATGGGTATAACATACCTACGTACACATTTTACCATTTACATGATCGCTGTTATTATACTAGCAGCTTGTTGTTGCTTGGTTGCTTGTTGTTAATGCTTTGCTACCTTTGAGTGTGTATGGAACCATGATGTATTGTGGCCTGCTTTACTGCTTTATTATAGCATGTAATTGACTAATATTTCGACCAAGTAGTCGTGTAGCCCGGCAACATACGGGCTTCACACGTTCATACTCAGCGTAGTTTGCTGAGTCCTTTACAACCCTTTTTTTCAGGTATTGTGCCGGACGATAACGGAGCGTAGGCGGGATGGCTACCAAGTACCACCAGTGCCCAACTTACAAGCCGACATCTGCATCATCAACTTCTACAAGAGGGAAGGCCGACTTGGATTACACCAAGACAAGGATGAGACGCAGGAGTCCCTAGACCAAGGGATACCCATAGTGTCTGTATCCATTGGAGATGATGCTAAGTTCCTCTATGGTGAAGAAAGAGGATTGACCGAGCTATGAAGATCTGGCTAAAATCCGGTGATGTGTTGATCATGGGCGGACCATCGAGAATGCTATACCACGGGATTAAGAGAGTCAAGCTGAACACAACACCCTCAACAGTGATAAACACTACCCATATGAAGCCTGGACGCCTAAACCTAACCGTTAGGAAATATTAAGCCATGTACCGTTGTATTAAGTTATGTAATGGAAACGAACATGTAATGTTGGAATGATGAATAAAAAGGCTTATTATCTATGACTCTTTCTCATACCATCACTAATTATACTTGTAAACGTTATTTTTGGGAATAGGTGTTGAACCCTGGAGAGAGGGTACCCTGAGCATTCTCACACAGGCTCAGGCCGGCGACAACGACCACATTATCACTGGTACCTTCCCGGTGAATGGAGTCTCAGCCTCAGTATTGTTTGACTCTGAAGCCTCACACACATTTGTATCCCCGACGTTAGCCGAGCGGTTACACCTCGAGCCCGTGGAGTTAGAAGACTTCAGTGTGACGCTACCTTCAAAAGAAAGAATTCGTTGTACCCGGTATTTCCGAGGAGCCACCATCAAAATCCGAGAGAAGGATTTCCCGTTAGACCTGATAGAGTTCAGAGGCCTGGGTTTTGACGTCATTATGGGCATGAATTGGTTAGAGAAACACCGAGGTCATATATTGTGTGCCGAGCATAGATTACTGCTAAAGAGCCTGTCCGGCGTTACTGTGTCTTACCGCCAGAACCCCCGACAACCGTCTGTGAAAGTCATATCAGCCATGACCATGGCCAGGGAGATTCAAAAGCAGCAGGAGTTGTACCTCTGTTATGTACAGGATACTCAGCAAGACCCGGAGTTTAATCCAGATGTACCAGTGGTTGGGGAGTTTCCAGACCTCTTCCCTAAGGAGCTTCCCGGTATGCCACCACCCCGAGAGTCGAGTTCACTATTGACTTAGTACCCGGGACAGGACCTATTTCCAAAGCCCCTTATAGAATGGCCCCGACAGATGGCGGAGTTAACGGAGCAATTGAAGGAGTTGTTAGATAAGGGATTCATACGCCCGAGCGTATCCCCTTGGGGCGCACCCGTTCTATTTGTCAAAAAGAAAGACGACAGTCTCCGGTTGTGCATTGATTATCGAGAGCTGAATGCAGTGACTGTGAAGAACCGCTACCCTTTACCACGCATAGATGATCTGTTCGACCAGCTCAGAGGAGCGACAGTATTTTCGAAGATCGACCTCAGATCAGGATACCATCAGATTCCAGTGAAGGGGAGTGACATCGAAAAGACCGCATTCAGGACCCGATACGGCCACTACAAATTCACAGTTATGCCATTTGGACTGACTAATGCTCCAGCAAAGTTTATGGACTTGATGCACCGAGTTTTCAGAGATCAGTTGGACAAGACAGTTGTGGTATTTATTGATGATATACTAGTTTATTCGAGAACCAAGGAAGAGCATCACCATCATCTCAGACAAGTACTCGAGATTCTTAGAGCCAACCAGTTGTACGCCAAATTCTCTAAGTACGAATTCTGGTTAGATCAGGTAGCATTTCTTGGACATATTTTCTGTTGCCGGGATAGTAGTTGATCCTGCCAAAGTGGAGGCAGTACGTACATGGCCGAGACCGAAGTCCGTGACAGATATACGAAGTTTCCTTGGTCTAGCAGGCTACTACAGACGGTTTGTTAAGGACTTCTCCCGCATCGCAAAACCAATGACAAATCTCATCAAGAAGGATACCCCTTTCACGTGGACAGGAGACTGCAAGGCAGCATTTCAGAAGTTGAAAGACGCATTGACCTCAGCCCCCATCCTCACGATTCCCGAAGGTACTGATGGATATGAAGTCTACTGTGATGCATCCGGTATGGGTATGGGATGTGTCCTCATGCAGCACGGGAAGGTCGTCGCCTATGCCTCCCGACAGCTGAAGAAGCACGAGGAGCACTACCCCACACATGATCTTGAGCTAGGAGCAGTCGTGTTTGCACTCAAAAGTTGGCGTCATTATCTCTACGGTTCCCAGATCACCATCTACTCCGACCATAAAAGCTTGAAGTATGTGTTCACCCAAAAGGAACTGAATATGAGACAACAGATGGATGGAGTTCCTCAAAGACTATGATATTAACCTTCAGTATAAGGAAGGCAAAGCCAATGTAGTTGCCGATGCACTTAGCCGCCGAGCTCACACACTGCATACACTCATAGCAGGCACCAGCCTAGTTGAAGAAGTGCGTAATGCTCAGCAGAACGACAGAGTAATGGCTGATATTAGACGAAAGTTAGTCGATGGCACACTAGATAAGAAGAAATACGACTACCAGCTTCATGAGGATGGCCTGATTCGTGTGAATGGCAGATTATGTATTCCCCACGAGAGCGTAGAGCTCAAGGAGCGCATCATGAGAGAGTCTCATTCTTCTACTACATCTATTCACCCTGGAGCTTCAAAAATGTACAAAGACATGAAGGGATATTTTTGGTGGATTGGCATGAAGAACAACGTCTTGAACTTCGTTATCAGATGCCTTACCTGTCAGAAAATAAAATTTGAACACCGAAAACCTGGAGGCACAGTTCAGCCAATGCTTATCCCATAATGGAAATTCTATGATCTATCGATGGATTTTGTAGTTGGACTGCCACCGGCCCGAGGAGGATTGAATATGATATGTGTAATTGTTGATCGCCTTACTAAGGTAGCAAGATTCATTCCAATGAAGGACACATGGAAGGTGTCGAAACTAGCTGAGCTTTTTGATAAAGAGATTTTAAGACACCATGGAGTGCCAAAGACGGTAGTGTCAGATAGGGACACGAGATTTCTTTCGAGATACTAGAGAGCTTCACGAGAAGCATTAGGCACCGAGCTAAAGCTCAGCACTGCTTTTCACCCGCAGACCGATGGTCAGACGGAGAGGACCATTCAAACCCTAGAGGACATGCTTAGAGCATGTGCCTTAGATTTCCAGGGCAGTTGGTTAGATAAGTTGCACCTTATCGAGTTTGCATATAATAACAGTTATCACACCTCAATCAAGATGCCACATTTTCAGGCGTTATATGGTAGACCTTGCTGTACACCGTTGTGATGGGATGATTTCAGTGAAGCATTTATCATAGGCCCAGACTATTTGCAGCAGGTTCAGGCTGAGGTTCAACAGATCAGAAAGAACATAAAGGCCGCACAGGATAGACAGAAAGCATACGCAGATAACAGACGTCGAGAACTAGAGTTCGCCGTGGGTGACCAGGTGTTCTTACGAGTGTCACCGATGAAAGAAATTTTCAGGTTTGGACAAAAAGGAAAGTTGAGCCCGAAATTCGTAGGCCCCTACAGTATTAGGGAGCGTATGGGCCCAGTTGCTTATCGACTTGATTTACCCTCGGAATTGGGAAGAGTTCATGATATTTTCCACGTCTCTCAGCTAAAGAAATACATGCCTGATCCCTCACACGTACTACAACCCGAGAGGCTAGTTCTAGAGCCCACATTGAGATCAGTGGAGACCCCTCAAAGAATTCTAGACACTAAGACCCGGGAGACCCGGAATAAGTCAATTAGACTAGTGAAGGTGTTATGGTCAAACCAAGATGTAGAGGAAGCCACATGGGAGCTGGAAGATAAGATGAGAGATAAGTACCCCCATCTTTTCACCGATACTTCGGTTTAGTGTAGGGTACGAGGACGTACCCCTCTTCTAAGGGGGGTAAGCGCGTTTCGTTTTGGATGTCTTGCGTGTGTCACTGTGTTGTAATCCTACAACCACACGTTGATGGTTGGTAGACTTGTGTGTGAGAATGTTATGTACGTATATGTACGCTCTGTATCCATGAATGTTGTGTGCTGTGGTTTGCACTTTGGCATGTTATATGCTCTGTATGAATGAATGTTGTGTGCCTTGGTTTGCACTTTAGCATGTTATATACATTGCTAGCATTTTGGTCTACTATAAAAACTTGTGTGAAGCCACTGATGTGGCATGGTGCTTAGAAGCACCGAGACTTATAATTATGGGACTTAACCCTTGGGTTATCGTGAATGAATTCCCGGAAGTGGAAAATATAAGTTAAGGAAATAAGACTTCGGGATGAAGTCTCCTTTAAGGGTGGTAAGTTGAAACACCCCTGAACATTTAATCACACAAAATCATAAACGCGAGGAGACTATCCGAAGATAACGCATTATAATTCGGACATAAAAAATTTATGAACAATTAAATTTAGCAACATTACATATTAATAAGTCACGTACTTATATATGTACGAATACGAAAACATGTGCATAACGTTACGATACTATAATGTGGTAATAATTAATAACGTCGCATAGTTATGCATAACTAAAACGCTACAAAATAAAAAGGGCGTATATATAACGTAACGAAAATTAAGTGGTCGCGTAGCTAGCTAATAACGCGATATATTATATGGTCTCACATATATAAATGAGCATGTATAACTTATAAAAAAAGAGAGAGAAAAGAAAAAGGAGCAAAGACGCTCCCACTGAGGTTCGAACCCCGTACCTCTCGTATGCCTAGTGAACGTCTTAACCGGATGAGCTGTGCTCAAATTCGGTAGTATTCACTAACGATTTAAAACAAGTAGTACTAAGGTCACTAGAACAAAAAAAGAGAAAGTACTCACGCTCTTCCTGTCTGATTCCTGTAATCACCGATAAATCAGGAGTAAAATACCACTACAGATCACGCCTGTTCCCGGTTCTGTCCAAGAGCAACAAACAAGATCCAAACAAGCACAGCCTTGTTCTTCCTCGGTATTGCTCTTGTTCAAACAAATATTCAACAACATGAGTATACTGTCGGTTGCTTGGAGAATCAGACAGAGAGTGATGGCCATTACTGCTTATAGTTAAAACTGCGATTAAGATACTCACTAAACTGCAATTAATAAACCAATTTAGCCCATGACCTCCTTCCACTATCGGCACAGTCTGTGCAAATTCAGAAACAGAGAAGGCCCCTCCTTGATTCTCACATACTCTCCAAACTTCCAGGTTGTTCCTGGCTGAAGTTTGCTTCAACCGATCCCTCACTACTCCTATGCCATACTGATGTCGGTAAAGATAGTTTAGGTGACAGAAAGATAAGCGCTAGTGTTGTTTTTCCAAACTCTCATGCCCTTGAGACCATCATCCCCCTTACTCACGTACTGGACATATATTCCCTCTGTTTACTATCTATAACAGAGAGACTCAAAAAAAAATTGGACAACCGAGCAGCTTCAGGAGCATTAGCGCCATCGTTCCTTGAGAACTGACCACAATATTCCTGTTGTACTCCACCTAACCAAGGAAGAAACAGACAACAAACCAATGTCTCCTCCTGGCTCTGGCAGATAACCTGAGGCACAAGTGGGAAGTTTTGATTCCAGTAAAAGTGACAAGCACTGTCATACGCACCAACCTGCTGCTGTTCCAAACTTTCATGCACCAGAGTTTGTGTCTTCCAAACTTCCACGCACTGCATTAGCCCCCCGTGTGTTATGCCACCAAATTCTTAAACCCATAGCCCACCTCCTTCACTCTTGAGGTGTACACTGTTTCTGCATGGGCAGGAACCATCCTCACTCTCTCTGATTCCAGATGCACAAGGTAAGTGCTACTGGATTTCCTTTCCCTTCTGTTTTCCCTTGTCCAAGAACCTACTGCTACCTAACTTTTTCTTTCTCGATTGTTCATGCATGGTTAGAGGAGTAACCAGAGAGCAAAACAAGGACAAGCAACTACTGTCACCTGCTGTACTTCCCATTTGAGACCCAATTCAGGTAGTACCTCAGAACTGCCTTCTACATGTCTATTGCTCCGGTAGTGTTGCTGCTGTCTGGAAGATTTACACATAACACTTTTGGTTCTTTTCATGCTCGACTCCCCCATGCAATCCCCATAAGCTGTGTTCAAAAGATCCTCGAGTGGAGCTACGAAAACTCTTCTTGAAACTTAACTAGAAGGTGAAGTTCCTGAAACAATTCTCCTCTTGCTTCTGTCATTACCTTCTCTGATTAATCACACCTAACATCTAGGAGATCTTCCCTCAGCCGTGCTAAGTAACCCAAGTGCAAGGAGCCTGGTGGCGTACCTAGACCAACAAGGGGAAAACAACTAGGCTATCACTGGTAAGCTATACAAAACTGATCCTACGATAAAAAAATGTGTTGACATCAGACTGTCAAGTTAAGAGCTTAGTGTTTTGATTTATGTAACTTTAATACCTTGTACATTAGCTTATAGAGGGAGGGAAGAGTGGTACTTGCCTAGTAGCCAACACCCCTACTTAATCAGTAACTAAACCAGGTTGAAACAAAAAAAATTGAAAAAAACCAGATCTGTAAAGAAAGGAAAACAAAAGAAGATGTAACAGTTTGATTTCAGTTTCTAAAATAGGTGTTCTCTGTATATTTATTTCTCAGAGTACAGTCAGTGATGTTATGGGATTCTTCGAGAATAACATCACATAAAACTAACAAGCTAAGCAACTAAAGAACTTTGAAAGAAAAAGGAAAAAAAAACCTGAACAATTTGACGTTGAAAGGTACCTGTCCAAAACTGATAATTATTTGAAATCTGTAACAATGTATTCTCAGTATGCTGAGTGTTCTAGAGTGGTATCGATTTAATGATACAGATAAAATATTATACATGCACCTGATTGAGTGTCTAAATGTGGGGTTGTTGGAAGAACAAGAAACAAAAGAAAAAAAAACCAGAAAGCAACTTCAAAGGATAGGAAACAGATGCACCAGTTTTGGTGTTTCAGTTTTGTCTTTCTCAGTTCCTAGAATGGTCTTGTCTCGGTAGGAAGATAATACTGTAGCTTTGACAAGTTGCTTTGGGGTTGTTTTTAAAACCAAGACTATATCAAGAGATGTAATCAAATGGGTAAAACAGTAGGGGAATTTTGAAGACAGATTAATGGTCAAAATCAGAGACAGAAAAACAATGCTCCAGTTTCAGTTTTACAGTTTATCCTTAGGACTGGTTAATGACATTTCTGAGTTTAACATTCTGTTAGAACTTCTAAATGAGTAGATGAGTGATCTGGGAGTGGTGGAAGCCATGTCATAGACTGACAGAAGAAGCAGAAAGGAAAATGCATCAATTCAGTTTACCAGATTCGCATTAGTAGGTCTTTCCTGTATAACCAAGTACAGATGTTATGTGAGGGTTAATTGGGTTTGAAAATGGACTTTCAGCCTTGTTCAGTCATTTAACTAAGAGTGTAGATGCTTAGGGGTGAATGGAATGACAGATTCGAGAATTAACAGAAAGGAAAGACTAGAGGAAAAGAAAATGCTTCAGTTTTACAATCACAGTTTTTCAGTCTTGACTTCTGTTTCAGTTTGTTATAGCTTCGTACAGGAAGACTTGTAGGAGTCATATTGAGTTGCCAATGAGGCCAAAATACCCCTAACACACCTTAGTAAGCTATAAGTATCTAGAGCAAGTTTAGGAAACAGATTAACATACAAATCAATAACAGACAGAAGGGAGATTAAAGGAACAGATGCGAGATAGAAGAGAGTTATCTGTTAATATTCAGTTTCTGAAACTCTATATGTTTCTGTGTATTAACTCCTTGGAGTAACATAGATGTTGTATTAACTTAGTGACCAGCCTAAGTGCTTACCCAAAACGTGATGGGACTACCAGAGGGTTTAAGCTGTTGTTTAACCTGAAAGCACTACTCAAACGTTCAACTAAGGGGTCACATGTTTTGGGATGAACTCAAGGGTAATTTATTAAACAAAAAGACAAGAATGCATCGGTTCTGTTTTATTTTCAGATCACCATCTGTACATGTTCTGTGTAACATGTATAGCAGCTATATAGGTGTTGTATTGGGATGAAGAGGAACTTAAAACCTTGCTAACTCATGTAACTTGTGGGGGGACACATTGGAAGGTAATTGAAGCAACAAAAAAAACAGAAGAATAGGATATCCGAATTGGTTTCAGTTTTAGTGATATGGTCTCTGTATAACTATCACCGTAGAGATGGGTGGTTGGTAGTGGTTAGTGATCAATTTAAAACTTAGCTGATACACTTAAGTGAGTTTGTAAACAATTAGGTCAGGATGGGAATCAAAATGACCAGAGAAGAAGGGAGAAATCAAGAAGAAATATATAGTTGTTGTTTCAGATTTCAACAATGTTGTAACTTCTGTATAACTGTGTTATGAGGGTATTATAAGTGTGAATCTAGTTTAATAATGAACCCAAATGATATCTAATAAATATAACTAGGTTAGCGAAACATGTGGAGAAGATTAAACATCAATTACTACATTAAATGTGACATTAGAAAATGTATTTGTGTTTCAAATTTAGAAACCTTTTTGGACTGCTGTATAAATGGGTTTAGGGGTATTCTATGGTCTATATTACCATTATACAAGGGTTAAAACATTTCTCACCTATTTATCTAAGGAGGGAATACACAATAGATGAGTTATATCTATGTTATATAAACTTGTTACATAATTAGCGCTTAAAACGCTCTAAAACATTAACTAAGGAAAAAGGACTTAGTTAACATGTAAACAAAGATATGAATATCCTAGGAGTAAGATAAGCCTAGAATTAATGCATGTGAAGTTCTAAGAATTAATATAAACGCGCATCTAACAACATACCTAAGGAATAACATACGATATAAAGTGTCATCACATGAAATGATAAACTGACACATTGCTTTAAATAACGCTAGGGCCGTAGCGAACTCCGACCGGGACCCGTGTGTGAGACAACTCGTACTTTCGAATAAGGTATGGACATGTGTGGTTCGTATGTTGCCGTGTTACACGGCTTGTTTGCTGTGTCTGTGTGAAAAAGACCATAAGATTAAAGCATGAAATTGGATTGCTTGCTTATCGTGTTATATGGTTTCTATATCATGGTTGTATATTATTTGCGCGCACACAGTAGTTTGGTCCCTTCGCGTTTATGAATTTGAGATGAAACACGGTGAACTATGAAAACACAAAAAATTCTATAAAGGGGAACTCCTCTCTAACCATGGAGGACGTACCATGACACCCACTATGGTGTCTGTTCATGAATAATAATGAAGAGCAAATCTCAATTGGTGGAACATGAGGATAACCTGGGAAGACAACATCTCGGGCCGCGCGGTATGGAATACTCGGGAGTTGGTATCTGCATAAGATCCTTCGCCCTTCTATGTGGAACACATCCTGGAGTCTAGAGGTGACTCCTCTTTCTCGACCCTGGGTGTCGGGAATGGGGGAGTGACAAATTGGTGGAGCTTATCTTGGAGTCCAGAGGCGACTCCGCTTTCTCGGCACACGACGTCAGGAATGGGGGACTAGCTATGGAGGAGACGTCCTCCAACGTGCGGTGACAAGAGAACTCACAATTAATCCATAAAGAAGCAAAGAAAGATGGGCACCTATACTATATGGTCACGGGAACCAACTTCCATCCCCAGACCTGGTGCAAAGAAAGAGAAAGAGAAGTACACATGATGGAAACAAAGAAAAAGAGATGAAAACACTCAACGTTGAATGATCCCACTGTGAGGATCATCATTATTCAGATTCTTCATAAGCTCTACTTGTTTTACATGCTTGAGGTGTTTGATGTTATCTCTATGCCCAACATGTTGTGAGTTGCTTTGTTGTTGATGTATGCTGTGTGTTACTGTTTTATTATAGCATGCAAATTGAACTTAATCATATTCGACCAAGTAGTCGTGTGGCCCGGCAACATGCAGGTTACACACGTTCATACTCAGCATAGTTTGCTGAGTCCTTTATTTTTACAGGTATGAAGCTGGAAGCAGGCGGAGAGTAGGCAGGGTGACTACCATAGGGGTAGTCCATATGGGCAAGACTTTGTGTAGTATGTTTTAATGTATGGGTTGTGACGATGTAACACTAAACCCCAGTTGTACGTTTCGGCTTATGTTGTTTAATTAAGAACTTATGTTGTAGACTCTCGGTACTCGGTTTGTATCTCCTGTTTTGTACTTGGACTTGGTTATGGTTTTAATTCCAGTCATTCAGACCGTGGCTTGTTGTTGATAGTATTGTTGTGTCAACCACGTGGGTGGTTGACGTCTGTGACACCCGAATGGAACTGTGAATCCGCTGCTTAGATTTTTGGTAATATCGGTTGGTGCAACGTTCAGACTACGGTTGGGTTTTTCGGGGGTGTTACACATCATGTGCTAGGATGTGAAATGAGTGGGATTCACCTGCTACAATTTGAAACTCCAAGGATCTCTGAACTTGTACTAGTTTGAACCCACTTATCTGATGGAAGCGTGATCTAATATAAGATGAGATAACTAAAACTATATAGAACTACCTCATATTATATTGGATTAGTTTTGTTTATAAATTGACATATATATGCTTATTGTATATAATATTTAATCATTATCTAACTATAACTGTAATATTTTAGTGAAGAAGAAAACTGATAAATAGTCAAGGAAGTTAAAAAATGAGAAGAAAAAAAATTAATTTATTTGAAGTTTTGTGAATGTTTAATATTAAAGAATTATTAAATTTATTTCAATTTTATTCATGTTTTAGTATTTTTTAAATTTTACTATTATTGAAATTTTTTGTAATTATTTATATTTGCTAGTAGTTTAGTGTTTTTTTTTTGTAAAATTTCATAAAATGCCCTGAATAAAAAATGACATATTGTGAACTTGAAACATGATCTACAATGTCAGGGTTAAAATAGTCATTATTCAAGATCATTTCACGAAATAAGGGTATATTGTGAATCTCGAAACTTTTTATCGGTATCTTGTAAACCTGTTTTCAAAAAGGGTTATGTTTTGAATTATGAAATTTTGTAAAGGTATATTGTGAATTTTCCTTTAATTTATTAACACCTTACCTAGGATTACTTTGTCCACGGACCAAGTCCCGGACCCTGCTAAAAAGCTGTCAAATTGCAGTATTTCAATTTCCATTCAACCCCTAATTCACACCCAATCTTTCCTAATCCTTTCACATGTTTTCTAACATGTTTAAACACCTTAAAAAACTCCTTAATCATGCACTAAGCCTCCTCAAATCATTGGTCCAATCCTTACCCAATTCCTTGCTTAATTTCCACCAACTTTCATTCTCACATTTGCATTTTGCACACTTGTGCATTTCTAAACTACCTCTTGACATTTTACACTTTGTTCTCTCTCATTTTGACCATGCATATTCTGTCAAGACAATGCACTTCTAACACCCAAGTTCATGCCTTATCCTTAAAGCCTTAAACCGTCATCCTTTCTTACAACTTCTAAGGCACTTTAACAACCCCTTTGATACATATTTTGCACACTCACCTATCCCTCATCCAGCTACCATTCCATGGTTATTAATCAACTCAGCTCAATCTAAATGAACACCGAAGTTCTCCCATTGTCAAAGTCACCTAAAACACTTATTTTCTACTAAACTTTTGCCATGGTTTCTCCAACCATTTCCAAATGCACCATTTTCACCTAAATCCATTTACAACTAACCACACCCATAAAGGGTCCTACCAGCACACACATTCATCCAAAACTCCATAAGCACAACATATTGCAATAACTTAAATTGCTTGGCTCAAAGGCCCGTAATTCATAATCAAATTCACAATTCTCTCTTCTCACTACAAAACACATTTCCAACTCACTTTGGTTGATTCTTTTAAATTTTCCCATCCCAAGTTTTAAAGCAATTAAAGATAGATATTAAGGTAGATTTCTTACCTTAAGCTCATAACTTCCTCTTTTCTTTTCCCAATCTCTTCCTTCTCTCTTCCTTGCTCAAAAATCGGCCAAGTTGGCCAATCACTTGCCAACCTCAAAACCAATACCCAAATGGGGAATTAGACACTATACATTACTCCTAGACTTTTTAATTGAGCTAGGTTACAAGGAAAGATGCTTAAAGCACAAGGATAAAGGATTACCTTGAAACCCTAAAATGGGCTTTTGGTCATGATTTAAAGGAGGACTCCCCATGAGCTTTTGGAGCTTGAACAATGCTCATTCAAGGGAGGGAAAACAAGGAAATAGGGGAGTCAAAATCGGCCAAACAAGGGATGAAGGAAAGAGTGGGAATTTTGTGATTTTTCTTACCTTACAACAATGAGGAGACTCCAAGCTTCAAGAATCTCTAGATTTTTCTTCAAATGGTCTATACCCATGGATATGAACTTCATCATTTTTGGATTTTTAAAAGAGAGGAAGATAGCTCTTGAGGAGAGGAAGAAGAATATGTGGTTATTTTCTCATTTGGAGCTTTAATGAAGCTTGAGCATGAAGAGAAAGAGAGGGCTGCCATGGAAGCTCCTTAAAATAGCCAGCAAGGGGGAGAAATGGAGGAAAATTGGCAGGAGGGAGAAGGATGGGAGAGATAAGAGAGAAGTGAGAGGAGAGAGAGGAGGGAAGTTACCTTTTTACTTTTTCACTTTTTCTTTCTTTTTCTTTTCTTTCTTTCTTTATTTATTAAGGGTCAAATGAGTCAAAAAGAGAGGGGTGAGTCAGCATAAAAACTGGCCCCCTATTATATATGAGCTGGAGCGTTTTTCATCTTTTACAAGAAATGCTCGTTAATTTACCCGATTTAGCACTATTCACTAACCGGGCCCGCTTTTCGGAATTTTCTCGTTTAATTAATTTTAATGGTTCTTAAGCTTCCATCAATGTTCAATTATAGTTATTTGGTTGAATATAATTTTTACGGGTCCATTTGATCACTCAAAGTCACGTTTTCAGTTTTCTCGAAAAACGTGCGCTAAAGCTTTATTAGCGTTTTTAATTCATTTTATGGATCCGTTTCCTTCGGGGATTGTTCCCATATATTAATTAGGCATTTTTAAGCCTTGGGAATCCATCTAAGACCCTTGTCGAGGTTGTATTCCTCTTATGGTCACGAAACGCTTATTTTTTGGCGTTTTTCGCTTTTTAAGCGTTTTCTCTTTTCTTTTGGCTTTATGTTCTTTACCAAACTTCTTTAGGCACTATTAGGCCCTCAAATACCATATTAGAATAATTTAATCACCCTAATTAAGTTCGGGGTATTTCAATCTACCCCCCTTAAAGAACTTTGCCCTCAAAGTTAGTGAATCTAATATAGTCACTCACATCGGTATTCTATGCTAAGGTTATAACCTCTACATAACCTGCCAGACACCAAAAGTTTGGCTCGATGTATACCACACATCCAAACAACGTGTCACTACATGCATATCAATCAAAAATATCCTTTTTCCAAATGGGGTCCATCCGCAGATAAAGAAGGCACACTAGTCCTCTCCCAGATCGAGTGATCCCTCAGGTACCGGTCACGTTTGAACACTTACGCTTTCTGGTTCACGGCCGTCATGACTTCGGGCACTTACGCTTTCTGGCCCTACGGTCTTTTGGTTCTGATCAAATTCATTTGCATATCTAGAGAACCTCAGGCTACAAACTGGGTACTCTCCCAACACAGGACTACTCATATCCTGTTGCCCTAGGAAAAATACAAAACACACGCCCACCGTTTAACCGGTCATCAAGACTTAAGGCCGCGGCCACGGCGGGTGACAGCGGTTTCAAAACTAATCATCACTTCCACCGGCTCACAACTAGCCTTACTTCCCGGGTTCGACCCGATACCGGTGCCTAGCCGTGGGAAGGTCCAACTAGCACCCGTGGGAGTGGTTTCAAAAACCGATCCTCATTCTCAAGTTTGAAGAAAATCATTTGTACCAAATCAGTTTAGAAATTCATTTTGAAAACTCAAAAAAACTCCAAATTCCAATTTATGATAATTACACCTAATACTAGCGTTATTCCTTGTGACCACTTATAGGAGCTTCAAGAGTCATTCAACCTCAATGTGATCAGCATCGGTGTTAAACTATCCATCCACCTCAATTTGTGTTCGGTTTCCCCTTGATCGCTAGCAAATCAAGTTCCACCTCCCACCTCAATTCACACAATCAAATAGTCAATCATTCTTTAATTTTCTATCTGCTTAATCTTTCTAGTCATAATCACCCATCAATACATTTTCAGTTTCTAGAATTCTTTTACTCACTTATTAATCATCTCATTGGTTATTACTCAGGTTATCTCCAAATACTTAACCTAAGAAATTCAAAAGCGTAATTCCAATTAATCTTCTATCCTCCAATTTATTCACAAGTAAAATCAAATCAAATCACCTAGGGGACTCAATTCCCACTAGGTTCAACATCAATTTTAAACCGATTTGTACTCAACAAATCTCCCAAATGTACTCATTTCTCAACACCAGTTTCATACCGGCTCATGTCTCATACCATTATCAATCGGGGTTCTCATTCCCCTGGAGTTTCTCTACTCCTTTTCACTTCCAATTTCACAAATGACCAAAATTTACACAATGAATGAATACATATGTTTATGTAACATAAGTACCAATCATCAAAACAAATTCTCCTACGCTATGCACACTGTAGTTTACACACTTATTACATACAACATACACTTCACGGTTTTCGCTCTACCCCCCTTAAAAAGGGATTACACCCGCGTAATCTACCATGTGTCAACATTGGACATTGGTCTAAGGCGTTCAGCCGTCATGGAGTGTTTCAGCTTCCATACGCTCTATTATACAATGTTCCTTGGTCAAAGGGTCTTAACCATATTGCCGGTTAGTCCCTACACCAAGAATTTTCATCGGAGTTGTTCAACTCTTAACCGGGTTCAGTTCTAGCCTTAGAGGCTTCAAGGCGTTGATAATTATCCATTCGCTCTTATTCGTGAGGTATGTTTACCATTAAAATTCTGGGCCCACTAGCTTCTGCTGCGTGACCCTGATAACTTAGGGTTTGCTCGCCCTTCTAGTTATTCTCAATGTATTACACAACACCTTTTTATCCCTTTTATCTTGGGAATAAGGTTTCTCGATCGATGCGTGGTATTTCTTTACCATACGCGAACTCAATGAGCTTCGGGTTTTCTATCCAGCTCTTTTGGAAATCTATTGTACATACCGTTGTGTATTTAGTGATCATTCGCTTGATTATTTTGACATGTTATCGGTTGAGGTTGAGCCACTACTTAGCATGTAGTACTTCCACTTAACTGGTTCTGTACAAGTGTTCTTTTCTTGTATGCCCTTGCATTTTCTATGCATCGGTCCTTAAGAATTTTGTAAGTTTCCTTCCGCTTTTATTTATTCCTATGGAATTCACATCTTGTGATTGTTGGTGTGTTCCATACCCTTCGTTCTTCTCTGGCCTTAGGCCGCACGGTTTGTTTCTACACTTATGCTTAACTGGCTTGTGTCATGTTCATTGGTGTGTTTACAACGTTTCCGTATCCAGTGCGGCTGGTTATTCATCAATCGGGTATTCTTATCCCGTAGTTTATTACTTCATTTATCCCTTGATCCTCTTAGGATATACTTCCAGTTCTTTATGCTACTACAATATGAATGAACATTGCTTCCTCTATGAGGTGTTTCATCACTTGGTGCAGACTCATGGCTTGTGTTTACCATCTCTTATTTAACATCTTCATATCATTGTTGATTGTTGAGATACATTGGTCGCTTGTTGCGTACCATGTTTGTATTTACTTACGATTTGGTTTCCATGGCATCCGCTGTCATTAGCTTCTGCTCATGTATTTCCACCATTCTCTCCATTTACTTAGCTGATTACATAATATATTATTCTTTCCATTTATGAGCGTTATTGACTTTACACTTCACGTTATACACATACGGTGTTTCTTCTAAACCGGTTACTAAACGGCTTTCAACAATTGCTATAATAGATTATTCCCACATTGCTTGGCAATAATTGTATGCTCAAGCTTCACTACATTAGTAGTTCTGCAAGAGATGTACTATCGGACATCCATTGATGGCATCATCTTCTTTGGAATCTATGTGTTCACCGCTCTCGCGGTCTCACATTAACGAGGGGTATCCTTGCTCGTTATTTATTAAACAATCTACTTGTGTCATTATCGGCAATGCTCCTTATGGTTCTCATTAGGTTTACAACCGTTGAATCTACATATTGTAGTAGGTTTATGGCTTACTAGCCACGTTGCCTAGAGCTCTACTCATCATAGGCTGTTCACATATTTTCTTTTTCTCCGTACACCATCAATTGGTTCGAAGGTAATATTGGGCTCCGTGATAAAGTCATTGCATCACTCTTCCGTTTGTTGGAGGCCCGTTAGGTATCTAGATATTGATCGGTACCATTTGTCAATTTAGGGTATCCTCTGTCAAGTGGGGTCCCTTCGGTGTTCTAACCGAGTGTTCGTTCTAATTCTTGTGTTTTATCACGACATTTAGTTCAACACCCTTCAAGGATTGCTCCTGGGTGTTGTTGAGTATGCCATTACATTTGGCTAACATTTTGAGTATGTTCAGTTCACTTTGCATTGGGGTTCTGGACTTCAAATTGTCCCGTTTTAGGGTTATAACGTCTCCCGTTCTTAGGGTAGACCATGGGTACTTCTCTTATGTTTTTGACCGGTTTATATCCTCTTCGGTGATGAATGGTATTCTCCGGTACCTTATGTGATCACTCTAGGTATCTTACCTTCTCCATTGAACATTGGTGTGTTCATGTTAGGTATTCGCCTTACCGGATTTAGACCGAGTATTCATTCCGGCTATTTCATGCATTTAGTTCAAGATTTTTAAAGACATATCCAATGTCTTTACTCCATTATGAGTGCTTCTCACACTTCTTAACTCTTAATTGTTCTCCTGGAGTGAGTTCTTGACTCCTTTAGCTTGTGAGCTTATTGGAGCTCTATCGATCGTTCGAGGTGTCCAACTGTTTTGGTTTGAATTTACCTTATGGTCCGTAGAACGGAGTCGACTACTTCCCCTATTTTGTACACCACTTGTATACATACGTGGGGTACCTTATTGGCACGTTACCACTTACCTGACTAACTCACAAAAGGGTCTGTCAGGCCCGCAAGCTCCTTCGGAGTGCGGTCATCCCACATCCCATTTTTGGTACACTCGTAGTGCTCGTCACACGCCTGGGTGAAGTATTCTATTGCAAATTCCTCTTGTGTCATTCTATGATAGCTTACCTTGATTTCCTGGTTTGGTTTAAAAAAAAAGAGGTTTAAAAGAAGTATTTGGGTTTAAAAGAAAAAATCTGGGTTTGAAAGAAGATTTTCATGGTGTTGTCATGTCTGAGGTCCTGACCAAGTCTAGCTTCTCGCTAACTAGTATGTTTTTTTAAGATGATGGTTGGGCCGTTAGGCCTTTCCAAGGTTTCGTTGTTTCAAGTTCTTAGGGTTGGTGATCCTATATTTGCTTCAATCATCATAGCGGTACTTTAGTAAGTACTTGCCGGTCGTTGAAAGTTTTCCAAACAGTCCTGCTTTTGTTGCACTTGCCTTGGCAAGTGCACGGGTAGGTTGTTTTTCAGGGTAACATATACCGGTTACGGTATCGTTTCCATCCGATTTCGGTGGTTTATTGGATCTTCCCTTGATCTTAGTGATCAATTTCCCGAGTAGCTTCTCGGTGTTCTTGACATGATTGTCATTAATCCGGGTGCTTTCCGATCTTCGAGGTTCACCGTGTACCTTGCTTTGTTGGTCATTCTCATGCCTTTAAGGTGGTTACCGAGGCTTGACTAATCCTTAGGAGCTACGTTGTAGTTCTATTGGTGTATGTTTCATGAATACTTTCATAGTTGTCTGAACTATGTTATTCGGGTATTACTGCCTTTAGGCGTTGTAGGTTTGGAGTTATCCAACCTTGACTAATTCCTTAGTCAGGTTGTATGTTGTTGATGGTATTATCCAGTGTTTGCAGTCCGCAGACTCTCTTGTATAGATTTCGTTACTCCGTCTTCCTCGCTTCATTGCGCGGTTGTGCTTTCCTTTTTGCTGGCTACACATGGTTCTCGCAACTGCGAAGCACATCGCCCCATACTGCCGCAAATTTCATTATCCTATGGTTGGGATTTTCAAACTTCCGCCATTAAGTGCAGTTATTGTCATTCAAATGGGAACCGTCTTCGGGATCTCCAGTTCTTGGAATCTACCGTATGACAGGTTCTTTCTCTTATAAGGCTTATTTTACAACTACCAGATCAGGTTTTCCGAGTATGAGTGGTCTTTCCATCTCTCGGGCGTTCTTGTCCCAACTTTATACCATGGGTTGCGGAGAGCGGGTATGGTTATTGTAGGTTTCCGGTTCACACGGAAGTTCCTAACTAGCGTATCTCACACGCTAACACTAAACCCTTAGCCCTAAGTCTCTAATTCCTAACTCGGTAGTTTCCTAAACTCGGTATTTCAACCATCAGAGCGAAGTTGCTCTAATACCACTTTTTGTAACACCCCTACCGCTAATCCAATCATTAACTCCTAACCCGTCTCAATTACCAACATCAAAGCAGCAAAAATCAAACTACCAACGGTGGGTATTACAATGCCGTTAGTCACCCACGTGACTATCAAGGCCAAATCCAAAACAACAATTCAAATACAATATCGGTCTAATGGATTATTATACTGAGTACTCTATACAAACGATACATTCCATTCCTTAATCAAATCTCAAACCAAATACAAACTTCAATTCCATATTATACAAATACAACCTCAATTCTGTTCTATACCGAGTATCTACAGTTCCCAAGACTGCCGATAACCAATCGGACTCACAATTCAACATTACAATAATTACAACATTCCTAACCAACTACCCATGCTTATACAACAACCCCGTCTTACACTCTCGGACGGTGATCAGCTTCAATGTATCTGGAAAATAAAAACGGTGCCTCTAGGGGCTCAGCAAATTACTGCATATGAAATTCACATATCCCGCGTGCTAACGGGGGTACGCCGACTATTTGGTCGAGAACATGCGATTCATTTCTAATTCAATCAACATGCAAGATATCAATACATTATACATGTATAATATTCCAAACAATATTCAACATAGAATACAAACACTAACCAACACATCAATGTAGTTAGTTCATTTCACCTAGCTCTTAGGCCTTGAGGGTTTCTACCTCACTATGCCTTAGTCACTTATACCTTGTCTTACCCACTCTCTTGGGTTACTCTTACTCTCGATCTCAATCAAGTTCTACAATACTCAATCTCAATCCTCAACTCTCAAGTTCTCAATTCTCAACTCAATTCTCAATTCTCAAGTTACCAACTCAAATCTCAACTCTCAAAATCAACTCTCAAATCTCATCATCAAATTCTCAAACTCAATCTCAATTCTCAAATCAAGTTCTCAATCAAATTCTCAAATTCTCTAAGGCATCTTTTAAGTCATTGCCCATGACCTCCGGGCAGAGTCATACACAAAACTCACCACCGGGCTTACAGTCAAACGAAACTATACACCTAGTTCATCAAATTCTTAAGGTCCGTTTTTCTACCGAACTACTCAATTCCCAACACTCCCTTCTCGGAGTTATATTTGAAATCACATGGATTAGCCTAGAAGTATCTCTCTCGATATCCTCTAATAGCTTAGGGAATTTCCAATGTCTAGTATTCTCATATTTAAGGGTTCCCCCAACGTATCGAATACTCTCATGTTCGGGACATTGTTCATATTAGTCGGATCCTCTCATTGTGGGTCGACTATCTTTCTAAGGGGTTTGGTGATCCCTTACCATTCTTTACTTCTCTCAAGGTTCATGTCTTGAAGAATCATCAATCCTCTAAATAGAGGTTCCTTATATACTTCCACTATTAATTGTTTTGTGGATTAAATCAATTCGGTTCTCTAACTGTTATCGAGAGTTTACTAATCCCGTACACTCTCTCACATTCTAGTGAGTTCATAGGTTTGCGTTATCGTTTCTTGGTTCGATAGTTTTAGTGCATTTCTATGAACTCACTTAAGGGTCGGTTTCTAACACTAAGTTAGATTACACAATCATTCAAGTATGTTAGTTCATACATCATGCATCAATACAAACATATCAAGTAATAAATCGTTTTCATGCTTTTATCTTGATTAAGCTGGCACACAAGCACACAAATTAATGTAGCATGCTTAGCATACAGGGCATGAGAAAATCATACCTTTCACCATGGATTACTTTACCACGTCACCTTACGTTCCTTGGTTCACTCTTGATCCTCTGATAACATTCAAATGTTTCTATTACATTAAGGTACTACGGTATGTAAAACTAATACTCCTGTAATAACCCCGTTATCCTTAGTTTTACTCTTGTCAATTTATGTTCTTACTTCTCACTCATTTCCAACACTTGTTTATACTTCTTAGGACCTTTACAAGTCACCAAACAACTCCTAAGCAACATCTAAAACCAATACCAATCAATTCCCCATCATTAGAACCCTTTAAAACACTCTCAGGACAATTCTGGAGGTGGTCCGGGACTTGGTCCTTACTTTAAGTCCCGGACCAATACAAGGCTTAACTTTCGTAACAAAAATAGGGGTGGTACGAGACCTTGTACCCAGCCTAAGTCCCGGACCAAGGTGGGTTCTGTAATCTTGGCACAAAATGGGGGTGGTCCGGGACTTTGTCCACGGACCAAGTCCCGAACCCTGCTAAAAAGCGGTCAAATTGTAGTTTTTCAATTCCCATTCAACCCCTAATTCACACCCAATATTTCCTAATCCTTTCACATGTTTTCTAACATGTTTAAACACCTTAACTAAACCTCCTCAAATCATTGGTCCAATACTTACCCAATTCCTTGCTTAATTTCCACCAACTTTCATTCTCACATTTGCATTTTGCACACTTGTGCATTTATAAACTAGCTCTTGACATTTTACACTTTGTTCTCTCTCATTTTGACCATGCATATTCTTTCAAGACAATGCACTTCTAACACCCAAGTTTGTGCCTCATCCTTAAAGCCTTAAACCCTCATCCTTTCCTACAACTTCTAAGGCACTTTAACAACCCCTTTGCTACAGATTTTGCACACTCACCTATCCCTCATCCAGCTACCATTCCATGGTTATTAATCAACTCAACTCAATCTAAATGAACACCGAAGTACTCCCATTGTCAAAGTCACCTAAAACACTTATTTTCTACTAAACTTTTGCCATGGTTTCCACACAATACTAACATTTCCAAATGCACCATTTTTCACCTAACCACACCCATAAAGGGTCCTACCAGCACACACATTCATCCAAAACTCCATAAGCACAACATATTGCAATAACTTAAATTGCTTGGCTCAAAGGCCCATAATTCACAATTAAATTCACAATTCTCTCTTCTCATTACAAAACACATTTCCAACTCAATTTGGTTGATTCTTTTAAATTTTCCCATCCCAAGTTCTAAAGCAATTAAAGATAGATATTAAGGTAGATTTCTTACCTTAAGCTCCTAACTTCCTCTTTTCTTTTCCCAATCTCTTCCTTGCTCAAAAATTGGCCAAGTTGGCCAATCACTTGCCAACCTCAAAACCAATACCCAAATGGGGAATTAGACACTATACATTACTCCTAGACTTTTAATTGAGCTAGGTTACAAGGAAAGATGCTTAAAGCACAAGGATGAAGAATTACCTTGAAACCCTAAAATGGGCTTTTGGTCATGATTCAAAGGAGGACTCCCCATGAGCTTTTGGAGCTTAAAAAATGCTCATTCAAGGGAGGAAAAACAAGGAAAGTGGGGAGTCAAAATCGGCCACACAAGGAATGAAGGAAAAAGTGGGAATTTTGTGATTTTTCTTACCTTACAACAATGAGGAGACTCCAAGCTTCAAGAATCTATATTTTTCTTCAAATGGGCTATACCCATGGAGATGAACTTCATCATTTTTGGATTTTTAAAAGAGAGGAAGATAGCTCTTGAGGAGAGGAAGAAGAATATGTGGTTATTTTCTCATTTGGAGCTTTAATGAAGCTTGAGCATGAAGAGAAAGAGAGGGATGCCATGGAAGCTCCTTAAAATCGCCAGCAAAGGGAAGAAAGAGAGGAAAATTGGCAGGAGGAAGAAGGATGGGAGAGAGACGAGAGAAATGAGAGGAGAGAGAGGAGGGAAGTTACCTTTTTACTTTTTCACTTTTTCTTTCTTTTTTCTTTTCTTTCTTTCTTTACTTATTAAGGGTCAAATGAGTCAAAAAGAGAGGGGTGAGTCAGCATAAAAACCGCCCCCTATTATACATGAGCTAGAGCGTTTTTCATCTTTTACAAGAAACGCTTGTTAATTTACCCGGTGTAGCACTATTCACTAACCGGGCCCGTTTTCTGGAATTTTCTCGTTTAATTAATTTTAATGGTTCTTAAGCTTCCATCAATGTTCAATTATATTTTTTGGTTGACTATAATTTTTAGGGGTCCATTTGACCACTAAAAGTCACGTTTTCGGGTTTTCTAAAAAAACTTGCGCTAAAGCTTTATTAGCGTTTTTAATTCATTTTATGGATCCGTTTCCTTCGAGGATTGTTCCCATATATTAATTAGGCATTATTAAGCTTTGGAATCCTTCTAAGACCCTTGTCGAGGTCGTATTCCTCCTATGGTCACGAAACGCTTATTTTTTTTGGAGTTTTTTGCTTTTTAAGCGTTTTCTCTTTTCTTTTGGATTTATTTTCTTTACCAAACTTCTTTAGGCACTATTAGGCCCTCAAATACCATATTATAATAATTTAATCACCCTAGTTAAGTTCGGGGTATTTCAAATAACAAGGAGGAAAAATCAAGCTTTTGAAGGGTAAGTGGTTAAATCAATCTTTAAAACTCCTTAATCACTATCTAAGTTTATGATTTATACAAAATTCTAACTTAACTCCATTGTAAAAATATATCCGAGAAGAGGAGAGGAGAAAGTGGTGTTTGGTGCATCAAACTTGTAAGTAATCTCTTAAACGTATTTTTATGCTTTAAAGCAAATTTAATTGTGTAGCCAAACATGGCCGAGAACATAATGTGGGGAAAGGTTTATTATGACCTAAAAATGCACATAAAATTATGAGAACACATTTGACTAGGTTACCTAAGTGTTTAATGGAGTATGATGTACAATTCTCCTAAATTAGACAATTCTAAACCTTAGGAACTTTTAATATTTGTTATCCAATCCCTCCCACACCAACCCCCGAAGAGACCACCATTAGCATCACCTAATTTCCGATGGAGCAATGCCAGGTTATCTAACTAGGTATGATACTATTAAATGGATACCTGACACCCGAAGCGCAAATCCACATCATCCGACGATGCGACGAGCTTGGAGCAGCCCCCGGAGGTTTCTACACACCGAAATACCCAAGTGGATCAAAAATAAAGTTGAAGATGATGTGCATGAGTAAGTACTGGAAATCTTACACCAAGACATATCAAGACACACGAGCGGAAGATGAAACAACAATACCGTGGATACCTGAGGAGTTCCTTGCGGTCGTTAATCACGCCATGGGAATTGCTCAGCAAGTTGAATCGGATCCAATTCCGAGTGTTGAAGTGGATTTGTGTATTGTTAACTTCTGCCAGAAAGGTGGACGATTGGGTTTACACCAAGATAAGGACGAAACACCCGAGTCTCTGAGTAAGGGAGTACCCGTGGTGTCTTGGTCCATTGGTGATACCACAGTCTTTATGTATGGCGAGTAGAAGCGTGCTAATCTCGCAAGGAAGTTGGTGTTAAAATCAGGTGATGTATTAATCATGGGTGGGCAGTCGAGGATGCTATATCACGGTATCAAGAAGATCAAACTCAATACGACACCTCCGACAGTAATCAATGTCACACACATGAAAACCGGACGTTTGAATTTGACCTTTAGGCAATATTGAGGCCATGTATAACCATGTAATGTGTGAAACCAGTTGTATGTTAAGGATGCTACATATTTAGCTATGTCGACACAATGTAAACCGACTTATGGTGTAAAGAGCGCATTAATGAATAAAACGGTGTTATTTTTTAGTATACCAACCGTGTTGTTACCGTTGTACTTATAAAGCTTGTGAAATAAATTAGGCTGTGCACTCGGAACGGAAGGTACACTGAGTGTGTGTACTGAGACAGTTAATGGCGTGGACGCATCGATCTTGTTCGACTCTGGAGCCTCACACACGTTTATTTCGCTCTCATTCGCGAGGAGGCTGGGGTTAGACGGTGAAGAGATGCCTGACTTTCTAGTCACTCTTCCATCGAAAGAGCGGATCAAGTGTACCCGCTACTACCGAGATGCCACCGTCCGAATTAAGGATGAAGAGTTCCTGATCGACATGATAGAGTTCGAGGGGCTCGGATTTGATGTGATTACGGGATGAACTGGTTGGAGCAGTACAAGGGTCGAATCCTATGTGCCGAGCACCGTCTGCTTCTTCGGAGTCCGACTGGGGTTACGATTCCATACCGCTAGAGGCCTAGGGAGCCTTCGACTCAGATCATCAATGCCATGGCTATGTATCGTGAGTTACGATGAAAGAATAATGTGTACCTATGCTATGTCCAGGACATAGAGAGAGATCCGGAGTTTAGCCTAGAGGTGCCGGTAGTGTCGGAGTTTCCTGATGTTTTTCCTAAGGAACTGCCGGGCATGCCGCCAGCACGAGCAGTGGAGTTTGAAATTGATTTGGTTCCGGGAGCCGGACCAATAGCGAAGGCGCCCTACCGTATGGCTCCAGCTGAGATGACAGAGCTCAAAGAATAGCTGCGAGGCCTACTCGATAAGGGATTCATACGTCCGAGCGTTTCACCATAGGGAGCACCAGTCATCTTCGTGAAGAAAAAGGATGGTAGCCTCCGCCTCTGCATCGATTACAGAGAACTAAATGTTGTTACGGTGAAGAACCGTTATCCATTACCATGTATCGACGATCTATTCAACCAATTGAAAGGAGCATCAGTATTCTCCAAGATCGACTTGTGATCCGGTTACCACCAAATCACTATCCGAGAAGGTGATATTGAGAAGACCGCATTCCGAACCAGATACGGTCACTACGAGTTCACGGTCATGCCGTTTGATCTATCCAATGCACCGGCTAAGTTTATGGACTTAATGAATAACTTGTTCCTAGATCAGTTGGACAAGTCAGTGGTAGTCTTCATCGACGATATTCTTGTATATTCAAAGTCGAAGGGTGAGCATGAAAGCCACCTGAGAAATGTGTTGTAGACATTAAGGGAGAACCAGCTGTATGCAAATTTCTCCAAGTGTGAATTCTGGTTGAACCAAGTTTCTTTTCTTGGTCACTTTATTTCTGAGGCCGGGATCACTGTTGATCCGACCAAGATAGATGTAGTGTGCACCTGGCCTAGGCCGAAGACGGTTACCGACATCTGGAGCTTCCTCGGTCTGGCAGGATATTATAGGAGATATGTGAAGAACTTCTCCAGTGTCTCGAAGCCGATGACTTCCTTGATGAAGAAGGATGCACCATTCGAGTGGAAAGATGACTGCGAGAGTTCTTTTCAGCGTCTCAAGGATACTCTGACCTCTTCACCAGTGCTGACAATACCTGACGGTACAGATGGTTTTGAGGTCTATTGTGACGCATTAGGTAGAGGTATGGGTTGTGTCTTGATGCAACATGAGAAGGTCGTGGCATACGCCTCCCGACAGTTGAAGAAGCATAAAGAAAAATACCCTACCCACGGCCTAGAATTGGGTGCCATTGTCTTCACCTTGAAGATATGGCGACATCATTTGTATGGGTAAGCGTGACAATTTATTCAGACCACAAAAGTCTGAAGTATCTGTTCACTCAGAAAGAGTTTAACATGAGGTAAAGAAGGTGGGTCGAGTTTCTAAACGATTACGACATCAACCTTCAGTACAAGGAAGGTAAGGCGAATGTGGTAGCGGACGCATTGAGTTGCCGAGCACACTCTCTCTATTCACTAGTCTTTCACTCTAGCTTGGTTGAAGAGGTGCGGAGTGCTCAGAAGTTGGATCAGTACATGCAAGAGATCAGGCAGAAGCTGATTGATGGCACATTCGAGAGTTAGAAGTACGACTTCCGACTTCACGATGATGAACTAATTAGGCTGAATGGCCGACTGTGTATTCCGAGAAGTAGCGCCGAGCTGAAGGAGCGCATATTGAGTGAATCCCATTGTTCTACTACTTTGATTCACCCGGAGCTTCAAAGATGTATAAGGGTATGAAAATGTATTTTTGGTGGACAGGAATGAAAAAGGATGTGAATGATTATGTGGTAAGGTGTCTCACTTGTCAGAAAGTCAAGTTTGAGCACCGACGGCCTGGCGGTATGGTGCAGCCAATGCCAGTGCCAGAGTGGAAGTTCCATGACATTTCCATAGACTTCGTAGTAGGGCTTCCACCTACGAGGGGAGGTCTGAATATGATATGGGTCGTTGTTGACCGAAGGACCAAGGTGGCCCGATTCATTTCGATGAAGGATATTTGGAAAGTGGCAAAGCTAGCAGAGCTCTTTGATCGAGAGATTATACGGTATCATAGGGTACCGAAGACTATTGCGTCTAATAGGGATACCAGATTCCTCTCGAGGTACTGGAGATCTACACGGGAAGCGCTTGGTACCGAGCTGAAGCTGAGTACAGTGTTCCACCCTCAGACAGATGGTCAGAGTGAGCGCACCATTCAGACGCTCGAAGATATGTTACGTGCATGTGCACTTGACTTTCAGACCAGCTGGATTGATAAATTGCACTTGATCAAGATTAGCTACAACAACAGTTATCATGCTTCGATCAATATGTCCCCCTTCCAAGCATTGTACGGTAGACCATGCCGCACGCCATTATGCTGGGATGAGTTGAGTGAGGTGGTCATTATAGGACCCGAATATCTGGAGCAAGTACAAGCGGAAGTACGCCAGATCCGAGCTAACATGAAGGCAGCTCAAGATAGGCAGAAATCATACGCCGATGTGCGTCGACGCGACCTGGTGTTCACCGTGGGCGACCAGGTATTTCTTAGAGTTTCCCCCATGAAGGGTGTGTTCCGTTTTGGCCAAAAAGGCAAGTTGAGCCCAAAATATGTGGGGTCTTATGTTGTGACGGAGCGGATAGGCCCGGTAGCTTACAGGCTTGATCTTCCTGCTGAGCTGGGCAAGGTACATGATGTATTTCATGTATCACAGTTGAATAAATATATATCTCATCCGTCTCACGTACTTCAGCCCAAAAGGCTAACATTAGAGCCGACCATGCGATCAGTGGAGACTCCCGCACGGATTCTGGATACTAAGACTTGGGACACTCACCATAAGTCTGGTTGACTGGTGAAGGTTCTCTGGTCTAACCAGGAAGTCGAGGAGGCCACTTGGGAGCTGGAGGATAGAATAAGGGCAAAGTACCTGTCGTTGTTTACTCACTAGTTTTCGTATGTATAGGGTACGGGGCGTACCCCTATTTCAGGGGGGTAGAGCCGTTTTGGTTATGTATGTACGCCATGTATTTGAAATACATTGTTCAGACCTTTGAGTCTGGATGTGGTTATGTTATGGATGTGGTTATGTTACCCGGACTGTTGAGTCCGAGGTTATTATGTAAGGTATGTTATGTATGGAATGTTATGTTATATGTGGTTATGTTACCCGGACAGTTAAGTCCGAGGTTTTTGTGTAAAGGTATGTTTTGGCATGAAGGTTTTATCTTGCAAGTAATCCCCGTGTTCTAATTAAAAGATACGAGGGAAACTGTGAACTTTGAGGACAAAGTTCTTTTAAGGGGGTAGATTGAAATACCCCAAACCTAAATATGTTTTTTAAATGATAAAATATAGTATATTAAGGCTAAAAAGTGCCTTAGAAATGTTATTAAGCAATTTAAACCATAGTAAACACAATAAAGTACCATTAAGACAATTTAAGAAAAAACATGCTCTAAGCTTGGGATAACCTTGGTTTTACTCAAAGAGCTTACCAAGACCTTATTAACATGCTAATGGACATGTTAAACCAATTAATAAAGAAAACCCAGCTCAAAAACTAGTTAGAACACAAATTGTGCTTTAAGGAGTCTTAAAGCACATTTTTGAAAATTGTTTTGGAAATGGGTTTTAAGTGGCTAAATGCCCATGATTACACCTAAATCAATATGTGTACTACTTAGTATCACATTAGGAAGTCTAAATCAATGGGAAAGAAAAAATTTCACAAATTTGTGCACTAATTATAAATAGTGCCCAAATAGTGCTTGTTTTAGCTTTAAGTCAACATAAGTTATTTAATTGGTCAAACTAGCTCCTAAATATCCTAAGTGTAGAAGGGGGGCCGGTTTTTAAGGTGTGAGTCAACACACTTGGCTAGTTTATTAAGAAAGGAATAAAGACTAAAGTGAGTACTATTTACTTTATAAGTAAATATCTTACAAAGTACACTCTCTCACCTTATTCTCTTCATTCCCTCCATTCCCCACCATCTTATTCCTTCATACTCCCAAGAAAAACGGTTTTGCTACAACACCTCTACCATCTCCAACTTCATTTGCTTGGCAATTGCAACTCCATGCTCCAAATTTAATTCCAAGACCACCTTTGTTCTAGTTAGAGCAAGCTCTTCAATTCTATCTTGTCAAATCTCCAAAATATCAAGTTTCATGCCATGGAGATTCTCCATTGAAGGAGGAAAAGCTCATCTTTTTACACCTTGTTATTCCCCTTTGCTTCAAGGTAAGAAAAGCCAAAGAAAATTCACTTTTCCTCTCATTTTTATATATGGCCAAAAATCATCTTTTGATGGTGCCTTATCTTGCTCTTTTAGTAGCTTGATTCAATCTTCAAGGGACTAGGAGGAGTCCTATCTTGCTTCTTAATCAAGCTCTCTTTCAATTCCAAGGTAAATATCAATTCTAGTGTTTAAAACACTTATGGTAAACTAGGGTTTGTTCATGAGTTAAGTGTAAGGTTTAATGTTCATTACCCTTATTTGTGTATTGGTTAGAAGGTTGACAAGTGAACAAGTCCTTGCCGATTTTCAATCAAAAGAAAACAAGAAAGAAATCTTGAAGAGGAAGAGGTAAATGACCTATCCTAATGTAGTGTCTTGCCTTAGGAAATTGAGCTTGAATTGCCTAATAAATAACCTAAAGAGCCAATGGGAAATGAGTTAGTAAAATATCCACAAGTGGACTATAAGGACATGGGAGCATTGTTGTGTGTATTTACAGGTTGAAGGCATTTATATATGGAAATTCAGTGTTTACGGTTATTGCAATTTAAGGGCCTAAGAGCCATGTCATTTAAGGGCCTAAGTGCCAAGCAATTTAAGTTTATGCACTATATTGTGATGTAGTGTAGTTATGGGCGTAGTTTGTGTGTAAAGAACATTCATAGTTGAATTGAGAGTCTTGATTTGTTTAAGGATGAAAAACCATGTGTTTGTGTGTAAGAATGTGTTAGAGAAGCCATGCCAAAGTTTAGTGGAGAAACCAAGACTTTTAAGTATCTTAAGGTGATTATATGACCTAGGGAGTGCTAAGAATCCTTAAGGGTTATATTGATGAAAGAAAAAGGAGTTAAGATGTTCTTGAGTGTTAAAATGACTTAGGCATTGTCTTGAGAGACTTAGAGATCCAATGGGTGATTTTGATACACCAAAGTCATGGAATGAGTATTGTTGAGACTTGTGCAAAATTTGGTGAACAAAGGAAGTATAATGCCTTGTGAATCATTGAGTAATGAACTTGTGGGAAAGACTCCAAGGAGTTTGTGTAAAGGAGATGATGATGATCCAAAATAATGCTTAGGAGTGGTTATCATGTTATGAAGAAACACTTTGGTTAGTTAAGTTGTAAGTATAAATTACCACCTAGAAATCCTAAGGAAAAATGTTATAAGGGTTAGGAATGTTTGTAAGAAATTGAGTAAGTGTTTAAAGGTTTTAGAAGTGAGTTAATCAAAGGAGTTAGATGGAGGCTTGAACATGAGTTAAAAGGGATGTAAGAGTGCCTAAATGATGTTAGGACATATTGGGAAGCTTGAGGAGAAGTTTGGGGCAAGTTACACAAATTTTGGGAAGGTTCTACAGTCGACCGACCCAGGGGACCGACCCTGGCTGGGTCGGTCGGACTGTAATAGGCTAGCCAGAAATGTTTCTGGACTCGACCGACCATGGGACCGACCCTGGCTGGGTCGGTCAGGCTGAAAAACACTGAACAAAATGTTTCTGCAATGAACCGACCTTAGGACCGACCCTGGTTGGGTTGGTCGGGTAAAAATTTTTAAGCCCGGATGTTTCTACATCCGACCGACCCAGGGGTTGGGTCGGTCGGTGGGTTGGTCGGCCCTTATAAAAAAAAACATAAAAGAAAATGTGGCTTAAGTAGTAAACCCTAGTGGGTGTAATAAGGATAAACAAGTGTAGTGAAATGTGAAAGCATGTCATATAAGCATGTAAAATACTTAGTTAATCGGGAATCGAATATGATAATTAAACGACATTACTAATTATGTATAGGAGCTGCATTCGGTGGTCTACGAACGCAGCAAGGACCAAGGTATGGTTTTCTTGCAGTCTGTTTGCTACCAGTTTACACCGGCTTGTGTGTTGTTTGTTTTCTGGATGTTTATGACCTTGTAAGACTTAAATCATGAATTGAGTTTACAATCATTGTTATTATTGTGGCGTGTGTGCTTCCGATACCGTTAACCTCGAATACGTGCTAACCAGTTAATTAACCAAGTTAGGATTACGTAAGAGAGCGGTATTCGGTTATTAACGTTTCAACTTACGGAACGTTCTAACTACGGCTATCCGTGCGTTAGTTGCGGTTGTGTTGTTAACATGTATCTCATCCCTTGTATGCCTAACTGAGCTTAATCACTTATGGTGTGATTTAATGGGTTAAGTTCCAATAATGGAACTACTAACAAGTGAATAACCAGGGGGTGAGGAATCCGGGTGTCCAGTCGCACGTGTGTAATGGGGTGTCAAAATCTGAATCAGATTCAACTCTCCTCATGGTATTGATTGTCTCTCCTTCTTGGATTACAATCACCCGCAAGCGTAATAAAAGGCTTTCCTACCCGAATTTTGTTCGGGCTAGGGGGATTATGGTAAGTTGTGTTTGGATCACTATATCCTACGCATCTTTGGGGCAGGGTTAACGTTCGACGAATAGAACGGTAACCCGTTTATGTATAAGCTTAACATGAGATTAAAATCATTCTCTAGGCTTACCAGGTTTGGCTAGCTATTGTTTGGTTCGTTTCCTAAAGTGAAATGTTCCTATTATGGTATGTGTGTGTGTGGTTGCCATGCAATGATTATTGCTATGCTTATGTTGTTGGATGTTAAATTAATTCCATGTCATTATGAGAATTAGTTGCATGTATCCCGGTAGCCGACGGGCTGCATGTTAATCATACCAGCCAAGGGTTGCTGAGCCCCTTTGGGGCACCATATTTATTTTGTAGGATGAAGATTGAAGATGCGGAGTGGCTTTAGGATTTAAGTCTAATGAATACTTTGTATTTTTGGATATGGGACCCGGGATGCGCCTGTGCTCCCGTGGTATATATTTTGGGTAGTGTTAAGATGGTTATGATGGTTTATAGATGTATATGCACTCGGTATAGTTGGTTGTGAATTATGGATGTTAGTAACTATGCTCGGGAGTCTGTGTCCATCAGACTGATACAATTGTACAGATTTAGCCTTGTTAGCCACGTGGGTGGCTAACGGCGTGTAACACCGTTCGTTTTGGTTAAGGTTAATTAATGTATTTCCGCTGCGTTTATCATTTGTTGTTAAGTTAGCAGTAGGGGTGTTACAGAGACGATTAGACAGTAATTAAAGGATTAGCGGTAGGGGTGTTACAGACAAGTTGCAAGAAAACCATACCTTTCACCAAGGAAACTTTCTAGCGTGTTGTCTTACGCTCCTAAGATAGTTCTTGGATCTCTGATAACATTTTGAGTGTTTCTATTAACATTATGGTAATACGATATTTAAACGACTCATGCGCCCGTATTTAACCCCGATGTCCCGTTACTCTTAACTTCACTCATGTGATCTTAAGTTCTCACTTACACATTCAATCTCACACTTGTTCAATCATCCTAATGACCTTTACATGTCACCAAACAAGCCCTAATCATCATCTAATATCATTACCATCCAATTCACCATCATTTAGAGGCTTTAAAACAATCGCGATTTCATTTCTAGTGTGGTCCGGGACTTGTTCCGGCCCTTAAGTCCCGAACCAACACATTGCTCAATTCTCGGGACGTTTTTTCACCTGGTCCGGGTCTTGGTCCTGGACTAAGGTCCCGGACCACTCCAGTTTCTGAATTCTCAGCTAAAAATAAGGTTGGTCCGGAACTTGGTCCTGGTCTTAGGTCCCGGACCAGTTGCAGTAATTCCTCTCGGCATGATTTTTGGTGTGGTCCGGGACTTTGTCCTTATCCTAAGTCCCGGACCATAGGAGTAATCTGTCAAATTTGACAGTTTTAAACTCTATTCCAACACTATTTTTCACCCCTTTCTTTTCTAACCTTTCCACATGTTATAATACTTTAAACATACATTAAACCTTCCTAAACCATTGGTCAAACTCTTTATTCAATCCTTGTTCAATTCTACAAGTTTCCACTCAAAAATTCTACACTTTGCAACTTAGCTCCTAAGTTGCACTTTTGCCCACCAATTCTAACTCAATTGTTTCACTCATACCAATTCTTTTGACCATACCAAACTCTTACAAAACAATTGCATCTCTAGTTTCCAAATCCATTCATTACTTTCAAAGCCCTACACACCAATTCCTCTCTAGGTAATCTAAACATTCCTACACCACATATGCTACAGTTTTTGCACAACTAAATCAAGTCCTCCAACTATCCTTTTAGGGTGGTTAATCACCCAAATAAATCCCCATCCACTCCTAGTTAACCTTAGGTTCTCTAATACTCATAACATCATATAAACCTCTCAATTTCTACAATTTTTTTTGCCATAGTTCCTCTACAATCTTAGCATGCCCAGATGCATCATTTTTCATTTCCTAATCAATTCATCTGGCCAAATCCATAGTTGATTCTACCAGCTCACCACATTCATCCAAAACTCATCAAACACAATATAATGCACTATCTTACATTGCATGGCTCTTAGGCCCTTAAATCACACAACATTTCACAAATGCATTTTGCCTCAATCACAATTCTCTCTTCAATCAACCAATTCCTTTCCAGCATAAATTTTGGTTCATTCATTTATTTACCCATCCTAAAATTCTAAAAATCATTTAGAATAATCATCAAGGTAGATTATTTACCTTAGTTCCCCATTTCTTTTCTAATCTTCTCCTCTTCTCTTTCTCATTCCATTTTCGGTCAAGGGAATCAATGCCATTTCCAATCCTATAGACCAACATTTAACAAGGAAATAGGACTAAGTAAAGTCACTTAGGCACATTAATTAATCTAGACAAAGGAAGGTGCTTCAAGCATAAAATTGAGGGATTACCTTTGGAACCCTAAAATGGGATTTTGGACAACAACCAATGAGAGGTTCCAACTACACTCTTGGAGCTTGAATCAATGCTCACACAAAGAAAGGAAGAGTGCAAATCAAAGGCTAAAACCGGCCATATAAGAGGAAGGAAAGAAAAACTAGAATCAAGAGACTTTTGGTGTTTTCTTACCTTAAACCAACAATGGAGGTGGCCTAGCTCAAGGAAGTCTGATTTTCTCTTCAAGTGGGGCTATACCCATGGTGGTGGACTTCAAGTTTTTGAGATTTTGAAAAGAGCACTAGATAGCCCTCAACCTAACTAAGAAGAATATGTGTTTATTTTTCGATTTGGAGTCTTGTAGAGACTTGGGCAAGCTAGAGAAGTTTGGGAAGCCATGAAAGGAGCTTAAAATCAGTGGAGAAGGAGAGGGAATAGAGAGTTCTGATTGGGGTGGAGAAAATGTGGGAGAATGGGGGAGATGGAAGAGAGAGGGGGCACAAAAGCACTTTTGTACTTCTTCATTTTACTTTTTGCTTTTCTCTTTTTTTGTCTTATCTTTCTATTAGTGAATTAATATAGCTGAGAGGGGAGGGTGACTCAGCACCAAAACTGGCCCCCACTAATTACTAGACAAGGGTAGTTTCGTCTTTTCGTAAGAACGCTCGTTAACTTCCCAGTTTTGGCACTATTCACTAACCGGGCCCGTTTTCCAGATTTTTCTGGTTTTTTAAATTTTTTTAATGGTTCTTAAACCTTTGTTAATGTTTACTTATAGTTATATGACCAACTATAATTTTTACGAGTCCATTTACCACTTAAAGTCACATTTTCGGGTTTTCTCGAAAAACGTGCTTAGGGACTTTGTTTGTGTTTTTAACCCACTATATGGATCCATTTTCTTCAGGAATTGTTCCCACTTATTATTTAGGCATAATTAATCCTTAGGGATCCATCTAGGACCCTCATCGAGGTCATATGCCTCCTATGGTTGTGTAACACACGCTTTTACGCTTTGTGCTTGTTACGCGTTTTCTCTTTCCTTTTGGTTTTACTTTCTTCACCAATATTCTTTAGGCAACATTAGGCCTCTAAATATCATATTAGAATTAATCACCATTTTTAAGTCTGGGGTATTTCAATCTACCCCCCTTAAAGAACTTTGTCCACAAAGTTGGTGACTCTAATATTGTTAGTCACATAGGCATATCATATACCAAGGTCATAATCTATATAACCTTACCGACTCCACAAGTCAGTCTCTATGTATGCTACACCTACCACACAACATGTCTTAGCATGTATATCAATCAAAAATACTCTTTTGTATTCTCTCAACGGGGTCGGTCCGAAGACAAGAAGGCACTACAGTCCTCGAATCCCATATCGAGTAATACACTCCATGATCCCTCAGGTACCGGTCACGCTGAGCACTTATGCTTTCTGGTTCACGGCCGTTTCATGACTAATGGACACTTACTCTCTCTGGCCCATGGTCCCTTTGGTTCTGACCAAAACGTTTGCATATCTAGATATCCTCAGGCACTCCAGGTCATCCAGACACAGGACTTCTCCACGTATCGCTGCCCTTGGAAAAAACAAAACACACACTACCACTATCCTACCGGTCACTTAGGACCGTTGCTCGTCCGGTACAGTGGTTTCAAAATTAATACACACCCACCGTTCAACAGCTCATCAAGACTTAAGGCCGCCGCCATCGGTGGGTGATAGTGGTTTTAAAACTGTTCCTTGTTTCCACGTTTGAAGGAAAATCCTTTTGCAAAAACCAGATGGAAATTCTTTTTGAAAACTCAATACAACTCCAGATCCAATTTATGCTAATTGCATCCATTTTTAGCGTGATTACTTGTGACCACTTATAGGGGGCTTCAAGAGTCATCCAACCCTGATGTGATCAGCATCAGTGTTGAACTATCCTTCCACCTCAATTTGTGTTCAGTTTCTCTTGATCGCTAGCAAACCAAGTTCCACCTTCCACTTCAATTCAAACAATCAAATAGTCAATCCATTTTCTATCTTTTACTCTTTCTAGTCATAATCACAAAATAATCCATTTCAATTTATCTCCAAATCATGGAACTTAGGTAATCAATCATTCTCAATTTACTTCCAAATAATTTACCTGGGAATTCAATACTTATGGGACTCATTTCATGAATTATTACTCATTTAATCAATTATTTTCAATCATCTCAAATCAAGTCACCTAGGGAATTGAATTTCTACTAGGTTCTACCTCGGTTTCATACCGATTCATACATCATAACACCCTATCTAATCTCCAATAGAGATATACTATCGGGGTTGTAGTTCCCCAGGAGTTTCGCTACTCCTTTCCCCTTGTATACTCACACCGAAGTTACAAGATAGTCAAGTTTATGTCAATGGTATTCGCATCTCCAGTGCGTAATAACTATAATTACACTATGAATGAATACATATGTTTATGTAACATAAGTATCAATCATCAAAACAAATTCCTTTGTGCTATGCGCACCGTAGTTTACGCACTTAATACGTAAAACATACGTTAAGCGGTTTTTCGCTCTACCCTCCTTAAAAGGGATTACGCCCACGTAATCTACCATATGTCATCATTGAACATTGGTCTAAGGCATTCAGCCGTCTTGGAGTGTTTTAGCTTCCATGCGGTCTATTATACAATGTTCTTTGGTCAAAGGGTCTTAACCATATTGACGGTTTAGTCCCTGCACCAAGAATTCTCATTGAAGTTTGTTTAACTCATAATCGGGTTCAGTTCTAGCCATTCGGCTTTAAGGCGTTGATAATTAGCCATTGTTCATATTCACTAGGTATATCAAACCTTAGAAATCTCGGTCCACTAGCTTCTGCTGCATGACCCTGATAACTTAGAGCTTCGTTCGCCCTTCTTGTTATACTTAATGTATTACACGCCCCTTTTTATCCCTTTTTCCTTGAGAAATAAGGTCTCTCAATCGACGCATGGTATTACTTACCGTACGCGTACTCGATGCGTTATAGATTTTCTATCCAGCTCTTTGGAAATCCATTGTGCATACTGCTATGTACCTTCGTGATTACTCACTAGGTTCTTCCAACTTACTATCGGTTGAGGTCGAGCTACTACATAGTATGTAGTGCTTCCTCGGTTATTAGTGGCTTCTAAATTGCGCTCACTTAGTTGATTTTGTACAAGTATTCTTCTTATTTGTACGACCTTGCATTTCTTATGCATCGGTCCTCATAACATTAGTAAGTTTCCTTCCACCTTATTGCGATGAAATTCATTCGTTGTGATTGTTGTCTCTAACATTCTTCGTGCTTCTTTGGCCCAAGGCTGCACGGTTTGTTTCTATGCTTTCGCTTAACTGGCTTGTGCCATGTTCATTGGTATGTTTGTACGCCTTCCATATCCAGTGAAACCAGTAAGCGCTCTTGATGCGTCCCTGACGTGTCGTGGACGTATCGTGGACTCTAATAAGACTTGATAGTTTAGGAATGGACGCGAGATAAACTTAAACTGGAAAACCCATTTTGATTGAGAATTTACACACACGAAATTTACTCAATCTCCCTTGCCCCACAAACGGACTCCTGGGAAAGTTTCGACTTTACCCCTAAAGTCCTTAACCCTCTCATGACTATCGGCCTACGGTTCACCGACCGTTCCCTGACCTGTCGATCTATCAAATACCTAATGTATTGATACTCTAACCCAGTCCTATCTAGCTCACCAACTCTCTAGCACTTACACACACTCCTAAGTCTGATCCACACTTGCCTAGATTATCTCTATCTTTTCTCTCGTACAGGCTTACTTACATATGGAATAAATGCAAGTATATATACACGGTTGTTAGGATGTAACTACCGTCCTATTAATCCCTAGACTTCTAGTAGTCGACTACAGCTTCGATTATTCACATAACAGCCACACTAGACTTGCAGAGATTCTTCAACTTGATCTGGAGGCGTGGACTACGTGTCACCTTATGGTTGGTCAAGTTAGCGGCTACCCTCTTGATAGGTCGATCATCACTTGTGTGCCCCACTTACCTGATTCTGTCTGGCTCATTAAATGCTCATAAATGCCCTCTTCTGAATTCACTACGGCTATGTAATGATGTTCATTTATAGCCTTGTTATCTTGTGTATTAATGAACTTCTCCTTTTGTCGTGAGCTTGTCGTGAACAAGTTGCTTATGTGGATGTATGTGTCTTATCTGAATGTGTCGATCCTTTGCGGTCTTTTGTCTTTGTTTTTCATCTTTAAGCATGAGAGATATCTTCATGCGGTGTCTGACTGGTTGTTTGTGCTAGAAGTCCTACGGAGCTCTCATAGACAGGTGCCTGACTGGTTGGGCACATGTCGTGGATTGAGCGCGCTCGCAACCTTGCATGTTAAGCCACTCATTTACTTGTCTATCTGAATCATGAATCTTGACAAACGCATTAGATTGATAATACAAGGTTTGCTATCATCAGAACTAAAGGATCTTGTCTTAACAATTTCCCCTTTTTGATGATGGCAACCCATACACTTATATGTACTTGGCAATTCAAAAATTGAGAGATTCCCCCTAAGAAGGATTCCCCCTGAGTTTGTTAAGGGTTTTAAGTATGAAAAACTTTTACGAATGATAGCAATAAGTGACAGCTTTTATGCACAATAAGTGACAACTTTTATGTTATACTATGACCAAAGTAAATAAATTTTTCTTTCAGATGATACATAATACAAAGACAATAGACATAGTCTCACAAGTACATATACTTTTTCTTTCCCCCTTTGCCATATAGCAAAAATAGGGAGCAACTACACGACGTAAGATGTTGTAAAGGCCATGACATTCCATAGAGTATAAACTACAAAACATGATCAAGATAATCTAGATGGAGTGACGTAGTTGGGTATCCCATTCATAATCTTCTGGGCCAAAAGGTTCATCCTCCAAAAAAGAGACTTTGATCCAAGAGGGTTTGTCTGTGGTAGGATTGATCAAAGGTCACTCAGCTGTAGTGGAAATGTTAGACTCATCAGAATCTATTGTGAACTCCATGTAGTGTGGAGAACGTGTATGTGATAGAGTGACACTTGAGGTGATAGACCAAGTTGTGAGTGAGTCGGAGTTTGGTTGAACATAGCTTTGGGCGACATACTTCTTTGGGTGTTTCGTGGCCATGAACTTGCGAATTATGGAGTGCATTGTTTTTTCATTCGAACTGGATGAACTTTGTGGAGTTTGTGCCATTTTGTGACATGTGAAGGACTGAGTGTGAGTGGCGGATGGAGTAAGCAAGTTTTTATAGACACTTTGGATATGCTCAACAATTGATCGGTGAGTGATAATAAATGAGGTGCTACATCTTGTGGGATATGTTTGTAGGCTTTTTAGGTGTCAAGGTCCGAGATTAGATTAGTGGAATGGATGGGACTAAATATCTCATATTATTTTTATAATTTTTAATCAAGGAAGAAGCAGCCAATACAATAAATTATTTTGGAACCATCATAAGCATTCAAGTATACAAGAACCAGTTGCATTTTTATTGATATCAAAAGTGACTTTGAAACAGATCGTCAAAGGCAAAAGAAAACATTTAATGGAAAAGAAAAATCTAATCTTAAGTCTAACTCTCACGGTTTCACTCGAGTCTCTATGAGACAATGATCACTCAGGCTATGTGAAAGTCTATAAAATCTATAGCTCCTTGAACCATGTTATAAACACTTGGTTTAGAGGAGACAGCCTGCACAGTGGTAAGAGTTACTCTTACACGCTGAAGAATGTCCCGAGCTGAAGTATCCAGACTGGTCCCTGACCTGTCGTGGACTGGTGTGGGACTTCTCCTCCTTTTGATTCTCGAGGCTCGTGCCGTTGGTCTAGGTTCTAACCTTGCATCTTCGCTCTTAGTGGGCTTCTAGAGAGCCACGAGCATATCTCCCCTAGTCTTGATTCCCATTTTGGAAAGCATCTCAAAGCAGATGCAGTCCTGACTGGTCTGCGCGCACTCATGGAACATGTCGGTGTCCACTCTAAGATCTTTTAGAGCCGCGGTGACCACTCCCCCGTGTACTAACCCATGGTTGATGTGTCGGCTGTCATCAAGTGTGCGGAGAATCATGGCAGGGAGGTCAATCTTCTCCTTGGTCTTGAGGGCGTACAGAAGTCTCACGTCTCTTGCACTCACTATGTGAGTTCGTTGATTCCTTGGGGTGATGTTTTGGGTGATCAGATTGAATAGGACTCTGTCTGAGATGGACATGTCCACAACATGAAAAATTTTCATAGCTGCTCCTTTGTTGAGCATATTCACCATTTTCCCACCTTGGTGTCCTAGGTCATTCCATGTTGTCTCCTTAGAAACGACCAGCCTTTTTGGCTTTAAGTCGAAGGCTTTACATATCCAGGATTTTGTTAAGTTGATGTGGATGCCTTGAACTATGGAGGTGAGGTAATCATCATCTTCATCACTCTGGAGAGGTCCTAGCTGTCTCATGTGTTCTTTGAGCACCTATGTGTAGACAGGGATAGGCTTGTGGAAGAAGTCTACCCATCCTTGGAACTCCAATAGCTCGACGATCTCTCCCAGACCCATCTTTTCCATCCATTCTATGCCCAACGTCTTGGGTAAGACGGGACAAGATTGGTCGTTAGGTGGTTGAGGTTTGGCAATAGTCTTCTTGGCTTGAAGGAGCTCCTCGAGCTCTTTAGTATATGGAGAAAGGACCAACTTCTTTTTACCTTTCACCTTCTTTAGTTGCTCACGCTTCTCGTGCGTGAGTTTGTCATCTGATTGCGACTCTGTGTCACTGTCTTCAACCTAAGGCTGTCGTTGAGGTGTCGGGGATCTGTCGATGAGTGGCTCCCCAAACAGGACGATGAGATTCGCCTCTTTCTCTGAGTCGGCTGCTTTCTCTTGGTGTATCTCCTCTACTGAAGCATCCTTTTGCACTGGTTCATCATTTTGAACCTCCTCTTCCTCCATTTATTGTACAACCGCCTCAATTTCAGCTGAGGGAGTTGCTTCTTCATCAGAGAAGTGCAGTCGTCGAGTGGCCTTTTCTGGGGTAGAGTGAGATTTTTGTGGTGTTGTTGGCTTTTGAGCACGCTTTAAAGCGCGTGTCACACGACCAGTTATGGCGATGGAATGGCTCTTGGATTTGTTTTTGGATTATTTTCTAGTGATTTTGGTGGTTTTTGGTGAAGGAGCGGGAGAAGACATTTGTGGATTTTCTGTGGGAGCAGGGTTAAGGAGAATAGTAGGGTTGAAGGTGCCGGATTCAATGAGGTAGTAGGTTTTAGGAATATGAGTATTTATATACTCTACCTCACTCGCTTGTAGTTCGCCTTCTTGTACTACTTTGATCACGAGTTGATCTTCTTCTTCTTTGGTCAGACGAGCTAGAGATTTGGTCGGTTGTATGTTGGCCACTTGTTGTGAGGAAGCTTCTTTGAGAATTTCCTTAGCCTTTGATCGAAGAATAGTTTTGGGTGCCATTTTGGTTTGGAGAATTTGTACTGGAATTTAAAACTTTTCGATCGAGTTGTTCTTTTAGCGGCTGGGAGGCAAGGGTTCTTTGCACTAAATCTCACAAGAGTGTTTGTAAGAGATGAGAGAAAATTTCTTTGAGTTATTAGAGAGAGTGAGGGCAATAGTGTGACAAGAGAGGAACTCTCATCGCCCTTTTATAGATATCGAGTAACGGTCGGCGACCGCTCCTCGTCTGCTCGCTGACATGTCCCAACGGTACCTAACGGGCAGCGGTCATGACAGTCTGTCATCGATAGTTGGCGATTTTCCCGTTTCTAACCGTTGAACTATCTCTAAACTAATCTCACTTTGTGGAAAATGACAGATCTGTTTCAAGTAGTCGTTTGACATAATTTCTATGCATTAAATTGATCGTTGACTACTGAACGACAATATAACAGGTGTTGCTCACATGTCGGTAACCGGTCGTGGGAAATAAAAGATAGTTTAATTGTGATTAATGAATATCATTCCAAGATTATGAATAATCTTAGTAAACCATTCTCTACTTAATGGCTTAGTAAAGATGTCAGCTAGTTGGTGTTCAGTAGAAATATACTTTACCTCAACTAATTCCTTTTCACAACAATCTCTAAGAAAGTGATGTCTAATATCAATATGTTTGGTACGAGAATGATGCACAGGATTTTTGGAAATAGAGATGGCACTTTTATTGTCACACATAATTGGTAATGTACCTGTTTTGATGCCATAATCACTAATTTGTTGTTTAAGCCATAGGAGTTGAGCATAGCAGCTTGCCGCAACAATGTATTCAGATTTAGCTATTGAGATGGCAACACTTTGTTGTTTCTATGATCCCCATGCAATCAGACAAGACCTAACAAAACGCAGTTCCTGACGAGCTCTTTCTGTCGGTGATAGATCCTCCATAGTCTGCATCTGAAAATCCTACAACGTTACAGTTAGTGAACTTAGGATAAAAGAGACCAAGATTCATGGTTCCTTTTAAGTAACACAGGATTCTTTTTACAGCTGTGAGGTGACTTTCTCTTGAATCTGCTTGAAACCTGGCACATAAGCAAACGCTATACATAATGTCAGGTCTACTAGCAGTTAAATATAGTAGAGAACCAACCATCTCTCTGTATGATCGTTGGTCGATCGGTCGGTCACCAGTCACGTTGCCAAATGAAATGAAGTATTCGGTCTTCCCCACTTTGATCTTTCATGACTACCCTAACGTGCTACCTGGTTGAGAATGAGAGCAGAGCGAGAGAAAGAATGCAAGCAACTTTACAGGGAGCTAACTCAAATTAGATCGGTATTGAAGCATGTCTTATTTCATGGGGGTACACCCCTATTTATAGTGTTGTTACATCTGCCCTGACGCTACCAGCCTGTCTTATTTCATATACACATACCATTTCTACCCCTTATTTACCGGACCAAGATGACCGGACATTTCTGCCCTTTTCTAGTGGCCTTGACCGGACGCGAGCACCCGGCCATCGTTTATCTCTTTTGATTAGCTTTGATCGGTCACAGGCGACTGGTCACTTTATACTCTATTAACCTGGTCTATCCGGTCACAGGCGACTGAACGGGTGGACGCCTTATACTCTATTTTTAGCCTTATCTTGTCCGGCCACAGACAACCGGATGTTTCCTATGCCTTTTATGGCCAGGTCCATTTCTTCCCTTCTCAATGCCCATCTTGGTGCCAACTGCCATTGGTGTGTCAAACATTTTACATTCCTCCATTTCAAACCTCTTTAGCAAATCCTTTACATACTTCTCTTGGGAATGATAGTCCCTTCATCATTTTGCTTGACTTGAAGTCCTAGAAAGAACTTCAATTCTCCCAGATCACTCATCTCAAATTCCCTTTTCATCAATGCTTCAAATTTCTTGCAATATTTCTCATTAGAGGCTCCAAAGATTATATCATCAACATATACTTGCACAATTAAGAAATCCCTCTTGCTGTTGTACACAAACAAGGTTTTATCCACCTTTCCTTTTTTGAATTTGTTTTCCAAGAGATAGGAAGAAAGACGATCATACCATGATCTTGGAGCTTGTTTGAGCTCATAAAGAGCTTTATCAAGTTTAAGTACCATATTATTTCCTTCTTGTGTCTTAAAACCAGGAGGTTGCTCAATATACACTTCCTCTTTGACGTACCCATTTAGGAAGGCACTTTTGATGTCAAGTTGGAAGAGTTTGATTCCTTTGTGTGCAGTAAATGCAATTAGTAATATGATAGACTTCATCCTTGCTACTGGTGCAAAGGTTTCTTGGAAGTCTATCCCTTCTTGTTGACGATATCCTTGAGCTACCAGACGAGCTTTGTTCCTGACAACTTCTCCCATCTCATTCAGTTTGTTTCTAAAGACCTATTTTGTGCCAAGTACCCCTTGATGTGAAGGACGAGGCAGAAGATGCCAGAGTTTACATCTTTCAAATTGGTTTAGTTCTTCTTGCATTGCATTGATCCAGTCTGAGTCTCGAAGAGCTTCCTTGATGTACTTGGGCTCGATTGGTGAGACTGTCGTTGAGAAGGCTAGAAGATCTCGAGTTTATGCTCTCGTCTGAGCTCCTTTGCATATGTCTGATATGATATTCTCCAATGGATGATTTGTGTACAAAGCACGAGATTGATGAATGGTTGATGGAGATAGAGGATCCTCGACATCATTATTTCCTTCATCAACCTGTTGTTGACCTATCGTTGACCTGTCAAGCAAGTTTTCTACATTCGGTGATTCATCTTTGGGATTATCTGTGTGATCCTGATCAACTAGATCAAATCCAAGTTTTTCATCTTCATCAGATTTCTTGATCTTGAGTATGTCAGCCTTATCAAAGACCACATGCACACTTTCTTCCACCTTTAGTGTCCTTTTGCTGTATACTTTGTATGCTCGGCTTCTTTCTGAGTATCCAAGAAAGATGGCCACATCACTTCTGGCATCAAACTTTCCAAGGGGACTCTTTTCATTGTTGTGCACATAACATTTGCAACAGAAGGTCCTGAAGTGACTTATGTTTGGTTTTCTTCCCTTGATTAACTCAGGGAGTTATAGGTCGTATGAGCATTCTATTTGTGATGTAGCATGCAGTTGCTACTGCTTCTGCCCAGAAGACCTGATGAAGACTGCTCCCTAGTAACATGGCCCTGGCTACCTCTTGTAGTGTTCTGTTCTTAAGCTCAACTACCCCATTCTGTTCGGGTGTTCTTGGTGCTGAATATGTGTGATTAATCCCATGTTGTTTACACATATCCATGAATTGTTGATTCTCAAACTCTGACCCATGATCATACCGAAGAGCCTTGATTTTATGGTTGAGTTGTACTTGGACTTTTCCTGCAAATAATTGGAATTTCTCAAAGCTTCATCTTTGGAAGCAATGAAGATTGTCCAAACAAATCGTGAGTAATCATCAACAATCTCAAACACATACCAATTTCCTCTAAAACTTTTAATTTTTATAGGTCCGCATAAGTCCATGTGAAGTAATTCAAGTAGCTTGGATGTACTAACTAAGTTCTTTGATTTGAAAAAAGTGTTAGTTTGCTTGCTTCTAACACATGTATCACAAAGATTGGTCTCAGATTTCTTAATCTCAGGAAGACCTCTTACCAACTGTTTCTTGACAAGTTTCTTTAACAAGGAATTGCTAACATGCCCTAGTCTTTTGTGCCATAGTGTAGAGTCATCTATTGAAGCAGTCAAGAATGAAAGATTAGGACTGTTAATATCCTCCAACCTAGTTACATAAACATTTTCCCACCTTTTTCCCTTTAATAACTCTTTGCCATTGTTCTGACTTACTATGCTACAATGTGTAGGATAGAAGTGAACTGAATTGTCTTTGTCACAAATTTCAGAAACACTAAGCAAGTTGAATTTTAAACCATGAACTAGATTTACTATGACATAATCAGATGTAATACCAACCTTGCCTACACTGATGATTTTTCCTTTCTTGTTGTCGCCAAAGGAGACGGTTCCTTGGCTTCCTGGTTTGAGTGAGAAGAACTTCTTTTTGCCTCATGTCATGTGTTTAGAACACCCACTGTCGATGTACCAGCAGGGGTCCATTCTCACTCGATTATGCACTTAACACGTTAGTGGTGTGGGGTTAGGGTCCATAGAAAGGTTGGACCCATTTCCACCATTAAATTTTCTAAGATCATTTTTTACTACCCATTTTAGTCCTAGTTTCTTGAGTTGTCAATGCCTCATAAAACTCGTTTTATAGCAATTGGATTCATGATGACCAGGTTGTCTGCATAATCTGCAGACATCTCTACGACTGGTCTCTGACTAGTATCCGACTTGTCGCTAGCTTCTCCTTATGGGTATCTTAGAAACAACATCTATCTTAGAATATTTTTCTTTGATGGTAGCTAGTTCCTTTTCGTTTGCGTTAAGCGCAACAATCAATTCATCGATTTCAAGTTATTTTTCATGCTTCAATTTTTCATAAACAGAGAGAATTTCACTATAATCAATTTGTAATTTCATGAGTGCCCTCATGAGATTATCTATCTTGCTTTTTATCAGAGGTTTTACTCAATTTTTCATTTTCTTCCAAAAGTTCATCATTTTCAGTTTTTAATGCCTCTAGGTGATCAACTAATGTAAGAGAAAACTTTCTAAGTCCTACAAGTTCTTTTGAATTCTCCTTCTAAGTTTAGAATAGTTTACCTTATGTTGTTGTTGTTCTTCTTCTTCTTCTTCTGATTCTAAGACATCATTATCTTGTGCCATCAAGCACACTTCTTCAAGGCATAGATGAGCCTTCTCATCTTCTGAGATGTCGCTGTCTGAGGTTTGATTGTCATCACTCCGTTCAGAATCTCCCCATGCGGCAACAGAGGCTTCCTTCTTTGGTTCTTTGTTGAATGATCATCGGACAGGCCTCTTGACCCTGTCATTGTCCTCTCGGAATCATTGAGGACAGTCTTTGATATGATGTCCGTGTTTTGAACACCCAAAACACTTGTCATTGTTTTTCTTTTGATCATCCGACTCCTTAGACTCCTTGCCTTTCCTCATTTTATATCTTATGAACTTTCGAACGTACCTCTTAGCATAGAGGACCATCTCATCATTGTCATCTTTTGACTCGGATCTTTCATTTTTAGCTACTTGAAAGGCTATGCCTTTCCCTATATCTCTTGATGAACTTTCTGAATTCTTGTGTTATAGTTTTAATTCAAAATCCATTAGAGATCCTAGCATGTCTGCCAAAGACATCTTAGAGAGATCATGTACTTCTTGCATGACATTGACTTTGCTGTCGAAGGAGGCAGGAAGAGATATGAGGAACTTCCGAATTTGATCCTCATTAGAGATGGTTCTTCCAAGCACCAACATTTCATTGATCAGCTTAGTGAACCTTGTATGCATTTCAGAAATGCTCTCCTTTTCTTCCTTCTTGAATGGTCCCAATGAGTGAGTAGCAACTCAATGCGAGTCCTTTTTATCTCATCATTCCCTTCATAAGTGACCTCAAGAGTTTTCCAAATCTCTTGAGCTGTTTTTGCTGAAGCAATCTTGGAGTATTGCTCAGATAGTAGTGCACAGTGAAGTATTCTTGCAGCTTGAGCGTTGAATACCAGCTTCTTGATTTGATCATCCGTCATGTTGTCGATAGATATGTCTTGTCCTTGAGTATTATGGAAGGTGTACTCTCCATGTGTTATCACCCTCCACATCCTTGGATCGTCAGACTTGAATTGAAACTTCATCTTATTTTTCTAGTGAGTGTAGTTGTCTCCATTGAAGAGTGGTGGTCGATTTGGTGCAGAATCTTCTTCTGCTGCTAGAATGCTTGCATGAGACATCTTGATCACCATCCAAAGCAGTTAGCTTTCTAGAAGAGACCCGCTCTGATACCAATTGAAACCAGCAAGTGCTCCTGATGCATCCCCGACGTGTTGTGGACGTATCGTAGACTCTAATAACATTTGATAGTTTAGAAATGGACGCGAGATAAACTTAAACTGGAAAACCCATTTTGATTGAGAATTTACACACATGAAATTCACTCAATCGCCCTTGCCCCGTACACGAACTCCCGGGACAGTTTCGACTTTACCCCTAAAGTCCTTAACCCTCTCCTGACTATCAGCCTACGGTTCACCGACCGTTCCCCGACCTGTCGTTCTATCAAATACCCAATGTATTAATACTCTAACCCAGTCCTATCTAGGTCACAAAGTCTCTAGCACTTACACACACTCCTAAGTATGATCCACACTTACCCAGATTATCTTTATCTTTTCTCTCATACATGCTTACTTACATATGGAATAAATGTAAGTATATATACACGGTTGTTAGGATGTCACTACCGTCCTATTAATCCCTAGACTTCTAGGAGTCGACTATAGCTTTGATTATTCACATAACAATCACACTAGACTTGCAGAGATTCTTCAACTTGATCTGGAGGCATGGACTATGTGTCTCCTTATGGTTGGTCAAGTTGGCCGCAACCCTCTTGATAGGTCGATCACCACTTGTGTGCCCCACTTGCCTGATTCTGTCTGGCTCATTAAATGCTCATAAATACCCTATTCTGAATTCATTACGGCTATGTAATGATGTTCATTTATAGCCTTGTTATCTTGTGCATTAATGAACTTCTCCTTTTGCCGTGAGCTTGTCGTGAACAAGTTGCTTATGTGGATGTATGTGTCTTATCTGAATGTGTCAATCTTTTGCGGTCTTTTGTCTTTGTTTTTCATCTTTAAGCATGAGATATATCTTCATGTGGTGTCTGACTGGTTGTCTGTGCTAGAAGTCTTACAGAGCTCTCACAGACAGGTGCCCGACTGGTTGGGCACATGTCATGGATTAAGCGCGCTTGCAACCTTGCGTGCTAAGCCACTCATTTACCTGTCTATCTGAATCATTAATCTTGACAAACACATTAGATAGACAATACGAGGTTTGATATCATCAAAACTAAAAGATCTTGTCTTAACATCCAGTACGGTTGATTATTTAGCAATTGGGTACTCTTGTCCCGAAGTTTATTACTTCACTTATCAATTTGATCCACTAAGGATACGCTTCCAGTTCCTTCTGCAATTGCATTAGGAATGAACAATGCCTTCTCTGTGAGGTCTTTCATCACATGGTACAGACTTCTAGCTTTGTTGCCCGGTCTGTCTACCATCTCTTGCTTTACATCTCCACTGAGTCTAACTGGTAATTCCGCTTGTTCTCCATGTCATCATCTGACTATACTCTTACAATGGTTACTTTCTGCGCACCAGGTTCTTACCGATTCTACTGTATTGACTCACATGGCGTCCACTATTATGTTAGCTTCTGCTCATGTATTTCCACCATTTATACTATGGTTTGTCATTTACTTAGCTTGTTACTGAATACACTATTCTTTAAGTTTCTATGCTCCTTGAGCGTTATCACTTTACATTTCGCATTACACATACTGTGTTTGCTTCTAAACCGATTACTCTTTTGGTTTTCGACAATTGCTATACAAACTTCTTTCCTCATACTTAGACTCAAAACTCTCTCCTTCATGTTCAAATTATTCCTTGGCAACAGTCATATGCTCAAGCTTTAATATATTAGTAAGTGGGTGCCCTATTTCTGCAAGGTCCACAGATTCGCCGCTCCAGCTGTCTCACAATAATGAGAGGTATCCCCACTTCCATAACGGGTGGTTCGTACTCCGCTCTATTCATTTGTATAAAATACTTTCTTCCCTTACTGGTGTCATTTCCGGAAATTCTTCTCATGATTATTACAGGTTTTGCATCCATTTGTAATAACGGATTGTAGTTGGTTCATGACTTGTAAGCCACATTGCCATGAGCTCTGTTCATTGTAGGCTATTCACGAGTTTTTACCTCTCCGTATACCATCAAATGGCTTGGAGGTAATGCTGGGCTCTAAGATAAGATTGTTGCATCACGCTTCCGTTCATGGAAGGCCCCTTGGTATTATCGGGTTGCCTTTTGGCAATTTAGGACATCTTCCGTTAGGTGGATTCCCATCAGTGTTTTAACCGAGTATTCGTTTTAACTTCTGTGTTTCTATTACGATATTTCGTTCAACTGTGTTGACTCAGATACCTTTCAAGGATTGCTCCTGGGTGTTGTTGGGTTATGCCATCACACCTGGCTAATATTCATGAGTATGTCCGGTCGGCTATACCGTATTGCAGCACCGTATTCTGAACTATCCCATTAGGGTTGTGATGTCTCCCATTCTTAGGGTTGTAATGTCTCCCGTTCTTAGGGTTGTAATGTCTCCCGTTCTTGGGTAGACCATTAATTCTTTCTCCTTTATGTTCTTCGCTGGGTTTAACATCTCTTAGTGAAGAATAATATTCCTGGTAGCCGTGGTGATTATTCTGGGAATTCTATCCCGTTCATTGAACATTAACGTGTCCGTGTTAGGCATCTGCCTTACTATTTGAGGCTAGGTATTCATTCCAGCTATCATGCATTTGCTTTGAAATTCTTGAGACATATCCAATGTCTATAATTACTAATCTGTGCTCCTTGCACTTTCTAACTTTTATTCATTTCCCTTAGATGAATTCTTTGATTCCTTTATACTCGTTAGCTTAACTGAGTTCCTTCTCTTCGATCATCCGAGGTGTCCAACTATTCTGGTTTGAACTTACTTTGTTGTCCGTAGTACGGAGTTGACTACTTCCCATGTTCTGTACACTACTTGTATACATACGTGGGTACCATACTGATACATTACTACTTACCTGACTAACTCATAAATAGGTCCGTCAGGCCCACAAGCCCCTTAGGAGTGCGGTCGTCCCACGTCTCGTTTTTGTACACTTGTAGTGTTCGTTACATGCCTATGTGAAGTATTCTGTTGTCAACTCCTCTTGTATCGTCCTATGATAACTTGTTGTGGTTCTTCTGGGTTTGGTTTCAAAAATTTGAGGTTTTTGAAAGAAATCTGAGTTTGAAAGAAAATTTTAAGTTTTGAAAGAAAAGTTTTCATGGTATTACCATGTCGGGTGGTTGTGATCGAGTCTAGCTTCTCACTGACTGGTATATCCTTTAATACAATGGTCAGGCCGTCAGGCCCCTCCAAGGTTTCGTTCTTCAAGTTCTTTGGATTTGCGGTCCTATAACTGCTTCCTTGCGTTCGTGGTACTTTACTAAGTACTTCCTCGTCGTTAAAATTATCCTAACAGCCCCGTTATTATAGCACTTGCCATGGCAAATGCGCCATGCAGGTTGGCTTTCGGTTCAATACACATACCGGTTATGGTATTATTTCCGTCCATATCGTATTTGGTAGCCTTGTGGGCTCTTCCTTTGATCCTCCAATCTTGATAATCAATCTTCTGAGTAGATTCCCATTAGTCTTGACATGATAGTCATTAAACAGGGTGCTTCTCCACTCTTGGAGACCCTTATTTACTCAGTTTTGTGTCTTTCCTCATTGCTCGTTTCCACACATTTACTGTGGTTTCCGAGACTTGACTTTTGTTGAGCTAGGCACTCCGTTGTAGTCCTATTGTAGTGTATTCATAAATGTTCTCGTAGGTGTTTGAGCTATGTCGGCCAGGTAATGTAACCTCTTTGGCGTTGTAATCTGGAGTTAATCGCTCCCGACTATATCCTTAGACGGTTGGTATACCGTCGGTGGTATTATCTAACTACTGCGGTCATGTAGACTTGTGTCTCGGGTTTCGTTACTTCTCCTTTTTCCGCTTCATTGCTCGGTTGGTGCTTTCCTTCTTGCTGGCCAAGTAGGGTTCTCGCGACTGCTAAGCATGTTGCTCATGCTGCCGTAAATTCCAGTCTCCTGTGGTTAGGATTTCTCACTCTCCCGCCATTAAGTGGGTTATTGTGGTTCAAACGGGAACCGTCTCCGAGATTTCCAGTTCTTGGAATCTACCGTATGACAGGTTCTTGTTTCCTTAGGAATACTTCACTACTGCTAGATCGGGTTTCCCCGAGTAAGAGAGGACTTTCCATCTCTCTGGTGTTCTTTCCCGATATTTATAACGGGGGATGTGGAGGGCGGGTTTGATATAGTAGGTATCCAGTACACTCTAGAAGTTCCTATCTAGCGTACCTCTCACGCTATCGCTCAACCTTTAGCCCTAAGTCTCTAATTCCTAACTCGATATTTCCTAAACTAGGTATTTCCAGTCATCAGAGTGATACTTCACTCTGATACCACTTTTTGTAACCCCCTTACCATTAATCTCGTCATTAACTCTTAATCACCTCATTAATCAATCTATACGCAGCGGATAATCTAAATACAACGGCGGGTGAAACAATGTCGTTAGCCACCCACGTGACTAACAAGGCCTAACTCAATACAGTAACGGTCTGATGGACCGGAATACCCAAGCACTTAAACAAATACAATAACATTCTCTTTCTATTACTAAACCGAGTCTTATACAATCGTCAAATCAATATCATACCGAGTCTACTACAATCTATATGCCGATAACACTTTCGGACTTACCCTACTAATACATACACTTAAAATTGTACTTAAATTAACTACCCATGCTTAACCGCCATCCCCGTCCTTTACTCTCGAACGGTATTCATCATCAGGGTACCTGAAAAATAATGGGTGGCTCCAAAGGGGCTCAGCCTTTGCTGGTATGGTAGTTGTGCAACCCGCTACTACCGGGCCACACTCAACTAATTCTCGTCTTAACATGCGATTGATTTTATTTAAATCAAAATATGAAGTGCAATAAACATACAACATGCTCGCATTCACAAGTATTCAAATAAGGAATACAATCACAACTAACGCATTAATTTGTTAGTTTGCACAATCTTACTCTTTAGGCCTTGAGGGTTTCTACCTCACTAATGCATCATTCTCATTGTTCTATATCTTATCCATTCTCTTCGGATACTTTACTTGTTCTCTTAGTTCTATAGACACTACAGGTCTCAATCTTACTTTCTCAATTATTCCTCTCTCGAATAATTCTTAAGTCAATACACATGACCTCTGGGCAGAGACATTCACAAGACTCACCACCGGGCTTTCAAGTTCTAGTCTTACTTCCCCGGTTTCGACCCTACACTGGGTCTAGCATAGTGGGAAGGCTCAACTAGTGACTGGAACTACTCTCCTAGTTCCTCTTTCTTTCACATACATCTGAATCTCTCTCGGACTTCTCACATTCCCAATCACTCCTCTCTCGGAGTTATAATATAATTATGTATATTAGTCTAGAAGCATCACTCTAGATGTCATCTAATGACTTAGAGAATTTTCTCAAGTTCGTGTATTCTCAGATTTAAGGGTTACCCCAACTTTTCGAATACTTTTACATTCAGGTCATTTTATCATACTGGATCGGACCCTCATATAGGAGGTCGACTATCATTAAAAGGGAGTTCTCTAGTCCCATGCATCTCTCTCACATTCTAGTGAGTTCATAAATTGTATTATCGTTGTTCTCGACGAAACATTAAAAAGGGAGTTTACTAATTCCGTACATCTCTTTTTACTTTTCTCATGATTTCATAATGTTGAACTACAGTTATTATCTAGTTGAGATTTCTTACGTGTTTCTTCACGTTTTAGTTACTTTGTGTATTGACTCTTTCAACAAGTCGCTAACCAAACGTTGTCCTAATGTGAGTTGATCTACGATATTCAGTTAGATCACATACTCAAGCAAGGAGGGTTAACACATACAACAGGCATCGAGATATACATATATACCAAATGCAATAAACATTTTAGTACTTTTATCTTGTTAGGTCGGCACACAAACAGATAGCACACAAGCCGAGCGTAACTCGGTAGGACACAAGTTGCAAGAAAACCATACCTTTCGCCAAGGAAACTTTCTAGTGTGTTGTCTTACGCTCCTCGGATAGTTCTCGGATCTCTGGTAACATTTCGAGTGTTTCTATTAACATTATGGTAATACGATATTTAAACGACTCATGTGCCCGTATTTAACCTTGTTGTCCCGTTACTCTTAACTTCACTCGTGTGATCTTAAGTTCTCACTTACACATTCAATCTCACACTTGTTCAATCATCCTAACGACCTTTACATGTCACCAAACAAGCCCTAATCATCATCTAATATCATTACCATCCAATTCCCCATCATTTAGAGGCTTTAAAACAAGCACAGTTACATTTTTGGTGTGGTCCGGGACTTGGTCCGGCCCTTAAGTCCCGGACCAACACATTGCTCAATTCTCGGGACATTTTTTCACCTTATCCGGGTCTTGGTCCTGGACTAAGGTCCCGGACCACTCCAGTTTCTGAATTTTTGGTTGAAAAATAAGGCTGGTCCGGGACTTGGTCCTGGTCTTAGGTCCTAGACCAGTTGCAGTAATACCTCTCGGCATGATTTTTGTGTGGTCCGGGACTTTGTCCCTATCCTAAGTCTCAAACCATAGCAGTAATCTGTCAAATTTGACAGTTTTCAACTCTATTCCAACACTATTTTTCACCCATTTCTTTTCTAAACTTTCCACATGTTTCCAAACATGTTATAATAATTTAAACATACATTAAACCTTTCTAAATCATTGGTCAAACTCTTTATTCAATCCTTGTTCAATTCTACAAGTTTCCACTCAAAAATTCTGTACTTTGCAACTTAGCTCCTTAATTTCTAAGTTGCACTTTTGCCCACCAATTCTAACTCAATTGTTTCACTCATACCAATTCTTTTGACTAGACCAAACTCTTCCAAGACAATTGCATCTCTAGTTTCCAAATCCATTCATTAGTTTCAAAGCCCTACACACCAATTCCTCTCTAGGTAATCTAAACATTCCTACACCACATATGCTACAGTTTTTGCACAACTAAATCAAGTCCTCCAACTATCCTTTTAGGGTGGTTAATCACCCAAATAAATCCCCATCCACTCCTAGTTAACCTTAGGTTCTCCAATACTCATAACATCACATAAACCTCTTAATTTCTACAAAAATTTTGCCATAGTTCTTCTACAATCTTAGCATGCCCAAATGTATCATTTTTCATTTCCTAATCAATTCATCTAGCCAAATCCATAGTGGATTCTACCAGCACACCACATTCATCCAAAACTCATCAAACACAATATAATGCACTATCTTACATTGCATGGCTCTTAGGCCCTTAAATAACCCAACATTTCACCAATACATTTTGCCTCAATCACAATTCTCTCTTCAATCAACCAATACCTTTCCAGCATAAGTTTTGGTTCTTTCATTTATTTACCCATCCCAAAATTCTAAAAAGCATTTAGAATAATCATCAAGGTAGATTATATACCTTAGTTCCCCATTTCTTTTCCAATCTTCTCCTCTTCTCTTTATCATTCCATTTTCGGTCAAGGGAAGCAATGCCATTGCCAATCCACTAGACCAACATTTAACAAGGAAATAGGACTAAGAAAAGTCACTTAGGCACATTAATTAATCTAGACAAGGGAAGGTGCTTAAAGCACAAAATTGAGAGATTACCTTTGGAACCCTAGAATAGGCTTTCGGTCAACAACCAAGGAGAGGTTCCAACTACACTCTTTGAGCTTGAATCAATTCTCACACAAAGAAATGAATAGTGCAAATAATAGGCTAAAACTGGCCATGTAAGAGGAAGGAAAGAAAAACTGGAATCAAGAGACTTTTGGTGTTTTCTTACCTTAAACCAACAATGGAGGTGGCCTAGCTCAAGGAAGTATGATTTTCTCTTCAAGTGGGTCTATACCCATGGTGGTGGACTTCAAGTTTTTAAGATTTTAAAAAGATCACTAGATAGCCCTCAACCCAACTAAGAAGAATATGTGTTTATTTTTCCATATGGAGTCTTGTAGAGACTTGGGCAAGCTAGAGAAGTTTGGGAAGCCATGAAAGGAGCTTAAAATAAGTGGAGAAGGAGAGGGAATAGAGAGTTCTGAATGGGGGGAAGAAAACATGGGAGAATGGGGGAGATGGAAGAGAGAGGGGCACAAAGGCACTTTTGTACTTCTTCATTTTACTTTTTGCCTTCTCTTTTTTATCTTATCTTTCTATTAGTGAATTAATAGAGCTGAGAGGGGAGGGTGACTCAGCACCCAAAACCGGCCCCCACTAATTACTAGACAGGGGTAGTTTGATCTTTTCACAAGAACGCTCGTTAACTTCCCGGTTTTGGCACTATTCACTAACCGGACCCGTTTTCCGGATTTTTCTCGTTTTTTCAATTTTTTAATGGATCTTAAACCTTTTTTAATGTTTAATTATAGTTATATGACCAACTGTAATTTTTTCGAGTCCATTTAACCACTTAAAGTCACATTTTCGGGTTTTCTTAAAAAACGTGCTTTAGGACTTTGTTTGCGTTTTTAACCCACTATATGGATCCGTTTTATTCAGGAATTGTTACCACTTATTATTTAGGCATAATTAAGCCCTAGGAATCCATCTAGGACCCTCATCAAGGTCATATGCCTCCTATGGTTACGTAACACACATTTTTACGTTTTGTGCTTTTTACACGTTTTCTCTTTCCTTTTGGTTTTACTTTCTTCACCAATATTCTTTAGGCAAAATTAGGCCTCTAAATATCATATTATAATAATTAATCACCATTTTTAAGTCTGAGGTATTTCAGAACTAGTAGTGGAACTAATACCAGGTGAACTTTAATACGAAACAATACTATCTTCGTATCACTAGTGAACAATATAAAAGGGCCTTGAAGGCCGAATAATGAGAACATGTTTAAATTATGATTCGCGTATTCTTATATTGTTATGTTTATCTATGTGATTGTTTGATGGTGTGTTAAGTGGAGCCGAGTGGCTATGCATGATTAAATAGTTCATTGTTATTTATTTAATATTGCTTTACAGTCTTTATTATATAAACGGTATCACATTTAAATTGAACCACATGTCGACTCGACCAATTACTCTGAGGGTCTGAGGGCACATGACGGTCGTGGAGTAGCATACTCATCAGGGGCTGATTCCATACATACAAACAACATTATAGGTGAGTAGCTGCTGATGATGCCAGAGCGCGAGATTTTTGGGTTGCGGCATATGACCTTTAGGGTATACTTCACTTTTTGGATTTTGGTAGTGATTATACCGAGGTTGTACATGGTGTGTTGGTATTAGATTGCTCACGAGAACGGATTGTGTGAAGTGTTGTAAATTAAACTACTATCTATCTCTTGCTCATCACTACGGTTATAGTTAAGTATTGTATTCAGTTTTATGTTTGGATGCTTCATTACTCGCAAGGGCGAGTAATGACGGTAACACCTGTTAGTATATGAGATTATTTACTTTCCGCTGCGATTAGATTGATTAAGCAGGGCGATAGGACGGGAATTAGGAGGCGTTTAAGTAGGGGAGTTACAATATGTGTCTGAGAGATTAAAACTATCCTGGTGTACTTTCTTTCTAAGAGATTTGAGATGCTCTCTAAAACTCAAGAATATATCTATAGACATTTCCTCAAGAAAGTATAAACCTCGTCGCTCATTTCCAATCAGCATAAAGGCAAAAATTTCATGGTCCTGAAGATGACAATAGTTTACAGAAGTTACAAGATATGCATTCAGTTGGTATATCAATTTGCAGGCTGACAAAAAATTAAGCTTCATAAAAGAAACATGTAAAATATTCAGTAATGTAAAAGTATTAGTCAGAGGGATATTGCCAATGCCCTGTATAAAACCTGGATGATCGTTCAAGCATGGTAACTCTATAGTTGCATTTTCTATATGTATTTTGGTCAAAGAGTTCAATGTTGCCATAGACATGATATGTGGCCCTTGTGTCTATGATCCATTTACTCTAAATTCATTGGTATCTATCATATTTAAGGTTATATGTAAATTCCATGCATTACGAGGGAAGGGAGACATACCTGTGAACTGGTCAAATTAACCAGTTCGAACAAAAGACTGTAATTCTGGATCATTGTGAAGATAGGTCATCAAGCTTGTGAGTTGGGTCAGAGACAGGCCAGAAACTTCAGTATATGAATTCTTCAGAAAAGCTTTTATACCTTCAAGCTATTCTTGGTTGAATCCCGAGACAAGAGATGTGTCTATGGACTCTCGATTAGGTGAAACTCTTTCTGTCACAGTGCCTCCAAGGTATCGTTTCTCTTTTATCCTAGTCTCCAATTTCTACGGAATATCCCCTTTACCCTGAAATACCCCAAACCTTAATATGTTAATTAATTAGGTAATTATAATTTTCTAAGGCTAATTAAGTCCTTAAGATTATTGGTGAAGAAATAAAAACCAAAAAGAAAAAGAAAATGCGTAAAAATCACAAACCGTGAAAACGCGTATTTAATTATTTTAGGAGGTATATAACCTTCATTAGGGCTGTAAATATATTTTTATACCTTAAATATACACTAAGAACATGTGGGAAAAATTCCCGAAGAAAACGGATCCAAACAATGCGTTAAAACGCTAACGGAGTCTTAAAGCGCGGTTTTCGAGAAAACCCGAAAACGTGACTTTAAACAGTCAAACGACCCCGTAAAAATTATAGTTGATCATATAACTGTAAATAAACATTAATGGGAGTATAATAACCATTAAAATTAAATAAATGAGAAAATTCCGGAAAACGGACCCGGTTAGTGAATAGTGCTAAAACCGGGAAAATTAATGGGCGTTTTCTGTAAAAGACGAAAAACGTTCCAGTGTGTATATATTAGTGGGCCGGTTTTTATTAATGTAGATAGCCCCTCACACATGACTAGTTAGCTAATTAAATAAGTCAAAAAGCAAAAAGTGAAAAGTAACAAATACCCCACCCACACTCTCTTTCCTCCTTTATTTCTTTTTCCTCTTTTCTCTTTCCTCTCTTTCTCCTCCACAAGCCGTTCTCTTCCTCCCCCTCTGGTTCCAACGATTTGTGAAGCCCTTCCATGGCTTCTCCTCCTTCTCAAGCTTGCCCAAGGTGCTACACCACTCCAAATGAGAAAATAATTACATATTCTTCATCTCCTCATCATTCTCTATCATTATCTCTTTTCAAAATTCGAAAATGAAGAACTTCATCTCCATGGGTTTTCCCCATTTGAAGAGAAAAGCACATCATCTAGTAGCTTGGGGTCTCCTCTTCCTTCTAAGGTAAAAATTTCATTGAAAAGCTCATTCTTGTTCTCTCTCCTTTGGTGACCGATTTTACCCCTTTGTAATGCCTTGTTTTTCTCCTTGTTCTTGAGCTCCAAATTGACCCTTCAATGGTGGAGAAGTTCCCCTCTTGATTCAAGGGTGAAAATCCCTCTTGGAAGCTTCACAAAGGTAAACCCTAACCTTGTGTTCTAGCCCTTTGATTGAATTGAAATATTCCAAGGGTTTAGATAATTAATTGAGTGTGTTTTGTGTTCTTAGATGTTGGGATGGAGTTTGGAAACTCCATACCCTCTTAACCGATTTTTGGAGGAGATGAGGAGCAAGAGGAGAACTAAAAGAGAACTTGTGAATTTAAGGTAAGAAAACTACCTTAATAACTATCTTGGTTGTTTAAGTGTTTGGGATGGGTAAACAAATTAATGAACCCAAAATGATAGATTGGAATATATGGTGAAAATGTGTTTACTTGGTTTGGAGAGGTTTGTGAATTAATGTTGAGTTGAGGGCCTTAAGAGCCAAATGTTGTGAGTTTGTGATTGATGATGTGGTTATTGAGATTATGGAGATTTTGGTGATTGTGTTGTTGTAGTTGTTGACTTTGAGGATTTATTATGTGCTGGTAGGACCCTTTAAGGGTGTGGCTAGATTAGGAATGTCAATTGTTGTGAATTGATGTTTTGGGAGATGTTAAGTTTATGGGGAGGTTATGGCGAAATTTCGATAGGAAATGAGCGTTTTAAGGTGACTTAGTGAACTGGAGGAGCTAGGTGTGTATAGGGTTGAGTAGAGATATTTGATAACCTTCAAATGGTAAATGGAGGATGAATATGTGAGTGTATGAAATCTGTAGCAAATGAGTGTTGTAAAACATTGAAATTTCAAGAAAAGAGTTAGTACTTGTAATCTTGGAAATGGAGTTTGGACTTGGGTTTTAGAATGGTGTATGCCTAAGAATGAATTGGTATGGTTGTTGAGTGCTTTGGTAAGTTTGGTAGGAGGTAAGAGCTATCAAAATGGAAGCTAGGAAATGCAACAGATGCAAAAGTGTAACAGGAAGATGAAGTTTTACAGAGAATTGACCAAGAATTGAAGTAAGAAGTAACCATGGATTTGAAGTGGTTTAGTGCATGTTTTAGAGTGTTTAAACATGTAGGAAACATGTGGAAAGTTTAGGAAATGATTAGAGGTGAATTAGGGGTTGAAAACTGCTCAAAAACTGTAAATTTTGACAGTTCCAGAGGTGGTCCGGGTTGCAAACCCGTTTGCAAACCCGGACGATAGCAAAAACATGGCAGAAGACCATCCCAGGGGGTGGTCCGGGTTTGTAAACCCGGACACAAACCCGGACCACATGAAAAATTGTCCAGAAACTGCAATCCGTGGTTGGTCCGGGTTTGTAACCCCGGACACAAACCCGGACCATGCTAAAAACTTACCAGAATGTGTTTTTAAGGGTTGTTATGGTGGGGAAGTGAATGGTAATGGTTTTAGATGTTGATTAGGCCTTGTTTGGTGAGTTTTAAAGGCCATTGGAAGTATAAACAAGTGTTGGAAGTGATTGAGAAAGTTGTGAGTTTAAGTACACAAAGTTAAACCGAAATAACGGGATAACGGGGTAAGTACGGGAGTAGCAATTATGTACATACTGTAACGCCTTAATATTAACTGAACCATTTGACATGTAAATAGTGGTTCAAGAGTAAGACATGAGGAACAAGTGTGAACCGAGGAACGTGAGAACACCCGGTAAAGTAATTCCCCACGGTGACAGGTATGGTTTTCTTGCAACCTGTGTCCTACCGGATTACACCGGCTTGTATGCCTATGTGTTTTTCTGTGTGTTTGCCACCTTGCAAGATAAAGCATGAAATGAGTTTACAGTAATTCATTATTGTGGCGTAATTAATTCCGATACCGCCTAATCCTAATTATGTGTTAAATAATAGTTAACCGACCTTAGGTTCACATAAGAGATCGGTACTCGGAATAAACGTCCCAACCCACGGGAACGTTCTAACTGCGGCTATCCGTGCGTTAGTGTATGTTGTGATTATGTGTGATGTATGTGACTTGTTTAGTATGTTGATGTTATTGGATACTGTTATCCGTGTTGTTGAAATGGGATGTGATTTCCCTTGTGTGATTAACAGAGTTAGTAAAACTATGTGATGTATGTATGTGATAAGTCCCCTAAAGGAACCTTTAACTAATAAGTATATGTTATGTGTGGAGAGGAATCCGGTCGTTCCGGTCGCGCGTATTGTTTGGGAGTTAATATATATATATATATGTGAGTTAACTCCCATCCTGTTATGTTAAGGGTTGATTTCCTTTATTGGATTCCGACCTCCCATTAGCTTAGCCAAAGCTTACCTACCCAACTTCCAATCGGGTAGAGGGAAATCATGTTTAATGTTGGTAGGGTGTCGATGCCTAAGTTCGCTTCGACTCCCTCTTTGTTATGTTACGGTTGTTGTTCCTCCTTGAATTACAACCACCCACAAGCTTAACCAAGGCTTACCTAACTCATCATTATTGGAGCTAGGGGAAATTATGTATGTTGTGATCGGTCCTATATGAGACCGCCACTCAAGTAAAGGAATTGTATGTATGTTGTGCTCGGGCTTATATCACCCGGCACTCCCTAGGTAAAGTTACATCCTCTAAGAAGAGAGAAATTAAGTTGTGTATGTTATAAAGTGAAGCGTGATGTTAGGAGTGTGTGTGCTAATTTTGTGTTTGTGCCCTATTAATGGAAGTTTGCTTATAAGCATGATATGTGTGAGTTTGTGCATGTTTGAAATAAATCAACCGCATGCTAAGACGACAATTAGTTGTGCGTGGCCCGGTAGCATGCGGGCTGCGGGATTACCATACCAGCAAAGGTACTGACCCCCCTTTGGGGGGCCCCCATACATTTCAGGTATTATGGAGCTGGCAGCCGTTTGAGAGTGGGACGGGGTTGTTAGTTGTATACGGGTAGTTCATTTAAATGCTTATGTATTGTAGGAGCAGTAAGACCGAAATTGTTGTCGGCATTAGCTAGTTAATACTCGGTACAGTTGTAATGTAAGTGTATAATGAATGTTGGACATGGAACGGGATTAATGTGTAGTTGCTCGGGTGTTAGTCCATCAGACCGATACGATGTATGTATGTTAGCCTTGTTAGCCACGTGGGTGGCTAACGGCGTGTAACACCAAGGAGTTAAGTTATGTTGTGAGTTATGAATTCCGCTGCGATATGATATTAAGTGTGTTGTTAGTAGTTGGGGTGTTACAAAAAGTGGTATCAGAGCGAAGTGTCGCTCTGATGACTGGAATACCGAGCTTAGGAAGTACCGAGTTAAGAGTTTAGTACTATGGGTTAAGGGTTGAGTGATAGCGTGAGAAGTACGCTAGTTAGGGAAATACCAGTGTGTACTGGATACCTACAGTATCCATCCCGCCCTCCACAAACCCTATTATATAACTTGGAAAGAACGCCAGAGAGATGAGAGTCATCTCTTACTCGGGAAAACCCGATCTGGCAGTTGATATTTACCCCTGTAAGTACGGAGGACCTGTCGTACGGTAGATCCCGAAAGGTGTGATCCCGAAGACGGTCTCCATTTTAACAATATTAACCGCTCTTGTTAGCGAAAAGTGAAGAATTTTATGCATAAGAGAATGGAATTTCCGGCACCCTGGGTCGACATGCGAAGCAGTCGAGGATAACCAGCGTGCAAGCACTAACCGTGCAACAGTGGAGAAGTGAAGTAGTAGAACCCGAGACGAGTGTCTACGGGACTACAATGTTGACTAACACACCAACGGTACACTAACCGAGCAAAGAACTACGACGTAGTACGAGGAGGATACGATACTAAGTAAAAAGGGGTCTCCCAGAATGGGAAACACCCTAGTTAATGGTTATCAGGTGAAGACAGAGAGAACTACCCAAGGAATTGTTGTTAAGACGATAAGCTCAAGCAAGGGCCAGCAAGGCCACAGAGTGTTAAAGCGGGTCAAAGCAGTACGCAACCAGAGGGGTGTATTGAACCAGTAGCCAGTCAGCATGGCGCACTTGCCAAGGCAAGTGCTGCTACAACAAGGCTGGCGGAAAATTATTAGCAACTATAAAGTACTTAGTAAAGTACCATGAAGAAGTGAGATCATCATAACTGTGGAAAGGCTTAGCAGCCTGACCTCTGTAATTGGAAACACACCAGTCAGCAAGAAGCTAGACTTGGTTAAGGCGAGAAAATGTTGTGAAACCACGCGAATTTTCTTTCAAACTTAAATTCATTTTCAAAACCTTTTTTTCAAAACCAAATTTTCTTTCAAACCCAATCTATTTTAAATTCTTCTTCTTTTTAAAACCAGACCAGAAGACCTACACCGGCCTCAGTGCCACATGATAGGTAAGTTTTACCCAGTTACTTTTAAATAACCGAATGGAAACCAGTAAACCCAAGGGTGACAACCCGAGGGAATGGAGTGAGTTCATAATAATACAACAGTGGATACACTTCCCTTAATTAAGTTCGAGGAAGCATGGAATGCATATTATCACAGGATAATATAAGAGGAGTTGACAACAGAATACTTCACCTAGGCGTGTGACGGACACTACGAGTGTACCAACAGTAATGTGGGACGACCGCACCGATAGGAGCTTGTGGGCCTGACAAACCTTTTATGGGGTAGTCGGGCAAGTAGCAATGTATCAGCGGGTACCCCACGTATGTATACGAGTGGAGTCTGGAACACGGGAAGTAGTCGACTCCATACTACGGTCCGAAGTAAAAGTCAAGCAAGAGCAATGGATTACCAAGTATGGTTGAAGTAAAGGAAACCAGTCAAGTTAAGGAAGACTAAAGGAATTAGTAAGTTTATTTTAAGGAAATGTTTAAAGGTGAACAAGTGCGAAGTGCACTGGTTAGTAAGTAAAGACGTCGCACATGTCTTAGGAATCCTGAAGGATGAACATAATAGCTGAAGTAAATACCCAGCCTACATATGGTGAGGCAGATGCCTACTATGAACACGTCAATGTGCAGCGATCGGGACGAGACTCCCGGAATGAACACTTAAACTAACAGGAGATATAAAACTCACGGAAGAGGATATCTAACCCGGCCAAGAACGAAAGGCGATGTAGTTAATCAAACGTACTCATAAGTACAAGCCAGATGTAATGGCATGACCTAGTAACACCAGGAACCATCCTTAAAAGGGGTGTTTGTATCAACAGTGGTTGAACGGAATAACATGACAGAAACGCAAGGGTTGAAACTAACCCCCAGTTTAAACACAAGTCGTTAGAGGGAAGTCTGACATCCTTGAAGGAGCATCCCATGAAAGGAACAACGACCTTGTCATGGAGCCCAATACAATCTATAAACCGTGTAATATGTACGGAGAAGTAAATGTGAGTGAACAGCCTACAATGAGTAGAGCTCGAGGCGGTAAGGCTTAAAAGCCACAAATCGAAGGTGTTAAGAAAATGTTATTGATCACAGAAGTTAATGTTATATAAGTAAATAAGCGGATAACGAACCACTACTTAAAGTGTGGGGATACCTCTTGATATTGTGAGACCGCAACAGCGGTAGTTATGTGAACTAAATCCAGAGAATGTGTTAGGAGTTGACCATGTTGTTACTACGAAAAGAAGTATTCGTACCAGTTGTGCAGACTGAAAGGGTGATAAGCCTAAGGGCAACCACCATAGGTGTGGGATGCTAGATGTGTAATGAACAACGCTCAAGGAGCATAAAGACTCGAAGAATAGGGTATTCAGCAATCAACCAAACAGGTGGCGAAACACAGTGTAATGGCAGAAGCTAATATAATAGCGGATGCAGTGTAAGTTAATGTTATACAATGAGTAAGAGCACGGTGCGCAGTAAGCGACCGTTGCATAAGTGTTGTTAAATAATAATGTGACAATAAGACCAGTTATGAGTGAAACTCAATGGACATACAAATAAGTGATGATACACAGACTGAGCAATACGCCAGTAGTTGATGCTACGTGATAAGGAACACATTATGAATTCCTATTGCTACCTCATGAGAGATTTACTGTCAAGAGTTTACGCCTCTGCACTCTGTATGACTGAGTGTTTTGGTATTGCGCTTGCGCGGTAATGATCAAGTGAGATAGCTAGGAAGTCTGAAAATGTTAAATGTGATAGAAGAACAAGAATTATGGTGTGATAAAACCGTTGCATAAGAGAAGCACGGTCGTACCAATCAAAGGGTACTTGATTGGCATAAGTGACTACAATAACACGATTGTTAAATATCGGTATGGAATATACCTCAAGTGTTGGAAATAAACGACAGAGTACTACACAATAGGTGGTAACTCAAACGTAACCGACAGTAAGTCGGAAGAAATTAAGTAAATCAGTGTGGAATACAGTAAATTATCATGGAAGTAATAGAAAGTTGTAACTCACCGAATTCGCTCTTGGTAAGAAATACCACGCGTCGGTTGAGAAATCATTATTACCAAGATAAAGGTGATAATCGAAGATATACAATACAGTAAGAATAATGTATGGGGCAAACTAAGCTCTAAATTATCAAGATGTCGCGCAACAGAAACTAGCGGGCCAGCGATTCAGGTGCTGGATCTGCGTTGTGAATATGAGTGAATGGCTAATTATTAACGCCTAGAAGTTTCACAGGCCAGAATCGAAACTGGTTATGAATTAAATAAACTCTAAGGAGAATTCTTGGTTAGGGACTAAACCGCCAATATGGCTAAGATCCTCAAACCAGAACATATTGTATAATAAACCGCGTGGAGATACAACACTTCACGACGGTAGGACGTTATAAACCAGTGGTTAAGTGATTGATTACGTGGGCGTAATCCCTTTTAAGGGGGGTAGAGCGCAAAACCGTTAGTGTGTTTTACCGTACAAGCGTACGTGAACTATGGTGTGCATAGCACAAAATGATTTTGTTTTGATGATTGGTGCGCGTGTTACATAAACATACGCATTCATTCATGGTTAATTGTGGTAATTGCGCACTGAAGATGCGAATACCATTGTGATAAGTGTGTTATTTCGTTAAGAGATGTGTGAAAGTACAAGTATAAGGGAGTAGAAAAACTCCCGGGGAACTAAGACCCCGACTGTGTATGTTCATATGATACTAAATGTAAAACCGTGTATTGTATTTTGACAAAAGTACATATATATACAGTGTTGTTATTTATGAAGAGGTATGACACCAACGTAGAACCTAGTGAGAATTAAATTCCCTAGGTAACTTGATTTAAAATAAATGGACGATGATCGATGGACATAGTTCCACCCTTGGAGATGTAATGATTACGACTAGATGGATTAAAAAGATAGAAAATGGTACATGCTTGAATTAGTTGTTGTTTGAAAATGAAGTGGGAGGTGAAACTTGATTATCATGAGATCAAGGGAAGCCGAACACAAATTGGGGTGGAAAGATAGTTCAACTCTGATGCTGATCACATTAGGGTTGGATGATCTTGAAACTCCCTATAAGTGGTCACAAATAATTACATCAAGAATAAGATGCAGTTAACAATAATTGGACTTGGAGTTGTATTGAGTTTTCAAAAGAATTTTAAAATGGGTTTCAAATTTTCAATTGGTATTTTCAAGACATCAATTAATATTTTTAAGATTCTTAAACGGTATTTTCAAAGGAAGGACTACTTTTATGTGACCTTGTAAAGGATTTTCGATTAAGATCCTTCCAATAAAGGATTTCGTTATACTTAACCTCGTAGAGGGTATTTTCCTACTACTTGCTCACGAGCTGAGGACGTATGAGCCTTTGTCTTAGGACCGGTGACATGAGAAGTATATTTTAAAGATGTATGCAATTGTTTTGATCTCCCAAAGGAACGGGGACCAGAGTGTCCATCGCGACCGGTTCTGCGGGATCATAGTGTATATGTACTCTACATGGGTCTCGAACTCATGAAGAGATGGAAAAGGAATTTCTGGTTGATATACATGCTATGACATGTTGTGTGGTATGTGTAGTAATTATTATTTTGGACCTTGAGTTCTAATGTGATTGAATTCCGAAAGTTGTTATGTTACCCAGACCTAAGAGTCTAAGGGTTGTACAATGTTGTTAAGGTACCCGGACCATTAAGTCCGAGGCTACTAAGTAAGTATGTTATGTTATGTATGGATGTGTATATGTACCCGAACCGTTAAGTCTGAGGGTGTGATGTAAAGTATGTTGTTATGGAAGTTGTATGTTGCAAGTAATCCCCGTATTCTAACCAATGATGTGTGGGAAGTGTGAACTTCGAGGACGAAGTTCTTTTAAAGGGGGTAGATTGAAATACCCCAAACCTTAATATGTTAATTAATTAGGTAATTATAATTTTCTAAGGCTAATTAAGTCCTTAAGATTATTGGTGAAGAAATAAAAACCAAAAAGAAAAAGAAAATGCGTAAAAATCACAAACCGTGAAAACGCGTATTTAATTATTTTAGGAGGTATATAACCTTCATTAGGGCTGTAAATATATTTTTATACCTTAAATATACACTAAGAACATGTGGGAAAAATTCCCGAAGAAAACGGATCCAAACAATGCGTTAAAACGCTAACGGAGTCTTAAAGCGCGGTTTTCGAGAAAACCCGAAAACGTGACTTTAAATAGTCAAACGACCCCGTAAAAATTATAGTTGATCATATAACTGTAAATAAACATTAATGGGAGTATAATAACCATTAAAATTAAATAAACGAGAAAATTCCGGAAAACGGACCCGGTTAGTGAATAGTGCTAAAACCGGGAAAATTAATGGGCGTTTTCTGTAAAAGACGAAAAACATTCCAGTGTGTATATATTAGTGGGCCGGTTTTTATTAATATAGATAGCCCCTCACACATGACTAGTTAGCTAATTAAATAAGTCAAAAAGCAAAAAGTGAAAAGTAACAAATACCCCACCCACACTCTCTTTCCTCCTTTATTTCTTTTTCCTCTTTTCTCTTTCCTCTCTTTCTCCTCCACCAGCCGTTCTCTTCCTCCCCCTCTGGTTCCAACAATTTGTGAAGCCCTTCCATGGCTTCTCCTCCTTCTCAAGCTTGCCCAAGGTGCTACACCACTCCAAATGAGAAAATAATTACATATTCTTCATCTCCTCATCATTCTCTATCATTCTCTCTTTTCAAAATTTGAAAATGAAGAACTTCATCTCCATGGGTTTTCCCCATTTGAAGAGAAAAGCACATCATCTAGTAGCTTGGGGTCTCCTCTTCCTTCTAAGGTAAAAATTTCATTGAAAAGCTCATTCTTGTTCTCTCTCCTTTGGTGACCGATTTTACCCCTTTGTAATGCCTTGTTTTTCTCCTTGTTCTTGAGCTCCAAATTGACCCTTCAATGGTGGAGAAGTTCCCCTCTTGATTCAAGGGTGAAAATCCCTCTTGGAAGCTTCACAAAGGTAAACCCTAACCTTGTGTTCTAGCCCTTTGATTGAATTGAAATATTCCAAGGGTTTAGATAATTAATTGAGTGTGTTTTGTGTTCTTGGATGTTGGGATGGAGTTTGGAAACTCCATACCCTCTTAACCGATTTTTGGAGGAGATGAGGAGCAAGAGGAGAACTAAAAGAGAACTTGTGAATTTAAGGTAAGAAAACTACCTTAATAACTATCTTGGTTGTTTAAGTGTTTGGGATGGGTAAACAAATTAATGAACCCAAAATGATAGATTGGAATATATGGTGAAAATGTGTTTACTTGGTTTGGAGAGGTTTGTGAATTAATGTTGAGTTGAGGGCCTTAAGAGCCAAATGTTGTGAGTTTGTGATTGATGATGTGGTTATTGAGATTATGGAGATTTTGGTGATTGTGTTGTTGTAGTTGTTGACTTTGAGGATTTATTATGTGCTGGTAGGACCCTTTAAGGGTGTGGCTAGATTAGGAATGTCAATTGTTGTGAATTGATGTTTTGGGAGATGTTAAGTTTATGGGGAGGTTATGGCGAAATTTCGATAGGAAATGAGCGTTTTAAGGTGACTTAGTGAACTGGTTGAGCTAGGTGTGTATAGGGTTGAGTAGAGATGTTTGATAACCTTCAAATGGTAAATGGAGGATGAATATGTGAGTGTATGAAATCTGTAGCAAATGAGTGTTGTAAAACATTGAAATTTCAAGAAAAGAGTTAGTACTTGTAATCTTGGAAATGGAGTTTGGACTTGGGTTTTAGAATGGTGTATGCCTAAGAATGAATTGGTATGGCTGTTGAGTGCTTTGGTAAGTTTGGTAGGAGGTAAGAGCTATCAAAATGGAAGCTAGGAAATGCAACAGATGCAAAAGTGTAACAGGAAGATGAAGTTTACAGAGAATTGACCAAGAATTGAAGTAAGAAGTAACCATGGATTTGAAGTGGTTTAGTGCATGTTTTAGAGTGTTAAACATGTAGGAAATGTGGGTTTAGGAAATGATTAGAGGTGAATTAGGGGTTGAAAACTGCTCAAAAACTGTAAATTTTGACAGTTCCAGAGGTGGTCCGGGTTGCAAACCCGTTTGCAAACCCGGACGATAGCAAAAACATGGCAGAAGACCATCCCAGGGGGTGGTCCGGGTTTGTAAACCCGGACACAAACCCGGACCACATGAAAAATTGTCCAGAAACTGCAATCCGTGGTTGGTCCGGGTTTGTAACCCAGGACACAAACCCGGACCATGCTAAAAACTTACCAGAATGTGTTTTTAAGGGTTGTTATGGTGGGGAAGTGAATGGTAATGGTTTTAGATGTTGATTAAGCCTTGTTTGGTGAGTTTTAAAGGCCATTGGAAGTATAAACAAGTGTTGGAAGTGATTGAGAAAGTTGTGAGTTTAAGTACACAAAGTTAAACCGAAATAACGGGATAACGGGGTAAGTACGGGAGTAGCAATTATGTACATACTGTAACGCCTTAATATTAACTGAACCATTTGACATGTAAATAGTGGTTCAAGAGTAAGACATGAGGAACAAGTGTGAACCGAGGAACGTGAGAACACCCGGTAAAGTAATTCCCCACGGTGACAGGTATGGTTTCTTGCAACCTGTGTCCTACCGGATTACACCGGCTTGTATGCCTATGTGTTTTTCTGTGTGTTTGCCACCTTGCAAGATAAAGCATGAAATGAGTTTACAGTAATTCATTATTGTGGCGTAATTAATTCCGATACCGCCTAATCCTAATTATGTGTTAAATAATAGTTAACCGACCTTAGGTTCACATAAGAGATCGGTACTCGGAATAAACGTCCCAACCCACGGGAACGTTCTAACTGCGGCTATCCGTGCGTTAGTGTATGTTGTGATTATGTGTGATGTATGTGACTTGTTTAGTATGTTGATGTTATTGGATACTGTTATCCGTGTTGTTGAAATGGGATGTGATTTCCCTTGTGTGATTAACAGAGTTAGTAAAACTATGTGATGTATGTATGTGATAAGTCCCCTAAAGGAACCTTTAACTAATAAGTATATGTTATGTATGGAGAGGAATCCGGTCGTTCCGGTCGCGCGTATTGTTTGGGAGTTAATATATATATATATGTGAGTTAACTCCCATCCTGTTATGTTAAGGGTTGATTTCCTTTATTGGATTCCGACCTCCCATTAGCTTAGCCAAAGCTTACCTACCCAACTTCCAATCGGGTAGGGGGAAATCATGTTTAATGTTGGTAGGGTGTCGATGCCTAAGTTCGCTTCGACTCCCTCTTTGTTATGTTACGGTTGTTGTTCCTCCTTGAATTACAACCACCCACAAGCTTAACCAAGGCTTACCTAACTCATCATTATTGGAGCTAGGGGAAATTATGTATGTTGTGATCGGTCCTATATGAGACCGCCACTCAAGTAAAGGAATTGTATGTATGTTGTGCTCGGGCTTATATCACCCGGCACTCCCTAGGTAAAGTTACATCCTCTAAGAAGAGAGAAATTAAGTTGTGTATGTTATAAAGTGAAGCGTGATGTTAGGAGTGTGTGTGCTAATTTTGTGTTTGTGCCCTATTAATGGAAGTTTGCTTATAAGCATGATATGTGTGAGTTTGTGCATGTTTGAAATAAATCAACCGCATGCTAAGACGACAATTAGTTGTGCGTGGCCCGGTAGCATGCGGGCTGCGGGATTACCATACCAGCAAAGGTGCTGACCCCCCTTTGGGGGGCCCCCATACATTTCAGGTATTATGGAGCTGGCAGCCGTTCGAGAGTGGGACGGGGTTGTTAGTTGTATACGGGCAGTTCATTTAAATGCTTATGTATTGTAGGAGTAGTAAGACCGAAATTGTTGTCGGCATTAGCTAGTTAATACTCGGTACAGTTGTAATGTAAGTGTATAATGAATGTTGGACATGGAACGGGATTAATGTGTAGTTGCTCGGGTGTTAGTCCATCAGACCGATACGATGTATGTATGTTAGCCTTGTTAGCCACGTGGGTGGCTAACGGCGTGTAACACCAAGGAGTTAAGTTATGTTGTGAGTTATGAATTCCGCTGCGATATGATATTAAGTGTGTTGTTAGTAGTTGGGGTGTTACATACCCTGTAGCAGTTGTTGTGCAAAATAGTGGTTAAACTATCTTGCTAACTATGGGCAGTGAACCCAATCATTGTAGTACAACAAGGTCGTATCCACATGGACTTCGTAACTATCTAGTTAATTATAAGGTTAGTCAATGTGCATAGAAATATACAAAAGTGCATAAATGTAAATTGGAGGGGTTTTGGGTTTTGGTTTGATTAAGGGAAGATAAAGGAAAGAAATAAACTAAACTAACTAAACTAGGATAGATGTAGCCCGGGATGGATATTTGCACCCGTCCTCCCCTTACTACCGATCGCCGACCCTTGAACTTATAGCTAAACAACTGGAACACTTAATTAATTAGCAACCTAATCTAGGCATACTAACCCTAACCATTTTAAATGGAACTTTTCAATCAGCTAAGCCCAGGGTCAATCGATAGCACTAAGCGCAAGTTCCCCTAAGGTTGCAATGTGGTCTAATACCAAAATCATTGAATTAGAGTACATTGTTCTAGTCTCTAATGGTTTAGGTTTCTATCTAAGAATCACATTTTGATAGAATCCCACAATAATGCTAAACTAATCGGTAGGCCAAACTAACCAATTTAACAAATTGACAATTAGTTGAGCAAACCCTAAACAAATCCTCAAATCATGAGCAACAAGTTTAGAAGCCATAAACACTCAATAATTATCTTCATTAAGCACAAGGACTAAAATAAAGCATAAAAATAAGTTCAAGGTTCAACAATGGAGGTTTTACGGATTTTGGGGCAAAATCCTCATCCCAAGCTACAAGGAAACTACACAACCATTAAAGAACAAAAATGAGAGAAGGGAGAAGAAATAGTTATGGGAGGTTGAAGAAGAGCTTCAATGGAGGTGAGCTTTCTCCTCCTTTTCTTCTTCTTCTTCTTTTCCTTTCTTCTTCTTCTTCTTCCATCTTTTCTCTTCTTTTCCCGTCATTTTTCTGTTCTATGTAGAATGCTTCTCTCTCTCTCTCTCTCCTCTTTTTCTCCTTTTAAAAAGATAGATTTGGGCAAAATCTGTGACCAACCGACCCACCCTAGGTCGGTCCCGTAGGTCGGTCACGTCTAGAAGCAATTTCAGGGGCTGAAAATCACGTTTTTAAGTCCGACCGACCCACCCTGAGTCGGTCCTAGGGTCGGTCGGGTCCAGAAGCAATTTTGGCTCCTAGAACGAGCATTTTTGGCCTCCAGAATCATCCGACCAACCCACTCTGGGTCGGTCCTGTGGGTCGGTCCTATGGGCAAGCTAACTTCAAAATGTTGTATCTTCTTCGTTTTAGCTCCGATTTTGGATCTGTTTGTGCTCACATGTTTGTCTTTTTGTCTACTTTGTTCCTAGCTATGTTATCCCACCTGTTTCAGCAGTAATTGTGCAAAACACCAATAAAACACAAAAGTAGAGGAAAACTAGCTAGAGTGGAGAAATGGCCATGAAACTTGTTGATATAACATATGAAATACACCTCTAAAACATGCTCAATTGGACACCCATCACACCCCCACACTTACCTTTTTGCTTGTCCTCAAGCAAAAACAAGCACCCATGCAAGTAAGGAATGCTCAAGACTAACAAATACTAACATGAATTGTCGGATAAGAGAAGAAGTAAAAAGTGATTAAAACCTTTAAGGAGTGTGAACCATCTCTTAGTGGTGGCATGGGTGTGCTTAGGGCAAAACAAAGTATAGTGTTTCGGGGTATGATCTGGAGTGCTTCAATGTTCTAAAGATTAGGTGACTTGGAGAACTTTTACCATGGCCAACTTCTCTCAAGAATGAGCATTGAGAAGAAAACAAAAGGAAAAATAGATATGCATTTGTTTCACTTTTCCATAAGAGATGAGAAGATAAAATTTTGGCATCAAGCCTTTGCAATTAAGAACACTCAGCTCTCATTATTGGTTACCAATGGCATCTCACAAGTCCCTTCAAGCATTTTTACCGAGAAGCACCCCTTAGCAATCCCTAAGAAAGAAGACAGAAAGAACCCCTAAGCAATAAAAATCCAACCATTCAAGATCATTTGGTCACACCGCATGAAAAATGCTCCTCAAAAGCAATCAAAAAGAAAAATTTGAGCATTTATCCCACAATTCATAACAGTATTTGTTCTTAATGAGAACAACTCACAACACAAGGGTCCAAGTTTTTTATTTTGGACAACCGCAAGATAAGTAGAGAGATTAAGCATTTAAGCACACAATTCACTGAAAAGGTCACTCCCCCACACTTAATTTGAACAATGTCCTCATTGTTCACCAGACAAACCGGGGAAGGTTGCAGAAGACCTTTGCAGGAAGCAGACAAAGAGAAAACACATGGGGCACAAGCAAGCATTATAGCACAAAAGCTATCCCCGGCTGAAGAATGCCTTAGAATTAAAATGAAGAAGAAGTGAGAGACATAAAATTAAAAGAAACTAGTACCCCCTGGGATTGTTTTTGCTTGCATTGAAGAAACTCCCCCACACTTGAGTTTTAGCCTCAATTAGCGTAGCTTGGTTGCGGTGTGGACGTTAAGTTGCACCTGCATAAAACACTAGAAGCAGCCAACTACAAACGGGGTTAAAAGTTAGAAAAAACAAAATCAAAGGAGAACTTGACAAATTAAAATAAATGAAAATGAAAGAAAATCATCCGGGTTGCCTCCCGTGAAGCTGCCCTTCTTTAAGGTGTTTGCCTAGACCGTACCACCTTGAAGTCATCCGGGATCGAATATGAACGTTGAAGTTGGCTTCAACAGGTGGGTGAGGCGGGCATCATGAATCATTGAAAAACGACCCAGATCAAAATGAAACGTTACCTCAACACTTAGAATGTAGAAGTGCAAGCTCCGCCGATCTTTCTTCAGGTGAAAGTGTTGAGGTTGTTGATCCTTGGTGCGAGGATTGAATTTTGGTGAAGCCTCCACTTCAAAATTAAAAATGAAGATGTCCTTATCTTCAATGAGCGGTGTAGGGAGAACTCCGGGGCGGACTTTGTCTACAAACTCTGGTCCAGGATCAAAGGGAAAGGTGGACTCCACACTTAGCGAGTGAGCTTTGAGTTTCCACCCTACTTCATTAGTGCACGGGTGGGGAAATCCTTGATCCTCCAGGTGAAGATCAAAGATGGATGGCTCCTCCTCCTCAATTTCAAGGATGTAGACATCCTCGTCTTTGGGTTGAGGCTCATAGGAAGAGCCTTGATGGAAATCAACTTCAGAGGGAGGTGGCTCCTTGAAGTTGATTGTAGAACTCTCCTCTGATGACTCGGAGGGAGGCGGTGTCTCCTCCTTCTCAAAGTTGAGGATGTGATCATCCTCATTGTATTGATGAACAAGGAAGGGGGAGACAACTTGGTGGTTAACTTCAGAGAGAGGAAACTTCATGAGGTCAAAGTAGAAACTCTCTTTTGATGAGTTGTCTTCATAATCAAGCTGGTGGTTGTTTGGCGGTGGAGTTTCTGATTCACTTAAGGGAGGAGAGAGAGAGGGTAACTCAAGTCTTCAGAAGGTTGCTTCACCTCTTGAATTGTTTTGCTCTTAAGTTGTTGCACAATTTGATCTAGCCGAGCTTGAACATTCATGTTGATGGTGCTTTGCTTAACTAACATTGACTCTGGTGCTTGGTGCGCAAACTTGATGGAAGTGGTGAAATCCTTTATGAGAGCCTCCAATCTTGACATTGCAACCGGATATTGAGAATGCTCATGGTCTCCTCCATATTCTTGGCATACAATCCATGGGTTGGCGACTTGTGTAAACTCATGATAGTCCTCCAATCCGGTTGGTCTACTCTCATCTGGTTGGTATCTTGAGATAAAATCTGCCATCATGTCCTCCAACTTAGAGTTTCCAACTTGACATTGAGAACTGTCATGGTTTCCTTCGCATATCTCACACACAAACCATTGATAGTAGTTTTCTTGGCCATAAGAGTAGCCATTCCAACCTCCAGCTGAATCATAATAACCATCCATCAGCTTAAAGTTCCTGCAAAGAAAAGAAAAAATTTATACACAAAAGGGAAAATAAGGAAACGAAAAATATGCACTGAAACTAAAAAGATAATTAACCAGATAGTTGGACCGAAGTCCCCGGCAACGGCGCCAAAAACTTGTTGTGCAAAATAGTGGTTAAACTATCTTGCTAATTATGGGCAGTGAACCCAATCATTGTAGTACAACAAGGTCGTATCCACATGGACTTCGTAACTATCTAGTTAATTATAAGGTTAGTCAATGTGCATAGAAATATACAAAAGTGCATAAATGTAAATTGGGGGGTTTTTGGGTTTTGGTTTGATTAAGGGAAGATAAAGGAAATAAATAAACTAAACTAACTAAACTATGATAGATGTAGCTCGGGATGGATACTTGCACCCGTCCTCCCCTTACTACCGATCGTCAACCCTTGAACTTATAGCTAAACAACGGGAACACTTAATTAATTAGCAACCTAATCTAGGCATACTAATCCTAACCATTTTAAACGGAACTTTTCAATCAGCTAAGCCCAGGGTCAATCGATAGCACTAAGCTCAAGTTCCCCTAAGGTTGCAATGTGGTCTAATACCAAAATCATTGAATTAGAATACATTGTTCTAGTCTCTAATGGTTTAGGTTTCTATCTAAGAATCCCATTTTGATAGAATCCCACAATAATGCTAAACTAATCGGTAGGCCAAACTAACCAATTTAACAAATTGAAAATTAGTTGAGCAAACCCTAAACAAATCCCCAAATCATGAGCAACAAGTTTAGAAGCCATAAACACTCAATAATTATCTTCATTAAGCACAAGGACTAAAATAAAGCATAAAAATAAGTTCAAGGTTCAACAATGAAGGTTTTAGGGATTTTAGGGCAAAATCCTCATCCCAAGCTACAAGGAAACTACACAACCATTAAAGAACAAAAATGAGAGAAGGTAGAAGAAATAACTACGGGAGGTTGAAGAGCTTCAATGGAGGTGAGCTTTCTCCTCCTTTTCTTCTTCTTATTCCTTTCCTTTCTTCTTCTTCTTCTTCTCATCTTTTCTCTTCTTTTCCCGTCGTTTTTTTGTTCTATGTAGAATGCTTCTCTCTCTCTCTCTCTCTCTCTCTCTCTCTCTCTCTCTCTCTCTCTCTCTCTCCTTTTTTTCCTTTTAAAAAGACAGATTTGGGTAAAATCTGTGACCAATCGACCCACCCTGGGTAGGTCCCGTAGGTCGGTCGCGTCCAGAAGCAATTTTGGGGGCCGAAAATAGTGTTTTTAAGTCCGACCGACCCACCCTGAGTCGGTCCTAGGGCCGGTCGGGTTCAGAAGCAATTTTGGCTCCTAGAACGAGCATTTTTGGCCTCCGGAATCAGGACCGACCCAGTCGGTCCTGTGGGCCGGTCCTATGGGCAGGCTAACTTCAAAATGTTGTATCTTCTTCGTTTTAGCTCCGATTTTGGATCCGTTTGCGCTCAAATGTTTGTCTTTTTATCTACTTTGTTCCTAGCTATGTTATCCCTCCTGTTTCAGCAATAATTGTGTAAAACACCAATAAAACACAAAATTAGAGGAAAACTAGCTAGAGTGGAGAAATGGGCATGAAAAATGTTGATATAACATATGAAATGCACCTCTAAAACATGCTCAATTGGAAACTCATCAGCAGTCATCATAGGAATGGCCTCTTTTTGCATTTGGTGCAAGAAATCTTTTTAGTGTCAGATTTTCCAGTTTTGGGGATATAGATTTTGAATCAATGGATTTTCCGGTGGAATTAGGGTTACAGGCCATGGTGGTTTGAAAAGTAAGGTTGTCAGAATCTGGTAGACGCATTTCTGGTTACTTTTGTGCATCTCCTCCTGTTGAGCCATGGCATAAACCTTCTTGATGTCCGGAAGTGGAGACATCATCAAGATCATACTCCTCATCATTTGAAAAGTGGGATTGAGACCCATGAGAAAGTCGATAACTCGCGTGTTCTCTGTTATTGTTGCAATGCAGCAGAAGCACCACAAGAGTAGATAGGAAATTTGGATAGTTGTTGTTTGTCGTTCCAAATCCGAACCCAATTGGTGTAGTATGTATTCAAATTATCGTCTCCTTGTTCCAGTTGTCGAGAATCTTGTCGTAGAGCATAAAGTCGGGTACCGCTTGACTCATCAAATAGACAACATAGATTAAACCAAATCTCTGTCATGGTAAAGAAGTAGATTACCGATTGACGGATGGAATCCTCTAGGCTAGTGGAAATCCACCCCATTACCATGTTGTCCGCCTTTTCCCAAGCTTTCTTGTGGGCACCATCGGGTCTTATTTTTTAATTGTACCGTCGACAAACCCTAATTTGGATTTGGAAATCACTACTAGAACACATGGTATTAGCGATGAACAATTTCGTCTCTAATCCGTCGCTAAATCTCCCGTCACCAAAAGGGTCATCGTTAAACCGAATTTGTGAGGAATGACAAAATCCGTCGCCAGTTAGCGACGGATTAGCGATGAACAGTTCCGTCGCTAAAATAGAATTTAGCGACAGAATTAAGACGGAATACGCCCGTCGTATATTAGCGACAGATTTTTGCACTCTGCATACCACGGTTTAGCGACAGAATTTTTGTTGCTAATCTGTCGCTAAACATTTTTTATAAACAAAATTATTTTTATTTGTTTTCACCTATAGTCAATTCCACCTAACAATAATTACTTAATATAGATTTTTATCCACCAATAATACTCTAAACTAAGATCTGCTCATAATATTAAGAATAAAATGTTTTTGTACTAACCAAATTCAAACTGATAATTAAATTCATACAATCAACGTATCACACAACAATTAAAAATAAAACATAATGTTTCAATGTCACATAAACCATAATAATCTATCTACGCCCATGGTCCCAACCATGACCGTCCCCGGACGATATCATATATCTCTCATCATCTTAATGCATCAAAAGCTTGTATGCCTCATTTCCAGATTCGACTGTGTGCTCATATCCAAGTATATTAGCTACGTCCCAGAACTCTTCCATCTCAAATATCGGCACTTGTATTCCCACTAGCATATTTGCACCAGTGGCACCCTGCAAGATACATCACAGATACAAAATTATTAGTACTCATAGTCAGAGGGCTGCTTTAGCACAAATACATGATCATCAGGTAAGCTGACCTATGAACGATAATGGAACAAACTTATATTCCATCTGGGACTGAAGGCATCCAAGAAGTTCATCAGGGCACTTGGTCTTTCAGGGAAAACAAAGCGGCAAAGGACTTCGTTTCCAAGAGTTGATCTCCCCCCATCTAAAAAGTGATTACGTTAGTCTTTTTTGGACTAAAAAGGTTATCATATAGGTACATTAATCTCAATCAGTTCATGTTATAGCTCAAAACAGAACCATATTTCATTGATATAGGGACAATTGAAGCTTATAGAAGGTAGCTCATTATGGGAAGAAAATTTAACCAAATGGCGCAATTGATCTTTAACCAAGTCGTTGTTAGTTAGGTTAACAGTTTGAAGGTTAGCAGATTCTATCCTCTCCTGCATTTTGTCAAGTTCAGATGCAGTGTGAAGTCCAACACTGCGCCAAGCAAACAAATTAAACAACAAAATAAGAACCAACAATATGGGATAATCGATATAGTTATGTTTATCTCGAAAAAAATATTCAAGTGAATGAAAGAAAATGCAAATTGAAGATAGTGATGAGCTAAGAGAAAGTTATCATGATAGTTGTAGCAGAGGGAGAGGAGAGAGAGAGAGAGAGAGCTAGCATGTAAAGAACTAAAGCCTCTTTTTTATCTGTATTATATCTGTATTTGAATTCAGTAATATTCATCGGTCCAACCTACAGAGTTTTAAAATTTAAACATGTAATAAAAGATCCACATAAATGAGAAAAACAAGGTAACAGAACAAGAGCATGTAGATAGGTAGTTTACGAGCTCACATTAGTTCTTGAAGCTTCCAGGTTTCTCTGGCACGAACAGCTTCACGTTGACGACCAACATCAGCAAGTTCAGTTATCAATCTTAGCCTGTCAAAGTTCATGTTGGGTCCAGTGGTTAAAACCACAACATTTTCATCTTTTGGGCTGTAGTACTTGCAATAAGCTTCAATCCCAGCAAGGGCAAAGGCACCTGTTGGTTCTAATATGCTCCTTTTCACCTCAAACATGTCCTCCAGAAAAACAGACAATGAAGCACATCATTATCTAAAGAGTGAAGGCCCGTCTCATAGCAAAAACAATGGAAGACAATTTTAAGGTCAGCCTTTTTTGATACAATTGGACAAAAAAGTAAATGGAATAATCATCTCCCCAAAATATATCCTACAAGCAACTTGACATCCAGAGATGCGATTCTAAGAATAATCTTTTAGTCAACATGACCTTGTTGCAGCAAAACTCATAGTGCTCAAATGACTAACCTGGTTGTTGTTTACCATATCACAGAACAGGTTCCCAGATTCATAATACAGATACATGCACAATCTGACCAAAGACAAATAATTCTACCCAAATGCACAAAAATATCAAAAACTAACAACAACAAATATAACACATCATCAGTATATTAGTAACTAGCAGTTTTAAGCACAAATTAGCAACCAAACACATGTAATTTTGGTCATTAACATGCAGAATTTCATTTTCCCCAATTAAAATTTTGAAATCAAAAAATTAGGGTTTTAGAGACATACCTGTATGGTCTTGTCGGTGGTGTATGCTGGTCGCCAGTGGTGCTTGGAAGTCTTCTGTCGCCGGTAATCAGGTGTTGGGAGCGAATTTTGGTCACTGCAAATCGCCTCTATCGCGACTGGCAGAGAAATGATGGGAAAGGAGGAAGAGGAAGGTCACGGGCGCGACTTAATTTTACTAAACATTTAGCTCCGTCGCTAGTCCGTCGCTAATTAAAACCAAACGACGTCGTTTTGATTAGTAAAATTAAACCACGGGTGGTAATAGAAGGTGTCAAAACGACGCCGTTCGCTTAGCGACGGAATCGTTTCGTCGCTAAATTTTCTTTTTTCTTATTTTTTAAAAAGAATAGCAACGGAAAGAGGTGTCGAGACCCAAAAATTTGACGCCACCGGACCCACCCAAATTCCATCGCCATTCTGTAGTCATTTCGTCGCCAAATAGTCCGTCGCCAATCCGTCTCTATTAGCGACGGACAAAATTCCGTAACTAAATCCGTCGCTAAACGTGTGTTTTCTAGTTAATGCACCCGACGGTGAAGTTGCGTTTCCAATCAAGAAAACCTTCTCCATTGAACTTATACGCTAGCTGCATGCTTGGGAGTGGTCGGAAGCATGAATGTAGAGTTCATCTGTTGTTGTAGAATTCTCGATTTCTTTGTTCTTAGTGGAGCAGTCGACGGGGTGTTCTTTAACGGTGGGTGTGCCATTTTTGGTGTTATCTGTCAAGAAGCAAATTTAGGAAAGAGCCATGGATGGGGAGGAAAGACCAGCACGGTAAGATCAGGGGAAAATGTTGAGTGGCGGTGAAGGAAGAGGGACGCCGGGAAAGAAAATAGAGAAAATTATGTGTTTTATGTTTTGTGTATCTCAATACATCTGATACCATGTGAGCAGAAAATTGCATTGACCTAATGTTGCTACTGGGGTGCCAAGTGCCAAATTCAGATCTCACGAAGTCAAACATCGTCAAGCAAATCCAATCTCAGACAAGTAATTAACGGAAGCTAGAAGGGGACAATTGGTCTACAAAACATAAGGGAATTGGTTATAGAGAAGAACAATGGAAGATAAGGGAGGAAGTCGAAACCTAAAGAGCTCAATATTGGGTTTTGCTGAGACTCAACATAGTGAAATCAAGTCTACCATGGGAAGAAGTACCAAGTCAAGGAAGATTAGGAGGAAGAGGTGTTAAAGGGGGATGAGGAATAAACATAGGAGTGGTGAAAGATATTCCCATTAATTGCAGTGTTTTTATCAGTGTTAACACTTTTGGAGGATGATGTGTGGTAGCAATGATTGGAATGGTAGGGTGACACAGTAATCTCGGTTTGTAACTGGGTACTTTAGTCAAGATTTGTTGATGTCTTGTTGAAATCTCTAGTTTCGGCGTTAGGATGTAATTTCTAGTGGTGAGTACTCTTTTTCCTCCCTGGACTTTTTCCTAATGGGTTTTGCCTAAGGAGGTTTTAATGAGGTCCAATATATACCACTCTTAATTAATAAAATGGCTTTAAACCCTAATTATAAAAAAAATATCTCATACCATGTGAGATTGTGAAAATGCTTTATTGAATTGGGGAGAATATATCCTCTGTATATCAAAGTTACAGGAGGAGAGTCCTTATATAATGAGCCTCTTTATAATAAACTACAGAGGAGAAAAATATAAAAACATTACATAGTCCTAATATGGGTGACTCCCAGGAGATACACAAGCTTTACCACCACCAGCCCACCACACCACACCGTACTTACCACCACCTGTTCAAGCGCTAAAACTCCCCAAAATCTCCAACTCTCCCTCGCATTGTCCTTTCACTATCATCCTACTCAACCAAACTTCCTCCTTGTAAGCAGCGTCACAAAACAGCCTACTAGCAACCATCTCCAGAATCATACTTAGCTGGAGGGGGGAGCAAACGAAGGTTATCATCCAAGCCACTGGAAGTGAAGCAAAGCAGGATGGAGTCGAGCACTGTATTCATTGACAATCTTCATGAAGGCACAACTCTAGGCTCACTATGGAAGTTATTCCAACAGTTTGGAAGAATCGTGAGTGTACACCGTCCTAGTAAACGGAGGATACCAACAAACACTCGATACGCGTTCGTGGGATACGAGAATATCCAGCAGGCAAAGGATGCCATTATTGGTACTGATGGTCAGCTTTTAGATGGGGTAAGGATTAATACCCAATTTGCCAGGCCTTTGAGGAAACAAGGATCAGCAGAAGCTCACTTCACCTCCAGGAGAGCCGACCTACATGCTCACTCGGCACAACAACATCATCAGGCTACACAATATCCAATAGTAGCACCTCCAAAAGCTGGGCAGGAAGAGTCGAACAGGGACTCCCCGAAGGAAGATGGTGAAACTCAAGGTCCCCCAATCCATCTCTCTCCATCGGATGTCATCATTCCCTTGTTAGATAGGAGTGTATCGGTGACTACACACAATAGGAAGGCGATGATCCAAGTCCGTGAAGCTTTTGCTAGTAATGTTGGAGTGGAACATATCATGTGTGTCTCGGCCTGTGAACATATCGTTGTTTTCAAGAGTTTAGAAGATCGTCAATTGTTTCTAGAGAAAAGGAAATGGAATACCATGAGTGGTGTGTGGAGATTTGGCAGGAAGCGAGGCCAAGGCCAAAAAGAGTTGTCAACGTGGTCATCAGGGGTATCCCACCTCAAGCATGGTCAAGACAGTCAGTCAATGACATTTTACAAGGTTTTGGGGAGATAATAGAAATCGAAACTGATATGAGCCAGATGCCAACCAATTTTGAAGTATGTGTTACCATAAAAACTCAAATTTGCAAAATTATTAATGAAGAGATTACAGTCATCTTTGATAATATGAGATCACCGTGGGTGTAATAGAGGTATGGTCTGAGGAGATAGGAGAAAAAGTTACACCGATGCAAAATGAGAAAGAGCAGTTCGGTGTGCCGTCGCCGATAGATCGGAAGGAAAACGTTTCGGTGCAGCCACCGAGAGACGGCACAGAGATGGGCAGGAGATTTAATACCCAACAAATCCCGAGGCGGTGCGCAGAGAACTTTGCTACTGAAATGTCGTTTGGATACACAGGAAATATCAGGAGAGATGCATGGAGAGACGAAGGAATATCAAATATCGGGAGGCATGGTGATACACACGTGGATTCGATTGTTCATATCCTCCGTGGTGTGTTGGAACTTTGGGAAGCATGCAAACAGTCACTGGCATGGGCACGCATGGAGTATAAAGGCAGCATGGGGATGGCATGGGCACGTATGGATTATAAAAGCTGCATGGGAAAGCTACTTTTGATGTTGGGAGATAATGATTTTTTTAATAATAAAGGGGAGGTACCTCCTAGCCACAAAGTAAAGGAGGCGCCCACACCTACATACTTTAATTCCCACATGCAGGAAGAGGCGCAACTTGTATGCTCTCAGTCGGCTCTCCCTGTACCGGGTGTTGATAATGATAATTTAAGTTACCCAAGTCAGGAAAGTTCGGATGACCCTCCCACCCCTATCTCCTGTCCCACTGCCCAAATCCCGGGTATTAATCTAGAAGTGGTTCTCTCTCCTGATAGCTTGTCATCGAGTTTTGATCTTTCTCCGTCTGATATTTCCTCTACCTCCGCTCCTCCCAGCCCGTCTCTTGTTGAAGCTCAAGCCTGCCTTGATTTTGGACGTAGGCTTGGCTGTCATTACCCGCATCCAGAAGCGTCCTTGCAAAACTTTAGGCGTATCCTTAAGCGTGATAATCAAGCTCGGAATAAGCCAGCCCCTAAGCAGTTTGCGAGACCATCTCCTTTGGCAAAAGGTGGCACCTGCAAGATCTCCTGACCAGCGGCCAAAGCTAGAATGAAAACCACACACCCCCGGCATCAACACATTCGAAACACCCGGCATTAAATGGTTCAAGAGATGTCGTTTCGATTGTCCCATCATACCGCAACAAGATGGAACAAACAGCTCGCAAAGATTGTTTCAAATGTGAAAGGATACTTAGCTTGGTCATTCATGAATGATTTCGAATGGGGTGCAGAATATACATACGGATTGGAGATCAATACAACAGCTACCAACAAGCGACTGGCCTACGAATAGAGTAAGATCCACCTCAACAACCCAGTCTGCGAAAACTAATCAGCTGCTCTTACTTTGATATTTGTCCCTAACGTTATTACACTTTGTATTTTGTTCTTTGTATTTTCTCTAAAATGTCTTTAAGCGGGAAAGACATTCATGCCTCAGTACTGCTATGTAAGCTGGACAACCAGCCAATTATAAAAAAAATTACATAGTCCTAATATACATTCTAGGGGTTACATTGAGCTTATATTACATTCTAACACATACCCATATCTCAACCCCTCTCATTTTAAGAGTTCAAGAACGATCAAGATATGTTGAACCACCAAAATAAGAGTTTTTTTACTAGTATTATTTGCTACCTTAATTATTCCTTGTTGGAACTTGGAATCGTATATGGTGGTCCGCCAGTGTGATTCAAATTTGGCTGTTAGGTAATATATGCCGGCACCTGGCAATGCAAGCTTAGCAGCAAAGCAAATCAACCGCCGATTGCGCATGCTGTCTTCATCCATCTTAACCCATATAGCTAGATCCTACTACTGAGCCACGTTGCAGAAACTCATCTCCATTTTTAACACGTGTATATCCACGCCGCCTGCCATATTTCCGCTACATCATCATATATGTACAAATAGAAACCACCGCACCGGCTTCTTTTCTTTCTTTCCATTCCATTCACAACACAATCGGATCACCAACCACATGTCGTTTCTCTCTATCTGCAGTATTTTTTACTTAGTATACACTAGTAGTACTTTTCCTTGTTTATTTTCAAGTTAATACATGTACACGCCAATTAATGGCAGCGTAATTAATATACACCCATGGCAATTATCATTCCCGTTACTACAAAGCTGGCTCTGCTAACGGTAACGTTAGCAATATTGACAAAGGAGGCGATGGTGTTAGGAAACTACACTTTAGCTAAGGAAGAAGTAGTGGAGGTATCGGATTGGGCAAAGAAAACCACAGAGAAAGCTGAGGAGAAAGCGAAGAAAGCTTCTGGGTCTTGGATCGGTTGGGCTAGAGATAAGGTTCAACAACACTTGGGGATGAATCATAAGGAAGAAGAAGAAGAGGACCCAATAATGCTGGTTCTGATCATGGCAATCCTAGAGAAGCTGATGACCAGGTTCAACAAGTCATTGATGGTAAATGAACTCATTTCATTTAAAATAAACAACTTAATTACTATAGTATAATATAGTTTTTAAAATTATAAAAATGGCAGATGCGAGTCAGTGCTATTCAGGTAAAGCCGAGATAATCAAGGGAGACTGTTGTCCAATAAAGAGTGAAGAAAACAAAGCTGCAGATGCAATGGAACGAGCTTACATAACAGCTTCTGAAGCAGTTGATGCCTTAAAGAGTGCGAAGGGAACAGCAACCAAACAGCAAGTGGAACGAGCTAAACTGAAAGCTGAGGAGAAAATCCGAGAAGCTTCTGAGACAGCAGCGCATGATGATGATGAGGATCATGGTAGTAGTAGTGCTGATGCTGCCAAGTGGGCGGAGAAAGATATATCCAGTACTGGGGAGAAGAAATCTATGTATGAAGAAATGGAACTTACGATGAAGAGAGCTGGAGTTGCTAAGAGCAGATGGATAGGTCTGAGGCGGCGACGACGGCGGATGATCATAGGAGGAAGGATCATGATGAGTTATGAAAAATAATGAGTGGAGAAATTAATTAAAATTTGTTGTATTAATGTAGTACTGGTATTCTTCGTTTTTTTACACAATCTTTTATTTAATATAAGAAAATAATTTCTTTGATGATCGATTGTGAGAAAAAACCGACCAACAATCTTTTTTTTTTTTTTGCGGTAGATTTTATAAATTAAATGCTTCTTGGCTGGGTGTATTAGTGTTAATATCAACAGTAGGTCGATTGTGGAGCGCGTCCGCGCTGAGTTTACATGGCCCATTGAATGTGTCAGTCCATCATTGTCCAGAAGTCCAAATTTTAAGCTCTTCAAAACAAGATCAGATATGGATATATTTTGACAACTTAAAATTTTATATTTTTTATATATATATATTTATACATATCAACCATACTTGATTCACTCGAAAAAGTTTAATATACATCATACACTAATAATAATACACTAATTCATGTTTTGAAATCGGTGTATTAAAAATATATATGATTTACCATATAAGACTTAAAATACATCGTATAAATAATAATAATACATCACAAAACAATAATAATAAAAATATAATGAATCATATCTTCATTTTAGTGTATTATCACAAACTATAAAAATAAAAAATTAACAATACAATAATACATACATGATCACTGTAAGATTAAAATTGCACCATACAATAATAATAAAATACACCACAACAATAATAACTTTTTTTTTCGATTACAAGTTGTTATCTAACTCACCACTTATTATTAATGATCATGATATTGATTTAATGAATCATAATATCAAAGTTTGAATCATATAATCATTTGTATGTATCAACGTAAAACATATAAAAATAAAAAAATTAAACAATAATACAACACAAAACAAATTTGGTAGTACGGAAAATACATGATTCACCCATATAAGTTTAAATACATCATACAATAATAATCATTACAAAATATAATAATTTTTTATTTCCGGTTCCAAAGTGTGTTATTTAATTCACCACTTATTAGTTTAGTACATCATAATATCAATTTTAATGATCATAATATCAAAATTAATGAATCATATTATCTTTTAGTGTATCATGTAAAAAAAAATTCAAAGTTTCAAAAACATATCCATGACTGGTCTTTTTTGAAGAGCTTGGAATTTATGTAAACAATGATGTATTTTTTTCATTTTGAACTTATATTTAAAGTTACAACTAATTAAAGTTAATATAATAAAAGGTTAGTCCAGTCAGCAAATAGTCCAGTCAAGCTGCTGACTGCTGCCAAATGGAAGAGGCTGTACAATATTTCGTGCGGACAGCCCGCAGCCTCTAATTGCATAATATTTTTCTGACCAAAAACCGCAGTTGTTTGAACAATTCCTTCGCCCTCTCTTCTGGAAACAGAACCGTTTAAACAGAGGTAATTAGGGGAAAGTTTAAAATCCAAAAACTAAAAAATTTTAAAAATTATTTTTATCATATTGTATCAGATCATTGTAATTTTGATTTTACAAAATTATTTTAAAAAAAATTAATTGACTGAATTTACTTCAATTGGGTGTGAAGAAATAGTAATACCGCTAACTTAATTTAATCATCGTGTTTTTCCAAACGAAATTCCTTTCTACATTTGAAATTCACTTTCCTTTATGCAAATATGCTTCTCTATGTTATAACTGGTATTAGGTACGTAGTAGGAATGTAAACTCATCAATTTCAAAAATATAATAGTAAAGTATAATAAATCTTTAACTCGTTAGTATAATTAAATAGCCGAATACCACTTTACTTCGAAAAAAAAACTGATTTTCGACTTAACTATAAATAACCAAATAAACACTCATACGTCTGATCTCTGGACTAAACTTAAGTGGGCAGGAGTTCATAAGGATATATAGATACAAGATTAGATCCATTACTTTTAAGTGCAAAAAATGAATTTCTAAATTTAGGGGTGTTTTATTAATGTTATCATATTGGACGGAACTGGGTTGCTATTTGCAGTACAAAATTACTAATCACCGCAGTATAAAATTTTTTTAATTCATACTGACGTTGTACACATGTAATGATGTCGTGTTGTAACTTTTGTTTTTTAAAAAATAATTTCTTTAGCGTAAACATTAAAAAACACTCTGATTGTTACAAAACATTATAAACCCGTATTAATTGCGTCAATATGATTTTAATTGTGAATCCACGTAATTTGGACGACATTTTACGTTATTTTTGACTAAATTACAACATTGGTACATATTCAGAATGCCGTACTCAATTCATAGTTAAAAACGCCAATTTCGGGTGAAAAATGCTCTAATTGTAATAAAAGACGTTAAACCCTTTTTAATCGCATTTAAACGTTATAATTGTGACTCCACATAAGTTAATGACATTTTATGTTGTGTTTGACTAAATTACAAACATTGTTACACTTTCAGAACGTTGTATTGAAATCGCAGTTGAAAACGTCAATTTCGGGTAAAAAACGCTCGTACTATATATAGCCTAACCTTCCTTGGATTATTCATTTCTCACTTCCTCACTCTCTCTCCTCTATCTCTCTCTCTCTCCTTAAGAAGCTCTCTTCTGACTGCCGGCCGTCGCCACCGCCGCCACCACCACCACCGCCGACCACCACCGGAAAAATTTTGGTGAGTTTTTCGAATTTTTTTTTTTTTGCAACTTATAGATTTGGGTGTCCTGAGTATGAATTCGGTGTTAGTTTTTTGAAATTCAACATCATTTGAGCTAGATCTAGCATGAAAAATTCGAAAATATTCAAAAAAAAAAAAACCCAGTCGAGCACCACCGCTGCTCTACCCGGAGATAGCGAGAACCGGCGCTGCTCGCTCCAGACGCTGGCGAGGACTGGTGGTGCTCGAGTTCATCGCCGGCGAGGACCCCTGGTGCTCGCGTCCTCTTCTGCGCGCGCCCGAAGACGGTGCCGAGGACCGCTGCTGCTCGCGTGTGGTGGAGGCGAGGACCGGCGCTACTCTTGGCAGGCGACGGCGAGGAGCTGGTCTACTCGACCCAGGCGACGGCGAGGAGCGGGTCTACTCGACCCAGGCGACGACGAGGAGCACAGCTCCTCGAACCAATTTTTTTTTTTTGAATTCTAATATTTGGAATGATTTTTTAAATGTTTTAATTTGTTTATTTTTTAATTCTAATATTGAATGATTTTTAAATGTTTTAATTTGTTATTTTTTAATTCTAATATTGTGAATGATTTTTAAATGTTTTAATTTGTTATTTTTTTGAATTCTAACTAATATTGTGAATGATTTTTAAATGTTTTAATTTTTATTTTTTTGAATTCTAACTAATATTGTGAATGATATGATTATAAATGTTTGAATTTTTATGTTATGAATGAGGAATATAACTGTGTGATATTCGTATGCAGTGATGGATCGTCTGAAAAAAACAGTGAGACATGTCACGAAGAGGAAGAATAAAGACCGGGGTGCGGAGCAGCCTATGACGGCCTCGTACCGTCGTCGTGCACATGCTCCTGGTGAAGGGCCGAGTAATCCTGCCCCCCGCATGGAAGCAGCACGCCATTCATCTTTCCATCCGGGTCAATCTTCTAACGACCCGGCGTTTCAAGTACCAGCACCACCAATGGTAGCGGAGGATGACTCGGCGGTGTTCAATATACCGAGGAGACGCATGCCAATGTTGTCATCATCCAGTAGTACTTTTTCTGACAGATCACTGCACAGCTCTAGCTACAATATCTCGGGGGAATCAAGCCACCAGACTGCTCTGTCAGGCGGTGGTAGTTCATCACGTCCACCACGCCCATCACCTGCCCGTGCTGTTGAGGACCATGTGATGACTGAGCGTTCGCCACATGCTGATGACGATGGTCGTGGTGCTGATGATGAGGACTCACCCGACGTGGATGAGGAGCAGGCGTTGGGATAAAACTACACGTTAATATATATAGATTTATAGCAAACTAATAGGCAAGTGCACCTATTCGGAGTAGTAAAACAAGTGTCGTATCCACAGGGAAATTGTTCAATTATCCTAGTCTTGGTAGTTAATAAAAACTGTAAAAAGGGGTTTAGCCGGAGGCAAGCTTGATTTGTTGTTGGATTAGTACAGAAATAATAAAAACAGTAAAAACAGTTGTGTATTAAGTGGATGGAAAATGTGCTAAGGAAGGTGAAATCGCCCAAATATAATTCAGATATTAATTATAATCCTGGTTTGCTCTTATTTGTCTGTTAAGAATTTATCTTGTGGCCTTCCTAAATCATAGATAAGGACAACTCTTAATTAATTCAATAGACTTTTTACAATCAGAAAAAGTCTAAAATCATTCATTAGCTTTAAGCGAGAATTCTTTTTATAACAGCGATGGATTTTATCTGCTAATCAAGGAGATAATATCTAACGTTTATCTCTTTGTGGTCTATTCTCTAATTTACAAAATCATTGAAATTAGAGAAACCGTAAATGCATAAAAATGATCAGTTGTTAAGCATTTAATAATTTAGAGAGATAAAACAAATATTTATAAGCAAACCCGGTATTATAAATACGTCTGAATTATTTTGGGGTTAAACACCCATCCTAAGCACAAATATAAAATTACTCAGACATTGACAGTACTAAAAACAGAGTAAAGATAGAAATATCCATTATTTAGAAACTTCTTGTGAAGAACGGGTCTGCACTCGCTCTCACTTCTGCTGCCTCTTTTCTCTCTTTGTAAAACACTGCTTCTGTTTGAGTACGTACGTGAGTAAATGTGGTGAAGTGGTGAAATAAATAAAAGATGGAGAGTTATGGTGTTACGGGAGGAATTGAATGGAAGAGAATGGAGTGTGGTGCTGTTTGTGTGATTTCTTTCAGTATCTCGTACGTGGTGCAGTTTTATTTATGGTAGAAGGAGTGAGTTTATATAGAGGCAGAGGAAGCTTGAAGATAGAGCTGGAGAGGAGACAGAACTTGAGTTGATTGGGGTGGCTCTACGCGTGAAATGATTTACAGGATAAGGGAGGTGCCTGATATTGTTAACGGAGCAGTTCGACATGTCTGTAGGCGCCGCAACAAGCAACTGGGCAATTGGGGAAGAAAACTGTCGCGACAGTGGATCTGCGCTGCATTTTACTCTTGTTCGCGTGTTGTCCGCGTAGATGTCCGCGTAGAACAAGGCGGACACGTTGAGTTTAGGCGCGCTCTCAAGTCTTGTCCGCGTGGCTGTCCTCGTGGCTCTATGCGGACACTTATGCGGACACAAATGGAGTCCGTGTTGTCCTAGTCTTGTCCGCGTGGCTGTCCTCGTGGCTGTCCTCGTTGTTCTGGGCGGACGCTCATGCGGACACCATGCGGACACAAACTTTGACCGGCTCTAGATTCTTCGTTTGGACTCCGTTTTTCGAGCCGTCTACGCCTATGCGTTCGTCTCTTTGTGTACTTTGCTCCTAGCTTGGTTTTTCCTCATGTTTAAACCAATAAATTTGTAAGATAATCAATAAAACATAAACTAGAGGAAAAACATACGATAAGTGAGAAATGAGCAGAAAAGTGCTGATATAATATATGAAATACCCATAAAACATGCTCATTTAGACACTTATCACACCCCCACAATTACCTTTTGCTTGTCCTCAAGAAAAACCATGTACCCAAACAAGTAGGGAATGCTCAATATTAACAAATACTATTATGAAGGGTAGGATAAAGAAGTCAATAGTACATGATCTTAAACTTTTTAGAGGAGTGTGATCCATCACCTACTGGTGGCATAGGTGTACTCAGGGCAAAAATAAAAATTAGAGTTTCGGGGTATGATCCGGAGTACTTCAATGCTTCTTAGTTAAGGTGACTTTGAGAACTTTTACCATGGCCAACTTCTCTCAAGAATGGGCATTGAGGAGAAAACAAAAGGAAAAATAGATTATGCATTTGTTTCACTTTTGCATAAGAGATGAGAAGATAATATGTAGGCATCAAGCCTTTGTATTTAAGAACACTCAACTCTCTTTGTTGGTTACCAATGGTGTCTCGCAAGTCCCTTATTATTATTTTTTTCTTTTTTTTTGACAGAGAAGCACCCCTTAGCAATCCCTAAGAGAGAAGACAGAAAGAACCCCTGAGTAATAAAAATCCAACCATTCAGATCATTTGGTCACACCGCATAAAAATGCTCCTCAAAAGTAATCAAAATTTTAAAATTTTTTTGAATTTGTACCATTTATCCCACAATTCATAACAGTATTTATTCTTAAAGAGAACAACCCACATAAAGGGTCCACGATATTGAATTTGAACAAACGCAAGATAAGCAGAGAGATTAAGCATTTAGCATAAAATGTCACCGAAAAGGGCACACTCCCCCACACTTAAATTGAACAATGTCCTCATTGTTCACCAGAAAAAACAAGGGAAAGTTTCAGAAGACCTTTTCGGTAAGTAGAAAAATAGAGAAACACAAAGCTCACAATAATCATTTAAGCACATAAACTCTCCTCTGCAGATTTTATTTAAATAAAAGCATAATTAAAGAAACTGGTACTCCCCTGAGATTATTTTTGCTGTGTTATAGGAGTTCCCCCACACTTGAGCTTCAGCCTCAAGTAGCGTAGCTTGGTTGCGGTGTAGACATGAAATTGCACCTGCATAAGACACTAGAAGCAACCATACTACAAACGGGGTTAATAGTTAGCAAAAACAAAATTGAAAGAGAACCTGATAATTAAAAGAGCATAAAAGCATATAAAAGATAAGTTCATCCGGGTTGCCTCCCGAAAAGCTGCCCTTCTTTAACGTCTTTGGCTAGACGCTTTGAAGCGTACTCAAATCTGAGGATCTTGTAGATTTATTGTACGAGCATCAACTGTCTCGAGATTACCACCCTGGTAATGCTTTAGTCTAGATCCATTGACCATGAAAGTTTGTTTTTTAGAATCCTCCAACTCAACGGATCCATATGGGGTGACCTTGGAGACAGTAAATGGTCCAGCCCAATAGGATTTTAGTTTACCAGGAAACAGCTTTAACCTGGAATTGTACAACAGAACCAAATCTCCCTCATGGAACTCCCGTTTAAGGATCATCTGTCGTGCCACTTCTTGGCTTTCTCTTTGTAGATTCGGTTATTTTCATAGGCATCCTCTCGAAATTCTTCTAATTCAGTGAGCTGGAATTTCCTTTTGTCACCTGCTCTCAGTAGATCAAAGTTGAGGGCTTTCACGGCCCAGAATGATTTGTGCACGAGCTCGACCGGTAAATGACAAGCTTTGCCGAAGACTAGTCGATATGGGGACATGCCGATGGGCGTCTTGTAGGCTGTTCTATGCCCAGAGTGCATCATCCAGCTTCAGGGACCAATCTTTTCGTGAAGAATTAACGGTCTTTTGTAGGATCCACTTCAATTCTCGGTTAGAGACCTCAGCCTGGCCATTTGTTTGAGGGTGATAAGGCAAGGCTACCTTATGTCTCACTCCATATTTGGTCATCAAGGCTGTGAACTGCTTATTGCAGAAGTGGGATCCTTGGTCACTGATTATAGCACGTGGGACTCCGAATCGTGTAAATATGTTCCTCTTCAAGAACTTGAGTACTACCTTTGCATCATTTGTGGGAGAGGCGATAGCTTCCACCCACTTAGTGACATAGTCGACTGCCACCAAGATGAAGAGGTTTGAACAAGACGAAGGAAAGGGACCCATGAAGTCAATGCCCCACACGTCGAAAGGTTCCACCTCGAGTATGATGTTGAGAGGCATTTCGTGTTTTCTGGAGGTGTTCCCAAGTCTTTGGCACTCATCGCAGGAGGCTACAAAGGAATGACAGTCTTTATGTAAGGTTTTCCAGAAAAAACCTGATTGAAGTACCTTAGCCGCTGTTCGAGCTGGCCCATGATGTCCTCCGGCTTCAAGAGAGTGACAATGTCGTAGAATGTTTTGGATTTCATCTCGGGGCACACATCTTCTCACCATCCCGTCTGCACAGACCTTGAAAAGGAGAGGGTCCTCCCAGTAGTAATGCTTTACATCTGAAAAGAACTTCTTTTTCTGTTGGTAGGTTAGCCCATGTGGTATTACTCCTCATGACAGGTAGTTGGCCATGTCAGCGTACCATGGATCACCGGTGTCACCAATCATAAAAACGCACTCATCTGGGAAGAATTCATTGATGGAAGTGCCATCACTTGGTGCCTCTATGCGAGATAGGTGGTCTGCTACTACATTCTGCACTCCTGGCTTGTCTCTGATTTCAATCTCAAATTCTTGTAGTAGGAGTATCCACCGGAGGAGTCGGGGTTTGGCATCTTCTTTGGCAAATAAATACCTCAGAGCGGAGTGATCGGTGTGAATTATTACTTTGCTTCCCAAGAGATATGATCGGAATTTATCCAGAGCAAAGACTACTGCTAGAAGTTCCTTCTCAGTAGTTGAATAATTCTTCTGAGCGTCGTTGAGGGTTCTACTTGCATAGTAGATGGTCCTCAAGATCTTCTCCTTCTTTTGACATAAAGCGGCACCCACTGCATAGTCGCTGGCGTCGCACATAATTTCGAATGGAAGGCTCCAGTCTGGTGATATCACAATGGGGGCGGAGATGAGGCATTCTTTCAGTGTGTTGAAAGCTTGTAGGCATTTGTCAGTGAAGTCGAACTTGACGTCTTTAGCTAGGAGATCACATAGAGGTTTCGAAATTTTGGAGAAATCCTTGATAAACCTTCTATAGAACCCAGCATGGCCAAGGAAACTTCTGATGTCTTTCACCGTCGATGGTGGTGGTAATTTTTCAATAACTTCGACCTTGGCTTTGTCAACTTCAATGCCTTTTGAAGATATTTTGTGCCCAAGAACTATTCCTTCTTTAACCATGAAATGGCATTTTTCCCAGTTAAGCACAAGGTTAGTTTCTTCACATCGGGTGAGGATAGCGTCCAGATTATTTAGACAGGATTCGAAAGTGTGACCAAAGACAGAGAAGTCGTCCATGAAGACTTCGATGCTCTTCTCAAGATAGTCGCTGAAGATTGCCATCATGCATCTTTGAAATGTGGCTGGGGCATTGCATAGACCAAAAGGCATCCGATTATATGCAAATGTCCCGTACGGGCATGTGAATGTGGTTTTGTCTTGGTCTTCAGAGGCAATGGGTATTTGAAAGTATCCTGAATACCCATCCAGGAAGCAGTAGTAATCTTGCCCAGCCAATCTTTCCAGCATCTGATCAATGAACGGTAGAGGAAAGTGGTCCTTCCGCGTTGCGCTGTTCAGTTTTCTGTAATCGATGCAGACTCTCCATCCCGTCGTGGTTCTCGGGGGATTAGATCACCTTTGTCGTTGGGGACCACAGTGAGACCTCCTTTTTTCGGGACCACTTGAACGGGGCTCACCCATTTGCTGTCGGAGATGGAGTAGATTATCCCAGCGTCGAGAAGTTTGAGCACTTCTTTCTTTACTACGTCTTTCATATTGGGATTCAGCCTTCTCTGTGGTTGGGCTAAAGGCTTGTAGGTATCTTCCATATATATGTGATGTGTGCAGAAATGGGGGTTGATACCTTTGATGTCCGAGATGGACCAGCCTATTGCCTTCTTGTGGCTCTGAAGGATCTTCACAAGCTGTTCTTCCTGTGTACTTGTTAGGGATGAAGAAATAATAACAGGCAAAGTACAAAAATCAGAAAGGTAAACATACTTCAGATGTGATGGCAATTGTTTCATTTCTACAAGAGGGGGTTGTTCAATGGATGGTGGTAACTTCTGAGTAGATAGCTCTAATGGTTCTGGTGGTGGGTAGCGTGGTTTCGTATATGATTTTATCTTATCCAGAGCTGCTACCATTTTGATTGTGTCAGGGTACATTAGTCGGTTATCACAGATTTCAGATAAAGCATTTTCAAGAGCGTCATTACGAATAATAGCAGATGAATTATCCTGCACAATAGAGTCGACAATGTCTATGAAAAAGGTATCTTCTATATCAGCGGGTTTCTTTATAACCTTGGACATGTCGTATTCTAAGTTTCGTTATGCAGCCTTAAAATGATTTTTCCTTTTTCAACATCGATTAGTGCTCTAGCAGTTCTCATGAAAGGTCGTCCTAAGATTAAGGGCACCCTAGTGTCTTCTTCCATGTCAATTACAATAAAATCAGCGGGGAACACAAAAGTTCCTACAGTAACAATCAAATCTTCTATTATCCCTTTTGGGAATACTAAAGATCTATCTGCTAATTGTAATTGAATAGAAGTAGGCATGCATTTACCAATCTTAAGTTTGTTGAAAGTTGAGAGTGGCATTAAATTGATACTAGCTCCTAGATCACATAGCCACTACCACAATCAACATTATCAATGGAACATGGAATAATTGGCAAACCTGGGTCTCCAAGTTTTGGAGGGAGACTCTTGAGAAGCACTGCTGACACTTCCTGTGTAAGGTGTACAGTTTCCACTTCCTGCAACGATCTTTTGTTGGTGATGATATCCTTCATGAACTTTGCGTATATTGGCATTTGTTTTAAAGCATCTGCAAAAGGAATATTAATCGTTAGTTTCTTGAAGTGAGTTAGAAACTTTCCAAACTGTTCATCTAAATTTTTCTTTCTTATTCTGTTTGGAAAAGGAAGTGGGGGAAGAATTTTAGTGAGAGAGGAAGGAGTAGATTCAGGAGGCTCCTTCTCCTCGGAAATAATTTTCGTAGGAGGTGGGGCTTCTTCAGCATCTTCCTGTTCTTCTTCTGGATTTTCTTGAGGCTCATGAGCTTGCTGTTCTTGGTTATCAGTATCATCTCGGGGAAGAGATGAGTTGAGCGGCCTACCACTTCTCAATGTCACTGCCTTGGCCTGTTCCCTTGGATTTGGATTTGGCTGACTAGGGAAGGCACCAGGTGGCCTTTGTGCAAGCTGCTGGCTGATTTGCTCCAACTGTTGGTTGGTTTGTTGTATCTGGGCTTCAACCCTTCTGTTAGTGGCTTCTTGATCCACGAGTCTGGTATGGGTCGTAGTCACGAATCCTTTCATTAAGTTCCTGAATTCCTCATTTGGATCAGAAGAGGTTGAGGATGGTTGTTGTTGTTGCTGGAAACCTGGAGGGGCACCTTGTGCTCTATAACCCATATTAGAATTTGGTTGGGGTCTGTTTCCCTGATAGGTATTGGAATTGTTGTTCTGCCCTCCTTGGTTCTGATCATTATTTTTCCATGAGAAATTCGGGTGATTTCTCCATGGGTAGTTGTTGTTGAAGTTATTGTTGTAGGAATTACCGGGGCGGTTTCCTATGAAGTTTACATCCTCGTACTGGTTTTTACCTTCGCACTGATGGGTTTCATGAGGACCGGCGCATATGACACATCCTTCTGTAGGTGGAACTGGTGGTGAACTTGTAGGTGGGGAAGCTATTGTTTTTACGATTTGTTTTGAGATGTTGTTAGCTTTTCCACCATCTTTGCAAGGGACGAGATCTGGGCTGATAAATGATCCGTAGGCTCAACGTGGAGTAGGCCTGCTGCTCATGGCGTTCTTCCCTTGGATCTCGTCCACTGTCTTGTATTGCTCGTCATGGTTTCGAGAAGGTCCATTCCTTCTTTAGGAGATTTCATCATGAAACTTCCTCCTGCAGAGGAATTGACGAGTAGTCGGTTTCCATCATCTAGACCATTGAAGAATGACAGGCAGAGGGATTGATCGTCGAGACCATGGTGGGAACATTTCATTAGCATATCCTTGAATCTGTCCCATGCGTCGTACAACGTTTCTCCCGGTTCCTGACAAAGTGTTGATTTCTCCGATCAATTGCCTCGTTCTACTGGTTGGGTAGTATTTGGCAAGGAATTTTTGGGCCATTTGCAGCCATGTGGTGATTGATCGGGAGGGAAGACTTCGGTACCACCTGTTTGCTGAATCCGACAACGAGTGAGGAAATAGTTGTAGACGGATTCTTTCTTTGACGTTGCCGGTCTGACCAAAGGAATTGCAGAAGTCTAGGAAGAGACTCAGATGATTTGGGGCTTCATCTGGGTTCGCTCCACTAAACTTGCCTAAATCCCGGACGGCGGTGATGTAGTGGGTTTTGAAAGCCCATCGTCCGGCTTCTTGTGGTGTTAGTTCAGGGAGAACTATGGCTGATGCTCTTCCTTCGGTATCCGGTTGGTGGTAGTCAGAGAGAGCACGGTGTTCTGGTTGATTTGCATGGTCCATTTCATTTATAACTTCGTTATCGGCCATGGCTTGATTTCTCAGGTTTCTTTGTGCTTGTAATAAAGTGCGCTCGGGTTCGGGTCTCGGACTGATAGGTGGAGAACCTCGGGTTCGAGTATTTGGCATGCACAGAAGATAACTTGTGGTTTGTCAGAACTGTGAAATTAATTAGTAAATAGAATAAGAAAGGCAGAGATATTGGTTAGGCTGATAAACGTTAATTAAACAACACTGATATATTCTTTTTTTATATATATATTTTTTACAAGAGTAAAATGACAGAAAATAAGTGACAAGGGAAATTAAATGACAGAAATTATAAGCTAGTAGTTAGAGACAGAAATTATAAGTTAGTAGTTAGTTGACAGAAATTTAAATGACAGAAATTAAATGACAGAAATTAAAGTTAGTATACTGGAAATTTAAGTTAAGGACAATGGAATTTAAAGTTAAGGACAATGGAATTTAAATGTAAGGACAATGGAAATTAAATGTTAAGGACAATGGAAATTAAATGTTAAGGACAATGGAAATTAAATGTTAAGGACAATGGAAATTAAAAATGTTAAGGACAATGGAAATTAAATGACAATAATATTAAGAAGTCAGAAGTCAGATGTCCAAAGTCAGAAGTCAGATGTCAGAAGTCAAATGTCCGAAGTCAGATGTCCGAAATTAGATGTCCGAAATTAGATTAACAACAAAATAATATAAACAAAATATTACAGTATAGCAAGTGAACTACCGGAAACTAGGGAAATTGATGGAATCAATTTCCCCGGCAACGGCGCCAAAAACTTGTTGGGATAAAACTACACGTTAATATATATAGATTTATAGCAAACTAATAGGCAAGTGCACCTATTCGGAGTAGTAAAACAAGTGTCGTATCCACAGGGAAATTGTTCAATTATCCTAGTCTTGGTAGTTAATAAAAACTGTAAAAAGGGGTTTAGCCGGAGGCAAGCTTGATTTGTTGTTGGATTAGTACAGAAATAATAAAAACAGTAAAAACAGTTGTGTATTAAGTGGATGGAAAATGTGCTAAGGAAGGTGAAATCGCCCAAATATAATTCAGATATTAATTATAATCCTGGTTTGCTCTTATTTTTCTGTTAAGAATTTATCTTGTGGCCTTCCTAAATCATAGATAAGGACAACTCTTAATTAATTCAATAGACTTTTTACAATCAGAAAAAGTCTAAAATCATTCATTAGCTTTAAGCGAGAATTCTTTTTATAACAGCGATGGATTTTATCTGCTAATCAAGGAGATAATATCTAACGTTTATCTCTCTTTATGGTCTATTCTCTAATTTACAAAATCATTGAAATTAGAGAAACCGTAAATGCATACAAATGATCAGTTGTTAAGCATTTAATAATTTAGAGAGATAAAACAAATATTTATAAGCAAACCCGGTATTATAAATACGTCTGAATTATTTTGGGGTTAAACACCCATCCTAAGCACAAATATAAAATTACTCAGACATTGACAGTACTAAAAACAGAGTAAAGATAGAAATAGCCATTATTCAGAAACTGCTTGCGAAGAACGGGTCTGCACTCACTCTCACTTCTGCTGCCTCTTTTCTCTCTTTGTAAAACACTGCTTCTGTTTGAGTACGTACGTGAGTAAATGTGGTGAAGTGGTGAAATAAATAAAAGATGGAGAGTTATGGTGTTACGGGAGGAATTGAATGGAAGAGAATGGAGTGTGGTGCTGTTTGTGTGATTTCTTTCAGTCTCTCGTACGTGGTGCAGTTTATTTATGGTAGAAGGAGTGGGTTTATATAGAGGCAGAGGAAGCTTGAAGATAGAGCTGGAGAGGAGACAGAACTTGAGTTGATTGGGGTGGCTCTACGCGTGAAATGATTTACAGGATAAGGGAGGTGTCTAATATTGTTAACGGAGCAGTTCGACATGTCTGTAGGCGCTGCAACAAGCAACTGGGCAATTGGGGAAGAAAACTGTCGCGACAGTGGATCTGCGCTGCATTTTACTCTTGTCCGCGTGTTGTCCGTGTAGATGTCCGCGTAGAACAAGGCGGACACGTTGAGTTTAGGCGCGCTCTCAAGTCTTGTCCGCGTGGCTGTCCTCGTGGCTGTCCTCGTGGCTCTATGCGGACACTTATGCGGACACAAATGGAGTCCGTGTTGTCCTAGTCTTGTCCGCGTGGCTGTCCTCGTGGCTGTCCTCGTTGTTCTGGGCGGATGCTCATGCGGACACCATGCGGACACAAACTTTGACCGGCTCTAGATTCTTCGTTTGGACTCCGTTTTTCGAGCCGTCTGCGCCTATGCGTTCGTCTCTTCGTGTAATTTGCTCCTAGCTTGGTTTTTCCTCATGTTTAAACCAATAAATTTGTGAGATAATCAATAAAACATAAACTAGAGGAAAAACATATGATAAGTGAGAAATGAACAGAAAAGTGCTGATATAATATATGAAATACACCCATAAAACATGCTCATTTAGAAACTTATCAGCAGGATAATGTAGATGATGAAGTCATGGATAAGGAGGATGACAGGGACGAGGAAGCAGCGCTAGCGATGGTTCCAGTCATTCCTACCTCTTGGAAGTTGACAGAGGTGCCAGTTCCTGGCGGTCCACTACTCACTGGTGTTATCACTAGCTTCGGGGGTCATGTAGCGCTTGACTTATGGACCTCAACTAAGGTATGTTCTCTATTCTCCTGTATTTGATCATTTAATATCATACTACGTTTTGTAAGTGTTAAATATTGGTCATTATGTAGGATCGTGGGGTTTTGAGTTTCAAATCCCGTAGGGTGATGCTTACCTGCTGGCCAAAAGATCAAATTTCCAAACCAAGAACAAGGAAGATGCTTAAGTATTCTGGTATAGAGCACCTACAGGATATTACGATGCCATACAGCAATATGTCCCTCATCAGTGCTTTTGTGGAGAGGTGGCAGCCTGATACAAACTCATTCCATATGCCGTTTGGTGAGATGACGATTACCCTGCATGATGTGTGGATGATACTGCAAATCCCCATCGTCGGTCGTCCATTGATAGGGGATTCATCCACCACTGACTTGAAGGAGGTAATGGCTGATTGTCTTAATTTTGGGGCAGATGTTGAGAGTATGACAGAGGCACTGTGGAATACCGGTGTTGTATCAATTGCGAGCTTGTTGCAGCAATGTAGGGATGAAAATGAAGAGGCAATGAAGCAGGCATGTGGTTGGTTGTATCATCTGATTGGTACCACCATATTAGCTGGAAAATCAAATGGTCGTCTGAGTCCACAGCTGTTCAGTTTAGTAGCTCCTGTGAAGAAAGGTACCAAGCTTCGTAAATATGCATGGGGAGCTGGTACTCTTGCATGGTTATATCGCCAGCTAGGGATAGCATCTCGTGCCGGTTCTAGTGGGATAGGTGGTTCTATGACGTTACTTGAGGTATGTGTCCTAATGTGCATCTAGTATATGATAACTCACTAAGTATTAATAATTGGTACTGCTTAATCATTCTAGTGTTTTATATGCACAGTGCTGGATTTATGCGTACTTCCCTACATTAAGACCAGCGATTAGCCCGGACTGGCGTGCTAATGATGATAGACCTTGGGCTCTAAGATGGGTGAGATCTACCTCTCAAGTGCAGGATCATCGTTCACTGCAAGGATATCGTGAGCATCTAGATGCTTTGACTGCTCTAAATGTAAGTGTTTGTAGTTGCTAACACATTGAACCATTATTATTTTTGTCTTTCATTGTTGGTTACATTTTACTATTAATGTTCATTGTAGATTGATTGGTTGCCCTACGGTCGAGATAATGTTAATGTTCATGGAGGGCGTACATGGTATAGAGGTAACATACAGGTTTTGGGGTTGAATGAGCCATACATGCCTGGTCGCTGTCTACGCCAGTTTGGTTACATTCAGGATATCCCTGAACCTCCTATTAGACCCAACCCAAGGTCTGAAAAAAGAGGAAAAACCCAACCCTACACCTGTGTATACTCCCCCATGTATTGTTTGTGGGAAAACACTCCTAAATTGCTGGTTCCAGGGTATACGCGCACAAATGCGCGGTTGCATGCTTGTGACCCACTCTACCTAGATTGGTACACCAAGCACACACACCCGAAGATCCTAAACCCTGAGACTTATCAGACCACCCTGGTTCATCGTCCAGATCCCTGTCTAGTAAGTCATATTTTCATAGTACTTCATTACATATCACTTTTATTTTTTATGTGTACTTACCTGACCAAGTGTGTTACAGCTACTGTCTGAGGCAAGTGAGCTTGCACGCCCGTACTACCAAGAGAACAATGCATGGGACTGGTCATACTATCGTCAGGGGATGCCAGAAGAAGAACAAAGGGCTGCAACTGATGGTCTTGTGGATGTGTTCAGCTCTTTATACATATGGGATAGTTACCAGCGCCAGCATGGTGCACCCTAGTGCTTGTCATCTTGGATTTGGATGTAATAAACTTTAGTGTCATCTTGGAACTATTTGTTGTCTTTCATTTTTACTTGGTGTGTTAGACGCTAGTACAATTTGTTTGGATGTAGTTTTTTTCTGGTGGACTTGGTGATGGTGGAATTATTGCTGACAATGCTGGTGACCTTGTTGATGATCTGTTGGTTGATTTTGTGGAGGTTCTTAGAACCGGTTGAGATAAGAAAAACAGGGGAGACTATGCCAAAAATTTTCTAGAAATGCATCGTTTCTGCAATGCCAATCTGGGTGGTCTATATTCTTTGTTGGTCGTTGAGTGTTCTCAGGAATTTACTTGGTGTTGAAAAGATCAATGCCAATCTGGGTGGTCTAAATTCTTTGTTGGTCGTTGAGTGTTCTCAGGAAGGATAGTGTCGAAATGAAATATCTAACATGTACCAAAGATTGAATATGTTACGAGAAATGAAATATATCAAAATGTAGAAATTCCTAAGAAAGAAAAGATGTGTGACCAGCTTCAATCTGAACTTTCCGGAATGCCTTTGTTTCTGTTGTGCTTGCTGCCTGAGAGAAGAAGAATTTGGTAGAAAAGGAAGCCTGAGCAGATTATTATATTTAGCGATGGTGTGAGTGAATCTCAGTTCAGCCATGTTCTAAACATCAAGCTTGACCAAATTATTGAGGCTTGCAAATTTCTGAATGAAAGCTGGAACCCGAAGTTTGTGGTGGATGCCCTGATAATGTCCCTCCCTGTACTGTTATTGATAATACGGTGTGTCACGAGAAATGAAATATATCAAAATGTAGAAATTCCTAAGAAAGAAAAGCCCATGAATTCAAATCTGATGAAGCACATAATTAAAAGTCAATAACTATAACAACAAGTTTATTCCACGTCCAAACATCTACTAAAGATTATAAATCCCGAAAATTATAACAACGCGAGAACTTACAAGATCAATTACGCAATAACCAATAACCTATTATTTCCTAACCTTTGTCTCTCTATTCCCCGTGCTATTACATTACGTCTCATCTCATAAATTGGTTCTTGGTGTTGAAAATCATCATCATCGGGCTCAATAGGATCATAAATAACAAGTAATGGAATATGAGCGATGAAATCATTATACTCCATGTAATTCTCCATCATCCGGCGAACTGATGTATCATTTCGTACATGAATAAAAGTCCACTCGTAGTCGCCCTCCAGCCCCAAATACACCATTGTTGTTATGTTTATTCTGCCGAGGAGGGACTGTAGTGCTCGTATTACTCGTCGTTGTAGATCCCGGAGATTACTAGGATATGGCATAGTAACTTCTACGCGTCTGTGCCCCATTCTTCTATCAAATTGTGCTCCATGACGACCAAAAGTAGCTACATAATTAACGTGCAAACAGAAAGGAAACTCCATTTGATTTTGAGAGCGAAATGGGAATTAAGGTGTGAAGAGTTCAAGCAAGATGTAATTAGACAGATTCTGAGAGCACGGGGTAAGGAATGAGTATGTTGGGACACTAATACCCACTTTTATAATATTTGAGTAACACTGACATGTCCAATGGCTAGTTCAACGGCTAGTTCAACGACTACTGAAAGGAAGCGTACCAAACACACCATGTGCAGTACAAAGTGAATTCAAAGTTACCATAGGTAATTACTTTTGTGAGGAAAGGTACACGTACCAGGTTACTGTACACGTACCAGGTTACCGTTTGCAGTACAAAGTGAATTCAAAGTTACCATAGGTAATTACTTTGGTCAGGAAAGGTACACGTACCAGGTTACCGTTTGCAGTACAAAGTGAATTCAAAGTTACCTTAGGTAATTACTTTTGTCAGGTAAGGTACACGTACCAGGTCGCTGTACACGTACCAGGTTACCGTTTGCAGTACAAAGTGAATTCAAATTTACCAAGTAATTACTTTTGTCAGGAAAGGTACACGTACCAGGTCACTGTACACGTACCAGGTTACCGTTTGCAGTACAAAGTGAATTCAAAGTTACCATAGGTAATTACTTTTGTCAGGAAAGGTACACGTACCAGGTTACCGTTTGCAGTACAAAGTGAATTCAAAGTTACCTTAGGTAATTACTTTTGTCTGGTAAGGTACATGTACCAGGTCGCTGTACACGTACCAGGTTACCGTTTGCAGTACAAAGTGAATTCAAATTTACCAAGTAATTACTTTTGTCAGGAAAGGTACACGTACCAGGTCACTGTACATGTACCAGGTTACCGTTTGCAGTACAAAGTGAATTCAAAGTTACCATAGGTAATTACTTTTGTCAGGAAAGGTACACGTACCAGGTTACCGTTTACAGTACAAAGTGAATTCAAAGTTACCTTAGGTAATTACTTTTGTCAGGTAAGGTACACGTACCAGGTCGCTGTACACGTACCAGGTTACCGTTTGCAGTACAAAGTGAATTCAAATTTACCATAAGTAATTACTTTTGTCAGGAAAGGTACACGTACCAGGTCACTGTACACGTACCAGGTTACCGTTTGCAATACAAAGTGAATTCAAAGTTACCATAGGTAATTACTTTTGTCAGGAAAGGTACACGTACCAGGTCACTGTACACGTACCAGGTTACCGTTTTTTTAACTTGTAACCTTGTGGCTAGTTCATGACCAACCTCTATATAAGGGATGCCTCCTCCATTTCATCTTCACACACTCTCTCTCCATATTCTCGAAGCTCTCTATTTCCTTACTCTCTTCCAAAAATAATTTTGTAAAACTGTGCAAGCTCTCTCTCTAAACATGAGTCAATCTGTAGAGTCCGATCATGAGTATATTCCAATATCAAGCCCATTAAGTATTTAGTTCATTGTCTTTGTTAATCATATTCGCACTAATATTCCATATTTCAATATTCATCTAACATTCTCTCGACCCTTATTGTAGGAAAGTGACTCAACCATTGATTCAGATTGGGATGAATTTGATGAAGGCGTTCCAGATCATAATGCACAGATGGATGACTACATGCAAGAGATGTATAATCGAGCTCCGGTGGTGGACACAGGTTACTTATTTCAAACAAACCAGGCCTTTAGGGGTAAAGAAGAAGCGAAAGCTTGGGTAGATAGTGTTGGCCATCCCAACCATATCTACACCATAATTCAAAGTTCTCGGTCGGGCCAAGATTTCCACATAACATGCGAGAGGTATTGGAAACCACGAAGGACGTCACGACCTGGTGTCATCAACCGGCGCAGATCATCTGGTTCCAAGAAATGTGGTTGTCCTTTTAATATTAAGGGGTATTACACAAACTACGGGAGTTTCTTGCAAGTGGGTAACGGAGGGCATAACCATGATCTCGCAGAGTGGGCAGAGGGTCATTTTGTGGGAAAACGCCTGACTGAGGCGGAGGAGATTATGATCGACCAGAGAACCAGAGTCGGTGTGCCCCCTGTGCAATTTATTCCGAGCTCACAACAATCAACCCAGAAACGTCAGCAACAAGGAAAGACATATACAACCGGATACAAAAAACAAAACTAGTAAATCGAGATGGTCGATCTATGGTGCAGACTCTGCTGAGTGAGCTAGACAAAAACAACTACTACTACGATTACACTACAGATCCAAGTAAGTCAACTCAGTATGTCTCAAATAACTTCAATCATTTAGGTTTCATATTAATTTGATAGATAACATGATTATATTTCACAATTTAGGGGATCAAACACGACTTGGGTCCATCTTCTTTGCACACCCTACATCTAGATTACTGCTCCATGTGTTCCCGTATGTCATAGGCATTGATGCTACCTATAAAACAAACATAGCAAAAATGCCTTTGGTTCAGTTCATCGGGATGACGAGTATAGGCAAAAACTTCAGCATTGTCTTCGCCTTTCTTGTATCAGAATCAACAGACATGTATGTGTGGGCACTTCAACAATTAAGGGACCTCCTCGGGCGGACTACAACCTCTACATTTATCACCGACAGATGTCTGGCCCTGATGAATGCCTTAGAAGAGGTATTTCCTGAATCTCATCATCTACTATGTCGGTGGCACATAAGTAGGAACGTTCAGGGGAAAGCCGAGACTTATATGGGTGATAGAGGAAGGGCGGCGGCTGCAGTCCGAATGTGGACTTCGGTTGTCTACTCGAGCACAGAGCAGAACTACAACGAGAGGTACGCATATTTCAAGAATACATACCAAAGCTACCCATGTTTCATTACATATATTGCATCAGTCTGGGAGAAATACAATGAAATACCCCGAACTTAGATATGGTGATTATATTATTCTAATATGGTATTTAAGGGCCTAATATTGCCTAAGTAATTTTTGGTAAAGAAAATAAATCCAAAGAAATGAGAAAAACGCTTGGAAAGCGGAAAACGCTAAAATGAGCGTTAAATAACCATAGGAGGTACGAGACCTCGGTTATAGTATCGTAAGGATTCCTAAGGCTTATTCATGCCTAATTAGTATATGGGGATGATTCCCGAAGAAAACGGATCCAAGAAATGTATTAAAACGCTAAAAGAGCTTTAGCGCACGTTTTTCGAGGAAACCCGAAAACGTGACTTTAAGTGGTCAGACAGACCCGTAAAAATTATAAATCATTAAGTAATAATTATTAAGCATTTATGGAAGCTTAATAACCAATAAAAATAAAGAAACAAGAAAATTCTGGAAAACGGGCCCGGTTAGTGAATAGTACCTAAACCGGGTAAAATAACGAGCGTTTTCTGTAAAAGACGAAAGACGCTCCAGCCAGTAGTAGTGGGTGGGCCGATTTTTAATGGGTCAAATAACCCTCTCACACACATGTAACTAGCTAATAAGTAAAGGGGACCAAAAAGCAAATGGAAAAAAAGTAGAAAAGGTACTTTCTTTTCTCTCTCCCCTCATTTCTCTCTTCTCTCTCTCCCTTCCTTCTCTTCCCCACCGAGCTGCTCCCTCTCTCTCTGCTTGGGGGGCGATTTTTGGAGCTCCACAAAGCTTCCATGGATCCTCCATCTTCCCAAGCTTGCCCAAGCTCCATTAAAACTCCAATCTCAAAAATAATTACATATTTGAACTCCCCTCTTCATCCTCTACATTTCTATCTTTTCAAAATTCGAAAAGGATGAGTTTCATCTCCATGGGTTTTCCCCATTTGAAGAGAAAAGCACACCATTGTGAAGCTTGGAGTCTCCTCTTTCCAACAAGGTAAAAATCTTCATGAAAGACCCAAGTTTTCTCCACCTCTTTGTGTAACCGATTTTTTCCCTTCTTGTAATGCCTTGTTTTCCTCTTGTTTTGGAGCTTTGCCTCAACCCTCCAATGGTGGTGAGAACACCTTCTTGAACCAAGGGCTCAAACCCCTCTTAAAGCACTTCAAAGGTAAACCCTAGAAATTGTATTTTAAACACTTCAATGAATTAGTATTAATATGAGGGTTAGTAGATTAATTATGTTCTCTTTGTGTAATTTGGGTGTTGGGATGGAGTTTGGTAACTCCATCCCCCACAAAATCGATTTGAACAAGAAAGAGAGGAAAGAGGAGAAATGGAAAAGAAATGAAGGAATCAAAAACTCAAGGTAAGAGCTCCTTCCTAATGTTAAATTTTATTGCATTAGAGTAATGGGAATGGGTAAAATATTTAAATAACCCCAAAACCTTGTACTAGTATTGAGAATTGTGAAGTTTGAGTATTTAAGAGCAAAAATGTGGATTGTATGCCTTAGAGCCAAATAATTGTGTATGAGTATTTGTATTGTGGATTGAGGAAATATTGGGGTATTGGGATTTTGTATGTGTGCTGGTAGAACCCTTGTGGTTTGGCTAGAATAGGGATGAATTTGATGAGAAAGGATGTGTGTGAATAAGTAAGGAAAGTAGATGAACTATGGCAAAATTTTAGTAGGAATTATGTATTTAAGGATGACTTGGTGAGTGGGAGAACCAAAGTATGTATTGGGATTAGTAGAAATGTTTAGTAGCTATGGAATGGTAATTGTGGTATGAGGAATAGGAAGTGTAAAATCTGTAGCAAAGTGTATAAGAACACATTGGAGAAGTTAGGAGAATTTAATGTGCAGGATTTTGGTAAGATGAGTGTTGGAACTTGGGTATAGGTAGTGCAATGGCTTGGAAATGAATTGGTATGGTAAGGAGAGGTATTTAGAATGCTAGGAGTAGCATTGGTAGAGGGAGTATTGAATGGTAGGAGTTGGTTTAAAAATCTGTAGCATAAGAGACACAAAAACTGTGCATAAGTGTTGAAGAAGAAGTGAAGGAATCGTGTATGTGGATTTAGAAATGAGTAATGGATTTGGCGGATGAATTAAGGTATATTAGGAAGCCTAAATGGCACTAAAACATGTGGGATTACATGTAGGAAGATTGGGGAAACAATGGGCAAAGTATAGAGCTGAAAACAGAATTTAAAACTGAAGTACTGGGCCGGACCGGACTTGCGACCGGACTTGCAAGTTCGGTCGAGCCCAGATTTACAAAGACGGGAAACCTTCTGGAATCGACCGGACTTGCGACCGGACATGCAAGTTCGGTCGGACTAGAAAATTCTCCCGTCAGAAACCTTCTGGAATGGACCAAACTTGCGACCGGACTTGCAAGTTCGGTCGGCCAGAAAAATTCCCGTAATGCAAGCTACTGGAATGGACCGAACTTGCGACCGGACTTGCAAGTTCGGTCGAGCCAGAAAATTTCCCGTACTGGTAGCTACTGGAACGGACCGGACTTGCAAGGTCGGTCGCAAGTCCGGTCGAGTCAAAAAAAAAATTTTTACTATATGATTATGATAATCATATGTATATATATATATATGCCTATACACATATATGCATATATGTAGTAGTACACTACAATTGAAATAATAAAGGTAAGAAAGTAAGTATATGAGTATGAAAACAAGTGTAAAAGTAACTAAGCAAGTTGAGAGTATAAGAACGTTAAGTACACCGGGATAACGGGGTAAGTACGGGAGTAGTAATTATTGTGTATCATAAGAGTATAGTATTAATAATAATGTTGAAACATTATCAGTGGAACAAGTGTGAACCAAGGAACAAGGGAACACATGGTAGAGCTAACTTCGGTGAAAGGTATGATTTCCTCATGCCCCGTATGCTAACCGAGTTACGTTGATTTGTATGTTGTATGCCGGCTAATCAAGACTAAAGCATGAAAATGGTTTATTGCCTTCATTGTATGTCTTGATGTATGTTGTGTGAGCTAACCTTTCCTGATTGATTGTGTGGCTTCATTTAGTGCGTAGTACGACTCATAGATGAGTCTTGTTGTGTGGAGGCTCGTAGTAAGAGTCATATTGTGAACTAATGGAAACGTAGCAACGCACTAAAGTATCGAATCAATAAACGAAAGCGCAACCCAACGAACTCACTAGAATGTGAGAGAGTGTACGGGAGTAATAACCTTCCGATAACGGTAGGAGAAACAAAATGAATAATCCACAAACAAAACGTGGTGGAAGTATATAAGTAACCTCTATTAGAGGGATTAATCTTGGTGCAAAACGTGAACCATGAGAGTAGTAAAGAATGATGAGGGATCTCCAAACCCCTTAGTAATTAGTCGACCCATTATGAGAGGACCCGACTGATGTAAGTATGCCCCGAACGAGAGAGTATTCGATATGTTGGGGAAACCCTTAAATCTGAGGATACTAGACGGTGGTAATTCCCTAAGCTAACAGAGGTTATCGAGAGAGATACTTCTAGGCTAACCCATGAGGTTGTATTGTGCTCTGAGAGAAGAGTGTTGGAAATTCGTGTAGTCCGGTAGAACGGACATTTGAGTATTTGAGGAGCTAAGCGTATAGCCCTCGTATTGTAGGTCCGGTGGCGAGTCTTGAGTATGACTCCGCCCAGAGACCAAAGTAATGAGTATTGCGTATGTATGAGTAAGGTAATGAGTATCGAGTAAGAAGCAAGTATGAGTATGTAATGAGTACCGAGTGTTGAGTACGTATGAGTAAGTATCGAGTATTGAGTATGTAAGAGTAAGTAGGGGGAATTGAGTAGTGAGTATGCACTAGTATAGTAACGAGCACAGAGTAAGGATCATGTACGAGTAAGGTAATGAACATGGAGTGATAAGTATGCAAGAGTAAGGAGTAAGCATAAGTAGAGTAACGAATATTGAACACAGTACGAAGAGTAATGAATGTATAACAAATACGAATGGTTGACTATTGAACTGTCTTCCTTAGTAAGTATTGAACTTGTATATTTATGTAAGTATCTTTGATTGTATGGTTGTAGTATGAGTATGTATGTATGCATGTAAACTGAACTCCATGTATATCCGACCCCAAGTAGTCGGCGTACCGCGGTTAGCACGCGGTATATGCGGATTTCATATGCAGCGTAAGCTGACCCCCTCGGGGGACCGTTTTTAGTGTGCAGGTACCCGAAGCTGATCACCGTTCGAGAGAGTAGGACGGGGGCTGCTACGTAAGCATGGGTAGTTGTATAGTAGGAATTGGTACTTGTATTGTAATACGAATTTGGAAGTTTAAACTGTATCGGTAACTTAAGGATTGTAGTATACTCGGTATAGTAATGAATTGGAGTTGTAATTGGATTATGGATGAGTATGCAATGGGAAGTATTGTATTGTGTAGAGTACTCGGTATGTTCATGTTCATCAGACCGATAGGATGTAGTATTGTAACTCGCCTTGTTAGTCACTGATAAGTCAGGAATTTGTCTAAGTTTACTAGACTAATTCATGCTTAATTTTCTACATTATGACATTAACTTTCCTCTTTAATGCTTTAATTACTCTTCATTGTTATATTTGTCTCCAGTGATCGATTTCATATGTTTTCAGGATAAAATACTCAACAAAGTGCTTAAATGAAGATTTTAGAGGTTAGAGCAACATGGGAAGTCAAACCAGAGTCAAATACAGATTTTCATTCACCACTGTTGTGCTTTATAGAGGGTCCGGGTTTGCAGCTGGGTTTATAAACCCGGACCACCTTGTCGCAGAACCTTCTGCCTCTTTTCAGACTTGTTCCGGGTTTGCATATTGGTTTGCAACCCGGACCACAAGACCGGAGAAGCTACTGCCTAAAATTTCATATGTTCCGGGTTTGCATATGGGTTTGCAACCCGGAACACAAGACCGGAGAAGCTACTGCCTTAAATTTCATATGTTCCGGGTTTGCATATGGGTTTGCAACCCGGAACAATACAGACGGAGCGCGGAGTTTCTGTTTCGAGATTGACGGAATTAATTATATCTTTTAACATCTGTGGCCGTCGTTTATATTAGAGATAGACTAGAATATAGAGACCGGTTATTATAAAAGGAGGGGCTTGGCCAACCTGAATACACATCTTGAGCGCACAGAATAATCACGATACAGAGAGAATTAGTTTGAGAGCTTGGAGTCTGGTTTGGAGTTTGGAGTTTGGAGCAGAGCACAGAAAGGAGTTCACCACGGAGACTGAACAGAGTTTCTTCTTGTTCTCTATTATTACTAAGCTTATTGTAAACATGTCAATGGCTGAGTAGTTCCCTTAGATTTCGGTTTGCTATGTATCCCTAAATTGACTATTCCTGTTCCTTTGTGATTTAATGCAATTTAATTGAGTAAAGTTATTTTCCTTGCTTAATTTCTTTAATCGTTATAATTTGGCCAATTATAAGGATTAGTATTTTGTTAGCTTATATGTGACGACTGTGGCTTTCAATTGAATTCAGGAAAATAACCAGTTAGTTTAGAGACGGTAATTCCTCTAAATAGCTAATTGACTAATAAACTAGATTGTTCTTAAGGCGGTTAGTAAACAGTGGGTTCGTAACGAGAGTTAGAATTCGGTCTTTATTAACTAGTATTTACTAAGCGGGAGACCGGAGGTAAATTATCTTAGTTCTAGGGTTTTACTCAGAATTATCTTTTAAATCACTTAGGGATAGGAATCACGGATTTAGGGTGCAGTAGTAAACCGGGATCTTCTTCTCCAAATCAGTTTCACAACATTTATTTTTCCTGCTTGTTATTGTTTTGCATGCCGTTTACAGTCTTTAATCGTCATCAAATCAAACCCCAATTTCCTGTTTTATAATTTTTCATTAATAAAGATTTAAACTAGACACATCGCCTCCTCTGGTTCGATACTTAGGGATTACTCTCTATTAAAACTTGCTAGAATTGACCGGTACACTTGCCGTTAGGTTATACCCCAACTAGTTTTTGGCGCCGTTGTCGGGGAGGCACGGTTATTTAGTTTAGTCTTTATTTTATTTTATTCTATTATTTTGTTTTGTTCTGTTTGTCTAATATATTTATTTTTAATTGTTCTGTTTTACTCGATTTTGGTTATTTATCCTTTTAGTTTTTTTTGTTTTCAATTTTCTTATTATTTTGTTTAACGTCGGATTTTATTTAGTTTAGTTATTAGGATAGCTTTATTATTTTAGGTATTTTATCTTTGTTCTGTTTTGATTTCTGTCTAGATTTTGTTTTAGGTATCTTTTATCTTTTAGATTTTATTTCTGATTTTATTCCTTTATTTGAATATTCTGTGCTTAGTAGTTAGGAAATTTTATCTGCATATTTTGTGGGTTAAATTCTTTTTATCTTTTTCTGATTTTCTATTATTTTATTCTAATTACTGCTTCCCTTTTAATTTGCGCTATTATAGTTTCAGTTTACTAACTCTCGGTTTATGGTCAAAACCCGTTCTGCAGGAGAACCAGAGTTCGAGCTCAATCTTGAGATCGAGAGATTCGCAAGACAGCTTCGAAGAGACTTGAACCTGGATCCACCAGTTGAGGAGAAGGTGCCCGAGCCACCTGTTATTGAAGAGGGTCCAGAAGTCCAGCCACCGGTGAATATGGCAAACAACGAGAGACAGATGAGGGACTACACCCGTCCAAGTGTTGAAGGGTTGGTGTCGCCAATTGTGATTCCAGCATTGCCAGCAGGAGTGCATGGCAGTTCAAGACTCACTATGTGACCATGGTGATGAACGCGCCTCAGTTCAGCGGGACGGTTACTGAAGATCCGAATGTCCATCTCACTACATTCCTGAGATTGGTAGGAGCGTGTTCGACACCAGCTTCGCAGGAGGTGGCCCGGCTCACTCTGTTTCCATTCTCTCTGAGGGATAGAGCCGCTGAATGGTTAAACTCGTTGACGCCTGACAGTATCACCAGTTGGACCGAGCTGGCTAATGCATTCTTGGCAAAGTACTTCCCACCCTCTCGGATGCTGACCATGAGAGGAGAGATTACAAACTTCAAACAGTTTGCTGGTGAGTCCTTGTCTGAAGCTTGGGAGCGTTTTAAGGGAATAGTGAGGAAGGTACCACATCACGGTCTAGGTGAAGAGGTTATACTGCAGTCCTTTTACAAGGATTTGGATCCGTCTAGCCGGTTGTTGGTTGATACTTGTGCTGGAGGAAGTTTGATGGAGCTGCCTATTACACGAATTAAGGAGTTGTTAGATACTATCACCACAGCGGCGAATCAGTGGGGAGGTACAAGAGCAGGAGAAGCTGCACCGAAGAAACCAGCTGGGGTTTACGAAGTAGATTCAAACACTTTCTTGGCTGCCAAGATAGAAGCAATGTCGAAGCAGTTTGAGCGTATGTGTGCAGTTATGAATCCACAGTCCAGTGCAGCAGCTCCTGAGGTTTTTCCACCGTGCGAGTACTGTGGTAGAGCTTCTAACATGTGCCAGTGTTCTCCACCACAAGAAGAGGCAGCGAACTATGTTGGTAACAGACCGGGTAATTACTTTGGCAATCAAGGAAATCCGGGTTATCAAGCTCAGCAGCAAAACCGTTACCAAGCTGGTGGTAACAACAATTACAATCAGAGGCCTCAGCAGCAGTACAATCCTTCCTATCAGAAACAGCCACTGCAGAATCAGCAAGCACAAAATTCGGGTGCTGGAGCATCTTCTAGTATGGATGCAGTTCCGGCCAGGATGAATGACTTCATCTCAGTTAATACGAAGAAGTTCAATGAGCTGGAAGCCTTCAACCAGGAGCAGAGGACCTTTAATAATGACCAGAGGACTTTTAATAGGAATATCGAGACTCAGCTGTCTCAGATATCTCAGCAGTTAGCTCAGCGTCCTTTGGGTTCCTTGCCTAGTCAATCAGAGCAGAATCCGAGAGAGCATGCCAAGGCTATCACGTTGAGGAGTGGTACACAGCTTGACCCGGTGGTCCCTGAAGTTGAGGTCCCTCTCCCCAATGTTGAGCAGCATGAAGAGACTGCTCCAGCAGGTTCCCAGGAGGAGCCACCAGCTGAAGAGGAGGTAGTGATTAGCAAGACTACTAAGACTTCCACACCTCCACGACGCGCAGTTGCTGAAGCGCCAGTTCCTTTTCCAAATCGGTTGAAGAAGAGGGACTTGGATGAGCAGTTTGGTAAGTTTTTGACTATTTTTAAGAAACTGACCATTAACATTCCTTTTTCTGAAGCTTTGAAGCAGATGCCAATATATGCGAAGTTTATGAAGGACATCCTGTCCAACAGACGGTCCTTAGTGGAGAAGGACACTGTGCAGCTTACTGAGAGCGTTTCAGCTGTGCTTTCGAAGAAGCTCCCACCTAAGCTTGATGATCCAGGTACTCCGGTCATACCTTGCGCGATAGGTAATGTGAATTGTGGTAAGGGTTTATGTGACTTGGGCGCAAGTATTAATCTCATGCCATTATCTATGTATTTGAAGCTTGGTCTAGGAGAATGTGAGCCAACTCGAATTACTTTGCAACTAGCTGATAGGTCGATTATCCTACCTAGAGGTGTGGTTAGAGATTTAATTGTTTCAGTTGGTACCTTTGCTTTTCCTGCTGACTTTGTTATTTTGGACATGGAGGAAGATAAGGTAGTACCACTTATTCTAGGTCGACCATTCATGCGAACAGCAAGGACCCTTATTGATGTTGAAGGAGGGAAGATTATATTGCGTTTACATGATGAGCAGCTTGTTTTTGATATGACCAAGGCTGCCACTCACCCTTCTGATGTTCATGCCTGCTTTAGTTTGGATTGTATTGACACTTTGATGCAGGATTATTCTTACAGCCCCACGGAGCTGGATGCGTTGGAGAAGTGTTTGGTGGATTCCATAGAGACCACTCATGATGACTCTGAGGTTTCTACTGCAGCGTTTCAGCTCTCTGCTGGGAGGCCATATAGGAAGTACCACAGAATCGGGGAGGAACCGCTGGACCGAGTTCCGAAGACACTAGCTCCTTCTGTGGAATCACCACCTTCGCTTGAACTTAAACCGCTACCTAATCATCTTAAATACGCTTTCCTTGTTCCTCCTACTGATTTACCTGTTATTATATCTAATGCTTTAACTGATGAACAGGAGGAAGCATTGTTGCAGATTTTGAGGAGAAACAAAGAGGCACTAGGATGGTCCATTGCTGATATCAAAGGCATTGCTCCGACATTCTGCACTCACCGCATTTATCTTGAGGAGGATTACAAGCCATTGAGACAGCCCCAACGGCGACTGAACCCGCACATGAAAGAGGTAGTCAAGAAGGAGGTTATCAAGCTACTGGACGCAGGTATAATCTATCCAATCTCTGACAGCGAATGGGTAAGTCCCACTCAGGTAGTACCCAAGAAAGGGGGTTTAACTGTCGTTCCTAATGATAAAGGTGAAAATTAATTCCTCAGCGTACTATTACTGGGCATAGAGTTTGCATTGATTATAGAAAGTTAAATGCCGCCACTAGGAAAGATCACTTCCCCCTTCCATTTATTGATCAGATGCTAGAGAGGCTTGCAGGACAGGAATATTACTGTTTCTTAGATGGTTACTCTGGTTATTTTCAAATTCCAATTGCTAAGGAGGACCAAGAGAAAACTACTTTTACATGTCCATATGGTACTTATGCTTATCGTCGCATGCCTTTTGGTTTATGTAATGCACCTGGTACTTTTCAACGTTGCATGACTGCTATCTTTGCTGATTTTATTGAGAAGTGCATCGAAGTTTTATGGATGATTTTTCTGTTTTTGGACCAACTTTTGATGCATGTTTGAAAGACTTGGATTTGATCTTAGCTAGATGCAGGGAGACTAACTTGGTGCTCAATTGGGAGAAGTGCCACTTCATGGTGCAGGAAGGCATCGTGCTCGGTCACAAGATTTCTAAGAAGGGGATCGAGGTGGACAAGGCGAAGGTTGAAGTCATAGAACAGCTGCCACCACCATCGTCGGTAAAAGATGTCCGTAGTTTCCTTGGTCACGCAGGTTTTTATAGGCGCTTTGTTAAGGATTTTTCTAAGATCTCTAAGCCTCTTTGTGATTTATTACTTAAGGATGCTAAATTTGAGTTTACAAAGGAGTGCTTAGATGCGTTTAATTTGCTCAAAGCTAAGTTGATTTCTGCACCTATTATTGTTGCTCCTGATTGGTCGTTGCCTTTTGAGATTATGTGTGATGCTAGTGACTACGCATTGGGAGCAGCTTTGGGGCAGAGGCATGACAAGATATTGAGGATAGTCTACTACGCAAGTAAGACTATGAATGAGGCGCAGAAGAACTATGCCACGACGGAGAAGGAGCTGTTGGCGATCGTCTTTGCTTGTGATAAGTTTCGACCGTATCTCTTTGGAAAGATTGATGCTAAACCTCGTTTGATCCGATGGATTTTGCTTTTGCAGGAATTTGACATTGAGATTCGAGATAAACCGGGAGCGCAGAATGGAGTGGCGGATCACTTATCCCGTATGGAAGTTCCTGACGATGGCAGGCCAATCAATGAGTATTTTCCTGATGAGTATGTCTTCATGATCGGCCATTCGACGGACCCTTGGTACGCTGATATTGCAAATTACCTAGCCAAGGGTATCATTCCTCCAGAGCTATCGTATCAGCAGAAGAAGAAGTTCTTCTCCACAGTCAAGCACTACCTTTGGGACGACCCGTTTCTGTTCAAGGTCTGCGCAGATGGTATGATACGTCGTTGTGTAGCTGAGGATGAAGCTAGAGACATCCTGACACATTGCCATTCTAGAGAAGCAGGAGGTCATTTTGGACCGGCTAGGACAGCCGCAAAAGTTTTGGAGGCTGGCTTCTTTTGGAAGAGTTTGAACAAGGACTGTTATCAATTTGTTTCTACTTGTGACCAGTGCCAGAGGCAGGGGAATTTATCCAGACGTCACGAGATGCCTTTGAATTCGATCCTGGAGGTTGAACCGTTCGACCTATGGGGTATTGATTTCATGGGACCGTTCCCATCCTCTCAAGGTAACCTTTACATCCTAGTAGCTGTGGATTACGTTACCAAGTGGGCTGAAGCGATAGCAGCGCCGACCAATGATGCAAGAGTGGTACTCAAGTTTCTCAAGAGGAATATCTTTACCCGGTTCGGTGTCCCTCGGGCGATCATCAGTGACGGGGGTACACACTTCTGCAACAAGCAGTTTGAGGCTCTCCTACAGAAATACGGTGTGCGACATAAGGTTTCTTTACCGTATCATCCACAGACGAACGGGCAAGCCGAGATCACCAACAGGGAAATTAAGTGGATACTGCAGAAATCAGTCACATCTTCGAGGCGAGATTGGTCCCTTAAGTTGGATGACGCCTTGTGGGCATACCGCACTGCATTCAAAACACCCTTAGGTATGTCCCCGTACAAGTTGGTCTTTGGGAAGGCGTGTCACTTACCTGTGGAGCTAGAGCACAAATCTTTTTGGGCACTCAAGGCACTGAATTTTGATCTGAAAAAGGCCGGTGAGAAGCGTAAGTTACAGCTGTGTGATCTCGAGGAATTTAGAGAGGAAGCTTATGAGAACGCCAAAATTTACAAGGAGAAAACGAAGAAGTGGCATGATAAGTTATTGGTCAAGCGCGAGTTTCACGTTGGAGACAAGGTTCTTTTATTCAATTCCCGTCTGAAATTGTTTCCAGGGAAGCTAGTCTCGTTGGTCTGGACCATTTACAGTAACAAATGTTCGCCCTATGGAGCCATCGATTTAATCAATACAGAAGGGGAAACATTCAAAGTCAACGGGTCTCAGCTGAAGCATTATCTCAGTGGTGACATTGCTGAAGTCCATTCGGTGATCACGTTCTTTGATCCTCCATACTGATTATCCAATGCATGGTCTAGCCAAAGACCGAAAAGACGGGCGGCTGGCTGGGAGACAACCCGTTTTGTGAGTTTTCTTATTTTCGTTTTTGTTTATTTCTCGTAAGTTTTATTGTTTTTGATTTTTGGGGCTGACGTGCGTATTAGACATGTTTTGTTTAGTTTTACATGGTTTTAAGGTGAATTCAGGAGTTTGGAGGTACATCTGTCATCTATGTGAGTTTCTGGGAACTTTTAAGAATCGTCCGGGTTCGGAGCTGGGTTTGGAACCCGGATCCATAGCTGAGCGAAGTTTCTGGGATAATTTGGCGGTCATCCGGGTTTGAGTAGGGGTTTGAAACCCGGACCGCCTGTGCGGAGGAGCTACTGTCTGTTTTCTATGCGGTCCGGGTTTGGCTATGGGTTTGAAACCCGGAACATGATTTTTGCAGAAAAAAGAGACGGGGCGCGGGACTTAATCCTAACACTTCACCATCTACCTCGCGCCGCTCGACCTTACCTAGCCCCATCCCAGCTCCTCCCATGTCGCCCTCATCTCCTCCCGTGGCTTGCACCACCCCCACTTCACTTCACATTCCATCGTCTCGCCATTGTTACTTTCGCCTCCGCCTAGCCACCACGACCTTCCCATCTTCGTGCTCATTCACACCACTCCCGCCAGTCCGACCGCCGCCTCACTTCACCACCACCCATACTCCACTTCCAAACTAGCCCCAAACCCGCGCCACCACTCTCCCGACTTGCCCCACAACCACTAACTCATGTCGTTACCTTGTTTCGCACCGGTCACGCCCAGTCACAGGATACCCCGTGTCCAATTCACCACCTAATTGCATGCCTCCGAAGGCGCACTCGCCGTCCCACGCGTGCTGCTGCTTCGTCGGCTGCGCCACTGCACCAACACAACCGAGCAATACCGAGAATCAGTGCGTGCGATTTCATTAGCGATGCTGCCTTTGATTGGTACAACGTCAATGGACGGAAATTATTCCGGAGAGGTCAGTGTCTGAGGAGTTAATTAATGAATTTGATTTACAAACTGTGTTTGGTGCTAAGGGTTGGGCCGGCTTGTTGCGTCTTGGCGGGGGATGTTATTACCCGAGATTGGTTAAGTTATTCTATGCTAATGCTGAGAAGGAGGATGAGCGCGATATATAAGCGCGGTGATAAAGGGGAGGTACATTGAGATTAATCATGAGGTGATTGATGAGTACTTTGGAGTGCAAGATGTTTTTGATAATAATGTGCTTAGGGAACGTAGGAAAATTATGAAATGATAAGAAACGGGCAAAGGAGCACTATCTGAGGCTGGTGGTGAATAACCCTGAGGTTCCGAACCGTCAACAACGGTCTTCAAGGGATAAGCAGGTCGTGACAGGGGACAAACTGCAGACTCGATTGAGCGGTTGCTTCTGGCTATTATTATGCATAATGTCCGCCCGAGGGAGTGTGCTGACTTGAACGCTGTGGATTGTTTCTTTATGCGTCATCTGGGATGATGAGTTCTCTAGCGGTGCCTGTCCTATTATTTTCTCTGCTGCTGTTATTAATCATTTACGTATCATGGATGTGGACAGCACCCGCTTCTCTTGCTTTTCCACATTTTCTGCAGTATCTTTTTGAGAAAGAGAGAGTGATTTCAGTGATGAGCGGCCTCAGCATTCCGCTCCTCTGGACATGACAGCGATGCATCGCTTTCAGTGGGAGAAGATAGGAGATGGTTGGATTAAGCGTCCGTGCCCGACCGGGTGAGAGAGCTGCCCGAGCTGCTGGTGCTGATGGGGCCGGGCCTTCACAGATTCGGGGAGATGGTGGACCTGCTGTGTAGCGCCGACGCAGGATTTTGAGGAGCTGATGACAGAGTTTCGAGATTGGCAGGGGGTGTGTATGCCCGCTTTGATGAGTTCGGCTCACGCCTTGACGATCTGTTACTCAGGTTCAGAAACTATGGAGTTCACCTGACATCTTTGGAGGCGCGTCGCCACGCTGCTGAGGTTCGCCAGGATGCGCGGATGGCTGAGTACGATACACGCTTCGCCCGTATGGAGGCATGGCATCTTCAGCATGGGTCACAGTCACAACTTCCACCTTCCTAGGATTTTGGAGTTTGGGTTGTTTCGTTCCTATTTTCAGATCTTTTGATGTGTTTGCTTCTGAGATATTTTCCTTTTTGGTTGTATTTCTTTCCTGCTTTGGATTCGACTACTACTTATTTCATTCCGACTGGCGCTTCACTGTGATGAACACTCATACACTTACTGTTTTTCTGCAAGTTCGTGTTGGCTTTGGTTATATTTTCTGCGCTACAGGTCTGCTTTTTGATGCGTGTGAGGTATTGAGGAATTTAAAGGAAGCTCTGTCGAAATTTCTGCAGAATTCAACACCCCGCTGTTTTACATAAGTGTGACGTTGTCCTCACCATACCCCAGGGGCGTGATTTTCTAACTTCTTTTATTTTTCAAACGTTGTTTTCTGGAAATTTTTGTTTTCCTTCCATCTTAATCATTTTCATGAAGCAATGAGGCCATTGCTAAGTTTTAAGTGTGAGGAAGGAAATTGCACATACTCATATTCATGTTCAATTTCATTCGAATGTGCTAATTTTGACCAATTTCTTTCAAGACAATCATTCCTTTGCACAATATTTTTGTTGGCCCTCAAAATATTTTGGTTGCATAACATACCTGAGTCTTATTCAGTGGTTGGTTAAGTTGGTTTGGAACACCGCACGAGTAGCACTAGTTTATGAGGTCGAAGGTGGAAAATAGTTGTGGGAATTCTGGTTGCATCTTTATGCACAGTTTTACTAATGTTGTCTATTTCTTCTTTAAAAAGTTAAGCCTATTAGTGCAAATATTTGATTTTGATTTCACTTGGGGACTTTGGGAATGATTATTGAATGAAAGGAAGGAAGGACAGAGGCAAGGTACTCCTCAATCGAACTTTTAACCCAGAAAACAGGCCTCGCCCATTTGGTAATTAAGTCCTCGGGGTGCCTCATCACCCATCTACCTAAGGTCATCTGATCTGGGATAGAAGACCCAACACCGCTACATGAATGGAGAGAAAAGTCTGAGGGATATAAAAGAGAAAGTTAATGCTTGTTTAGAAAGTTGAAGAAAATTTGCTAATTTCAAATGCAAGTGCAAAATCTTTCTTGATTATGAGTATGTGGTGATGAAAGGTAATATGGAATAAGATATTACTTCTCACCCCTTGTCGTCCGGATTGTGGAAAGTTAATTGGAAAGTAGTCCCTGAGTGAATTGGAGTCAGTGGTTTTACTATGTGCCTTAAGCTCTTGCAAAATACTTCTCAATTCACTGTTTATGAAAACCTGCAAGTGGTGGATCATTGTCTCTATGACTGCTTTTCATTATTAGATCTTGTGCACAGTTCTAAACTGACGGCTCCCTTCTGTAAGACTTTAGTATGTTTCTATTTGCTTGAGGGCAAGCAAAGATTAAGTGTGAGGAAGTTGATAAGTCAGGAATTTGTCTAAGTTTACTAGACTAATTCATGCTTAATTTCTACATTATGACATTAACTTTCCTCTTTAATGCTTTAATTACTCTTCATTGTTATATTTGTCTCCAGTGATCGATTTCATATGTTTTCAGGATAAATACTCAACAAAGTGCTTAATGAAGATTTTAGAGGTTAGAGCAACATGGGAAGTCAAACCAGAGTCAAATACAGATTTTCATTCACCACTGTTGGGCTTTAGGGCATCCACAATAAGGAAAGTGGATTCCACCCATCTAAAAATACTATTATAATCTCTTCTCTCACATTCTCTCTCCATGTGTCAGCAAGAACCTTCTCTCTCCAGGTTCTTAATTAAGCAACCCTCTCATATCTTCTCTCCTCCACCTCATCATTTTCTTTTTTCTTTTTTACCACTATGAGTGGAATCCACACCATTGTGGATGCCCTTATAGAGGGTCCGGGTTTGCAGCTAGGTTTATAAACCCGGACCACCTTGTCGCAGAACCTTCTGCCTCTTTTCAGACTTGTTCCGGGTTTGCATATTGGTTTGCAACCCGGACCACAAGACCGGAGAAGCTACTGCCTTAAATTTCATATGTTCCGGGTTTGCATATGGGTTTGCAACCCGGAACACAAGACCGGAGAAGCTACTGCCTTAAATTTCATATGTTCCGGGTTTGCATATGGGTTTGCAACCCGGAACAATACAGACGGAGCGCGGAGTTTCTGTTTCGAGATTGACGGAATTAATTATATCTTTTAACATCTGTGGCCGTCGTTTATATTAGAGATAGACTAGAAGATAGAGACCGGTTATTATAAAAGGAGGGGCTTGGCCAACCTGAATACACATCTTGAGCGCACAGAATAATCACGATACAGAGAGAATTAGTTTGAGAGCTTGGAGTCTGGTTTGGAGTTTGGAGCAGAGCACAGAAAGGAGTTCACCACGGAGACTGAACAGAGTTTCTTCTTGTTCTCTATTATTACTAAGCTTATTGTAAACATGTCAATGGCTGAGTAGTTCCCTTAGATTTCGGTTTGCTATGTATCCCTAAATTGACTATTCCTGTTCCTTTGTGATTTAATGCAATTTAATTGAGTAAAGTTATTTTCCTTGCTTAATTTTTTTAATCGTTATAATTTGGCCAATTATAAGGATTAGTATTTTGTTAGCTTATATGTGACGACTGCGGCGTTCAATTGAATTCAGGAAAATAACCAGTTAGTTTAGAGACGGTTTTTCCTCTAAATAGCTAATTGACTAATAAACTAGATTGTTCTTAAGGCGGTTAGTAAACAGTGGGTTCGTAACGAGAGTTAGAATTCGGTCTTTATTAACTAGTATTTGCTAAGCGGGAGACCGGAGGTAAATTATCTTAGTTCTAGGGTTTTACTCAGAATTATCTTTTAAATCACTTAGGGATAGGAATCACGGATTTAGGGTGCAGTAGTAAACCGGGATCTTCTTCTCCAAATTAGTTTCACAACATTTATTTTTCCTACTTGTTATTGTTTTGCATGCCGTTTACAGTCTTTAATCGTCATCAAATCAAACCCCAATTTCCTGTTTTATAATTTTTCATTAATAAAGATTTAAACTAGACACATCGCCTCCTCTGGTTCGATACTTAGGGATTACTCTCTATTAAAACTTGCTAGAATTGACCGGTACACTTGCCGTTAGGTTATACCCCAACAGTCACGTGGGTGACTAACGGCATTGTACACCCACCGTTGTGTAAGGAGTATCCGCTGCGAAGGTAAGTATATGTACAGTAATGACGGTATTAGCGGTAGGGGTGTTACATACAAGGAAAAATTTGTGGAGGCTTGGGTCAAGAATGTGTTGCACTTCGGCAACACATCGACAAATAGGTAAAATTGTTAATCTTGTAATGTTTAAGATAATACAGTGATTGTTATAGATCTATAAAACTTACTTAAACATGTGATAGGGTGGAGAGCGCACATTCTTCTCTAAAGGCGAGATTAAGGAGTGCTAGACACACTTTGGATGTAATCTTTCCAAAGATTAACGATCATGTGAATACAAGCATCCGGGAGTTAAAAAAGGATTTTGAGGCAGCCAGGACAAAACACAGAAGAGAGCACATGAGGGTTCCAATCGCTGACCTGATCGGGAAGGTTAGTACCCTTTGCTTAGATGTGCTAGTCAAGGAGCTTGGAAGGGCGAATTATGTGCAAATGGACAGCTCAATCTGTGTATGTGACAAGGTAACCTCTCATGGATTACCTTGCGCTTGTAAATTAAACTACATGCTGGATAGTGGTATACTATGCTCGAAGAGGGATATCATCGTTTCTGGTATACCCTAAGCTGGGAGAAACATGAATCGACAATTGATATGGTATCCTACATGGAGGAAGAACAGAATAGATGGCGAGACATAGCTTCTGAGGTAGCACAGTCAGATGATCCTACTCTGATGGCGAAATGTTACAGTCAAATCCAAAACTTCCTTCACCCAGATATGGTGTGCCAATTAGGAGAGCCATTGGAACAGGTTGGGATTGGCAGACCTACCGGGCCCTCAAGACCAAACCGACGGGAACCTTCATCTTGGGAGCGTAACCGACCAAGGGCAGGCCAGTCAGAAGGAGCGCCATCAAATAGAAGATCACGTAATAGAGGATCATCAAATCCGAGTCGATTCCAGCCCCTTAACAACTTCCCATACTACCAGGATTTCAACCCCAACCTATATCAATATATGACAGGGTATATTGATGTTCGTGGAGATGGGAATTGTGGTTTCAGGGTCATTGCTGACTACCTATATTCAAACGAAGAGAGGTGGAAAGATGTCCGTGTAGCGTTGTACAATCACATGAAGAATCAAGCACCGGCGAATGGACTATACAAGGCCATTTTTAGCGAAGGACCGTACAACGGCATGTTAAGAGCGCTTCATTGGAATTCAGGAGAGCCAGCACCTCCACAGAAATGGATGCACACAGAAATGGGGTTGGCGATCGCGACAAGGTACATTTCGATAGTAGTTTTCTACTCTACTTTCTATGGGGGTGCGGCAAGTGCCACATACCTTCCGCTCGATAATTATACCGATCGTGATAGCCCAAGAGGAGATATCCACATAGGAATTTTCCCCCAGGGTCATTTCATAAGGTTCGGCATGGTTCATGACTCCCCACTCCCCCCTGTCTATCCGCAGTGGTTCGCTTATAGAGATCCAAACACTGTCGGACCTTGGATTCATCAATTACAATCTAGGTTAGATAGTTGGATCAACGTTGTACCTTAGTTTTTCTTTAACTTAGTTGTTGTAACTTAGTCTTTCTTTAACTTAGGGGTTGTAACTTAGTTGTTCTAACTTAGTTTTTCTATAAATTAGTTGTTGTAACTTAGTTTCTCTTTAACTTAGTTGTTGTTTTACTCATATTGACTTAAATTTGGTTATTCAAACATCTATTATTTCAAAAAAAAGTGTCTCCCCGTAACATTCAAACTTATTCAACTAAGTTTGGTGAAAAAAAAAATTGTACTGCGAATAGTAAAGTATTTGCTATTCGCAGTACAAATTAATTTTAAGTCAAATTAATAATATAAACACATAAAAATGTAATATAAACACATAAAAATGTAATCCAACACTTTTTTTACAAAAAAAAGGTTCCTGTATTGATTCCAACAAAAAAGTAACTAGTAAAATTCGCTACTAATCAACTACAAACTACTTCGGTAAATTTACTTACAGATATCATTTTTGGAAAAAAAAACACAGTGACACATCATTACATGTGTACAACGTCAATATGAATTAAAAAAATTTTGTACTGCAGTGATTAGTAATTTTGTACTGCGAATAGCAACCCCCTTTAAGTTTCTTAGATAAACACAGTCAAGCTATATCTGATTCACACAAAAAGTTGCTTAGACAGATTTAAGGAGAAAACAACGGTCCACTTCAGCCTTTAAGTCAAAAGCTACGATACTTTTTTTTGAATAATTGGTGAACTATATATTGAAAAAATGATAGCGTTTTTACAAAAGAAGATACATAAGGGGCCCTATGTATCAGATACCCAACGATATACAAATCAGCTAGATAAGCACCATGTTCCAAAAAGGTGGCGACGGGCCGACCTGATACATCATTAACACAAAAAAAGGGGGGCTACATAGAATAGACAACCACTTTAGGACTCTAGGATCCGGTTGAGCCAAGCATCATCTCGGTTGGGGAAGAACTTAGTCAAAATGGAGGCTTTAGTCTCGCCCTTCACATCGGCAATGATAAGGGCGGGGGTGCGAACCTGAACTGTCATGGCTCTCCTGCATCTTTCGATCCAGATGAAGTACACTACATTTGCGATGGCGCTCGTCGGACAGAGTCCTTTGGTCTTTTCCTGTTGCAGTAATGTGATATCCAGGCTGCGCAACTTCGAAGGCTCGACCTGTTGGTGGGGATCCCCAACCAGTCACAGATAGTCCACCAGATCCTGCATGTAGTCCTACAAAAAAAAAGAAGAGGTGTGCACTTGTCTCTAGAGCTTGCTCACAGAGCCAGCATCTGTTAGCTAGGCTTATGCCCCACGATTGCAGTTTATCACTAGTTTTAAGTCTACCCTTAAGAGTGACCCAAAAAATGAACTTAGCCTTGGGAAGCGCCCAGATCTTCCAACAGATATTAAACCATCAGAATTGCCTAGTAGGGGATGACACAGCTTGGTAAACGGTGTTGACACTGAGACGGGGAGGATAGGAGAGGAAAAGCGAAATAGCGTCCTGGGGAGACCCGCATTGTAGGATCCACCAGTCTCTTGCTTTAAGGATGGATTTCCAGATCCACGGGTCCTCCCCATGAGAAGTGCTACTTCATAAAATAGTGAGATGTTGTTACCATTCCCTAAACACAAAAATAAAGAAATTATTTTGTTTATGGCTTAGATAGATTTTCTCACGGAGTTTAAGAGGTCCAAAAAATCACCAAATCATCATTTTATAAAGAACGAATTGAATAAAGAGAGACAAACCACACATTACCCCTTTGGCGGTAGGTTCCTTAAAACGAGTAAACCCCTTTGTTTTACCCCTTTTTTCTTTTGTTTTTTATCTCTATGTGTTTATGATTTAAGGATGTGTTTAGTAATGATTAAGAGTTACGAGGGAATAGGGAGTATCCTTGCCCAGACCGATTTCAAATAAATCTCATTTTCCCCCTATTTTTTCATAATTGACAGTATAGGTATTCCTTGGTCTCTTACATTTTTATGTTTTCCATGTAATCAATCTAGCAATTTTTCACTTTCTGTAGTCATCGGTCAGCTATATGTAAGATCTTATGTCGGTTTGCATGCTAGCTCGTTGCTACCTTGTTTCTTTTCAGCCTTCCATCTAGTGATCTTGTTGTGTCTCCTTCATTAAACTTTCTTCCCGCTTTGTCTTTCTGAGACTAGGGTTCATTAGTTTCAGTTGGGGTATAGTTGAAAGAGGGGAGCGTGATACAATGTAAGAGAGTAGAAAGATCTCTGTGAAATATCTCATTGTAATGATGGCGTACTCATGTGTGTACAGGAGACAATTTTTTATAATAGAGAGATGGACTATATCTGATTACAAATATATGGGCTAATAACATAGCGAGGCCCAATATTGTATTGTGGGCTATTAGGGTATCCTCCACAAAATGAAAGTACTTAAGATATCAACTACTATGTTGGCTTACGACCAAATATATGTTGGGCACATGATCATCTTCATGATTTTTGGGCATGTACAAAATTTAAAATGGGATCCCTTATAGAATTAAATTATGTAAATATAAAAAAAATTACTAAATAAAAAAAATGTAAAATGTGACCATTAGCATACATTTAAGATAAAATTGAACATTTATATAATTTTTCTCATGAAAAAATCTAAAAAGAGAATAAAAATTGGGCCCCCAAATATAGGGGGCCCTGTTTCGTTGCCCCACTTGCACGACCTGAGAGCCAGCTCTGGTTGGGCAAACTCTTCTTGCCTTACCAGATGAGTGCTAGTTATTTGGTTATTACTATTGCAATAGCTTTGGAGCGCCTTTGGAGGTTTTTGTTTCTGTAAGGTGGGGCAAAACTGTTTGTTGCTGAGTTTGAGAAGCGCTCCTCTATGCATACAATTCTGGTTAGAGGCCCATGGGTTGTCAATGGTGCTCTTTATGTTGTCCAAAGTTTGGAGGAAGACAAGGACTTTGAAGCTCATGAGTTCACTTGGGTTCCATTAAGGGTGTGATTTTTTCGATGTTCCGAAAGCTTATTGCACCATGCAGTTTGTTGAAAAGGTGGCAACTAAGGTAGGCAGGTTTACAAGGATCATGGAGGACCCTACTTCTTCCAACTTTAGGTACTTACGTTTCAAAATTCTCTTAAATATCAATCTTCCTATCTGGCGTAGTCTACCGTTGTCCCTGGATGGAAAGTTTCTAGTTTTTACAATCACACATGACGACATGCTAATGGTCTGTTTGAAGTGTGATCTTTTCCTGCATACAACCCAGTTCTGTCCTAACCTCAATGCCCTAGAGGAAGGTGACACTCTGTATGGGATGTGGATAAGTTTTGAGGTTTTCATGACCATAACAAGACCTATGATGGAGCAAATGACCCTTGATTCATGGTTCTATACTGGTGGGTGGCAGCTGACTTGCTAGGTCAAAGTTCTTCCTCCTTGATGGCGGGAACAAAGTCCGATTCACTTTGTCTGAGGATATGCATATTGACCAGTCGGATTCATATCAAGGCCATAGGAAACGAAAGTTTGGTTGTTTGCTAGAGGAGGCTACTAGGGAGGAGCTTTGAGACTTGAGGTTGTCGGAGGTGGATAGGAAGGGAAGGAAAGTCATGGTTAATTTTGATTTTGATCAACTAGTGGGTGAGAGTGAAGGTAAACCAAGATTTGGCAAGAATACGACTTTGAGTAACTTTCAAAGTCGCTTAGGAAAATGAGGACGTGGGTTTTTAATTGCATGAGGAATGACACTACCCATGTATTTGCTTCTTTGCAGAGCTGCTGGTTCATCTTAGAGCCATCTTTTAATGTAGTCGTTCATTATACTTCTCTTTCAAGTTGGTCTCTTGTGTTTTGGTTAATGTGTTTGTTGTGTTAGGTACTATGTAATTATCTTATACATCGTTGAATTTCCTAAGAATTTAGGTGTAGGTGGGTACTCTAGCTTGATGGTTATTGTCTTTTGTCAAGGATGGTTTGACTTCTATGGCCAATCTGGTATGAAGATTGGTTGCTCCTCGTGTTGCTCATGCATCATTCCTTCGGGAACGACTTGTAAATGACCAATCTTATGCATCGTTGAATTGCCTAGGAATTTAGGTGTAGGTGGTACTCTAGCTTGATGGTTGGTGTTCTTTCGTCAAAGCTGGTTTGACTTCTATGATCAATCTGGTATAAAGATTGTACGGCTTACAAATAGCAATAGGGTTAGATATATCATTTTTGTAATTAGGCTCATTGATACCCTTCTATGTACATGTCTATTTTTTTGAAACAAACATAGTATATATATTAATATTAAGTGCACAGAGTGCGTACAAAGGGTGGGAAGTCAGAGGACTTCCAACAACTCGCAGGGAGTTGATGCTTTCTAGCATAAAAAGCTAGGTTGTGAGCTGTAAAGTTGTACAATCTACTAACGTGGAACCATACAACATCAGTAAGAGGTGCCAAGTGGGCTTGCGCGTCATTGAGTAAGTCCTTCGTGCAAGCATCTAAGCCCGAAACCCTGAAGTCCGAAATGTAATCGATAATGCTTTTGCAATCTGATAAGATTCGAACTTGATGAAAAGACAACTGCTTCGCAAGATCAAGGCCTAAGATTACAGCCGAGGCTTCCGTTTGTGAAGGCTCATTCGATGTGAGACCGTCCATAACTGCTGCACCAACTGTTGATCCATTTTGAGTTGCAACCGCGGCAAGGCCAAACCGACCATACCTATCAAGGCTTGCATCAACTGATACCTCAATCCAAACAGGGTGAGCATGTCAATCAGCGGATAAGGAAGTCAAAATGGAGAAGTTTGCAGCTGAAGAGCTAAGGCTAAAAAAACTGTCAGCCTGAAACCACCCAGCTTCAAAAGTTGCAACACGCTGATGAGAAAACTGGCACCGAGCATACCACAGACGCCAAAGGAGCGAAGTAAGCAAAGAAAGATGTACACGGGACATGGTAGTGCAAGAGTGAGTGAACCAATCAACGAAGGCTGCATTTGTGGTAACTGACGGAGGAGGTGGCACGCCTAGTCGGTCCCAATATGGCATGGCGGAGGGACAGCTAAAGAAAGCATGTAGAAGGGTTTCACCACTACAAAAAAACAGTAGTATCACAGACGGAAAATTTCCTATGGAATTAATCCGTAGGTAAAAAGCGTCTTTACCTACGGAATTTTTGTAAATTTCTGACGGATGAGGTACTCGAGTAGTATGAACTATTACAGACGGAAATTTTTCCGTAAGTAAAACTCTTACTCAATTTTACACGCGGGCATTCTAAAATTTTGGTGGGAAATAGTTCACTAATAAATATCTGTTTTAGAGACAGAATTTTCGTAGGTGAAAGTCTACCAATCCGTTGGAAATACTTTATGAATATATACAACTTTATTCTTTTATTCGACCCATGAAGTAAAATAAGCAGTACGACATATACTCAGCGAGCACTTCTCCCACCGAAAACCTATACTCCCTCGACTACATTCATCAATTCCAATCAGCGAATTTGGTATCTACCATCGGAGAGCCTCTGAAGCAATTAACTTAGGTATTTCCATCTCCTTGTTACAGATTCTCTATTTGAATAGCTTTTATGATTTCTTTTCATAGGATAATCGAAATAACCCTAATTGACTACTCGAGTTTGTTCTGAACGGCGATATGATATGGGTGTTGTAGTATTCGAATTCTTATGAGAAACGTAGTTTCTTTCTTATGGAAACATTTGCTAGTTAGGAAGACTATTTTGGTAATGTTGTGACTATGGATATAACTACTTTATGTAGCACATTATAAAATGTAGCTGAATTTAATAGTTGCTTATATATTATTCAAGTTATATGTGTTTTGTTTGTGAAATTATTAGATACAAAACACACTTATGAGATGAAAGATTTCGTAGGTAATAGCACTATCTGAGGTGAAACATTCCGTAGGTAATAAGATCTGAAACACAAAATTTTGGTAGGTGATAACATATCAGAGACGGACTATTATGTTGGTGATAACATTACCTGAGACGGAATTTTCCGTAGGTGAAAATCATTTTTTGAGACAGAAATGTTCGTAGGTGATAACAGTTTTCTGAAACGGAATATTCGGTAGGTGATAATCATTTTCTGAGACGGAAATATCTGTAGGTGATAACAGTTTTCTGAGACGGAATATTTCGTAGGTGAAAGTAATTTTCTGAGACGGAAATTTCCGTCGGTAAAGGTAAATAATATCACCAACGGATTGTGTTTTCACAGACGGAATATTATTACCGACCCGCTTATTACAGACGGAAATTTCCTACGGAATTTTCCGTCTGTGATTGTCATTACATACGGAAATGTAACTTTTACCTACGGAATATTCCGTCTGTGATACTATTGTTTTCTTGTAGTGTGCACAGTCGCCACATAGAGCACAAGCCACCAGTTCAGGGCGGTGCAGGCGATAAGCCAACATGTCCCTGCATGGAACCGCTTTATGCAATAATTTCCAACCAAATAGACGGATACGTGGAGGCAGGTCAAGTGTCCACAGTCTCTTATTAGCCAAACCCTGGGGAGAATCCGTCAGAGAAGATGAAGATGGTTGAGCAAACCGAGAAAGGGCAACATCACAGTGATAGGCACTCCTCACAGAATACTGACCAGAAGTAGTGAGGCCCCAAAACCAGGAGTCCGGAGACAGAGCATTACCAGGCAGTGGTAAGTTACAAATGTGCTGGACATCCTCTGGGTGAAAATGAGTCTGAAGAAGCTGGACATTCCAGGCTGAGGGAGAAAGCATTAAATCTGAAACCTTAGCATGCTGAAGATGTGGTGGAAGGGACCAAAGGTATGGCGTGCCTCCCTCCCTGGAAGGAAGCCAGCGATCACAGATACAAGTGGTGAGCCCATTACCAATTCGCCTACGTCCCCCTCTTTGAATCAGATCTCTGACATTGAGAAGATCCCTCCAAATGGGGCCGGAATTTGCTAAAGGCTGAAGTTGCTGAAGAGGACAGTCGCCCATGTAGCGAGCCGTGTAAAATCTTGATAACAAGGACTGATGATTTTGAAGGATGCGCCAAAGCTGCTTGGCCAAAAGAGCACGATTGAAGCTGCGCAAATCTCGAAAACCTAATCCTCCCAAGCTGAGAGGGAGACACATATGCTGCCACTTTGTCCAATGAATAGCTGACTTTGTAGGGGAACCACTCCACCAAAAATGTGAAATCATACTTTTAATGGCTTTCGGGAGCGATTGGGGCAAAGCGATAACAGACATCACATATGTAGGAAGGGCCTGCAAGATGGACTTAATGAGGTTTAAACGCGCAACTTGGGAGGTGTGATGAGACCACCCCTGGATCCTTCTCGCAACCCTATCCTTAATATAAGCAAAAACAGCTTTCCGATTCCATCCCACTTGAACTGGGAAGCCTAGATACATGCCGAAATCTTGAACCACCCGGCCTCCTAATGTCGCTGCAACCGCTTGTTGTGGAGGGTGATTTTTCGGTATGAGGGGGTTCTATCTAAATATGGTCTGACTAAAAAGCCTAGATCCTAGAAATTGCCATTCTGTGGAGGGCGAAAACCCGTTATTCTGGCAACCCTCAAATACCTACTAAATCGTCCGTCTTTCCCAGAAAGCATAAGGGAGAGTGCAAGTGTACACCACACCCGCTCTCGATGGGCCCCACGCGGACTTATGCCTCTATAAGGCGGAATTGACTAGAGTCGCCACCTAGTTTGACCTAAGGAACTAGGAAGGGAGGAGAAGGGTTCTAAGAACCTTTAATTGACTCTGAAATTGTGGATATGACTTAGCTGGTCGCATCAGAGATTCTATTGTGGGTTCGTACTGGGCTACACTGTAACACCCCGGATTTTACCTTAAACATAGGAAATAAAATAACAAAGCTAACGGTGAAAACGGTTTCGAAAACGGACTCCAAACGAGCCCTAAAGGTGCAAAACAAGCTTGGTCCGAACTTGTGTCCGGACATGGGAAGTTCGGACACAAGTCGAGAAAGTTAAACCACAGAAATCCATTTGTCCGAACTTGTGTCCGGACATTGATGTTCGGACACAAGTCGAGAGTTAAAAGGTCTGAAAACCAAAGGCGTCCGAACTTGTGTCCGGACTTGGAAGTTCAGACACAAGTGAGTTTAAAAAGTCCGAGAAATTTAACGTGGCGTGTCCGAACATCAATGTTCGGACCAAAGTTCGGACACACCAAAACAGAGAGCTTCTAAAACATTCGGGGCCTGCCCGAACATGGATGTCCGGACGGACGTTCGGACAGGTCCTGATGAGTATTTTTCCCAGCGGAAACAGAACCAAATTAACATAAAAAATAACCATAAAAACTCAGCAATCAAAGAAGAATCATTCCAATAACTTAGTACCTCAAATGATAACGAAAATACCATCGAAATATCTCTTACACAGAAAGCAAATCTCCATCATAAACAAGACTCCTTAGAGAACAAAACCGATAAAACACTTCAACTTATTAGCAGCGGAATAGCAAAATCCAAAAGGCGTTACCGCCACACTCTAACAAAGAGTGCTCAGGCTTTAAACTACTAACCAACCCAAAACGTTTCCAAAAACTGGTAAAACATCACAATACCAAAACATAACTCAACTTGTTCCAAACGTAGTAATTGTCCAATCATCCTAAGCTATGTGATAGCGTGTCCCAATCCCCAAATCAGCCATGAGTACCTGCGATCATGAAACAACAATAGAAAACGCGAAGGGATCGCGCAAATCAGCAAAACTGAGTAAACATTGCCTCAACCTGTAAAATATATTTGGAAACCCATTTGCAATTTTAAAACCATACTTGTACAGAAACGTAAACCACAACACCAATTCCAAATATCAATCACAAAACATTTCGGGGGAGAACTTTCCAAGAATCAAATCAATGGCTTACACGGATGACCCCCAAATCAGGTCGCAACAATTAGAATCTCACCTCACTCTATGTCCTTAAGTGTGCACACCCCCCAGAAGGTAACTTACGACCCAAAGGAGTAGATCAGTAGAGCTTAACTGCAAGTAATGTCTGCAGGCAAAATAATAAGAATATCCACGGGGTACATAGTACCAATAGTTACACGGAGCGCCATATAGGCACCAACAATTTACACGGAGCACCAAGAGGTACCAACAATTCCAATAACCAATTCAAAGAAAGTCTCCCAAAACCTTTATTCAAACCCTTTCGCAAAACATCTCACCAGAATACACAGGGGAAAATAATTCCCAAACTTTCACAAAATCAAGACCATATCCAAACCAATCCATTGTTAATTCGCAAAAACACAGAGGTAGAGAATGTTGAGCACAACATTTACCTGGATACGTTCACAGCTATGAAATCACTCAGCAGAATCAGCAGTAGCGTTCGTCAGGGAAATCGGAGTCTAGAATACAAGCAGAACACAATCAGATACTACCCAGAGACTAGCGAATTAATCAGCTAACCTTACCAACGGATACCCCTTACCCTTCTATCAATACCGGCACCAGAGAAGCGGTCTAACGACGATGGAGAATAAGAGCGTGAATTTGAGAAGGGTTAGGAGCTTAAAGAAAGAGAGAAGAGTGGGGGCAGTAGGTTGAAGATGGAAGCGATCGTGATAGCGATCGTGGTATTAAATAGAAACAATATGGAAATAATTAAAGGATTAGTCTTTAACTAATAAATGTATTTAGATTAGTGAGAGGAGAATTTATAAGTAATGTTGTAAAATAACTTGAAATGAGTTTATAAATAAGATTTCAATTTAAAGGTAAATGAATAACGTTAAAATCATGGAAGGATCTAGATTCAAAATTTAGAGAGATAAATAAATACTATTTGGCTAAAGTAAAAAAAAAAAAATAGAAGAAGGCTAACTGATCGTTAGTGAAGGATGAGGAGAATTATCTAAATAATTAGATAAAAGGAATAATACATAATAGCTGAATAAATGAGTTAGGAAGAGGAAAATATTTTAGAGAGAAGTAAAATCAAATTTGTATTCTTGAACATAATAAAGTTATCTGAAATGAACGTAATTATACCTATGTATATTGCTTCTCTGGGCCTTTATTAATCTTACCCATAACATCCTTGACTATATGCTAATTTAATCCTACGCCAAAATTCACGGGTATTTCATTCATCCCCCTTAAAAGAAAGCTTCGCCCTCGAAGCTAAGCCTAGATGATATCCCAACCAAAAGACTGATTCTGAAAGCTGAATCCGACTGAACTTGACATAAGTCTTAAACGGTTACCTGCTCGAAAAGCTGAGGGTATTTCTTCTTCATTTCCTCTTCGACCTCCCACGTCGCCTCCTCAGTCCCATGATTCGACCACAACACCTTGACCATCCGGGTGGACTTCGATCGGGTTTCTCTAGTCTTGGTGTCCAATACTTTAATGGGGTACTCCTCATATGATAGGTTCTGCTCCAATTCCAGCACCTCAGGCTGTAGAACGTGGGACGGGTCGGGGACGTAATGCTTCAGCTAAGAGACGTGAAAAACATTATGGACTCTCTCCATTTCACCAGGTAGTGCTAATCTGTAAGCTACCTCTCCAATTCTCTCCAGGACCTCGTAAGGACCCACGAATTTGGGGCTTAATTTCCCCTTCTTCCCAAATCTGGTTACCCCTCTCACAGGAGACACCTTCAGGAAGACTCTATCACCAACTTTGAATTCAACCGATCTCCTCTTTAAGTCGGCATAGGACTTCTGCCTGTCCTGGGCTGCTTTCATTCGGCTCTGGATGATTCGGACCTGCTCCATTGTCTCCTCTATCAGCTGGGGTCCCATATCACTGTCTCGCTGATGTCGCTCCAACATAAAGGGGTTCTGCATTTCCTCTCATACAAGGCTTCATAGGGAGCCATCTTAATACTAGAGTGGTAACTGTTATTATACGAGAACTCCACCAGGTGAAGTCTATCTGCCCAAGTCCCCTGAAAGTCCATGACACATGCTCGAAGCATGTCCTCCAAGGTCTGGATAGTCCTCTCCGTCTGACCATCTGTCGCCGGGTGGAAAGCAGTGCTCAATTTCAATTTAGTACCCATAGCTTCTGAAACTGCTGCCAGAAATGTGCCAAAATCTCGAGTCTCGATCAGATACTATCGTCTGAGGCACGCCATGGTATCTGACCACATTCTTAAGTATGCATCCACTAGCTGGCTCATAGACCAAGTGCTCTTCATAGGTATGAATCGAGCGGACTTGGTGAGTCGATCCACGATCACCCATATCTGGTTGACTCCACCCTTCGCTGGCGGTAGTCCGACTACAAATCCATAGAAATAGAGTCCCACTTCCATTTGGGTACTTCCAAGGGCTGCAACAATCCTCCCATCCTCTTATGCTCGAACTTCACCTTCTGACAGGTGAGGCATTTAGACACGAACTCTGCTACCTCCCGCTTCATCTTTGGCCACCAGAACAGCTTCTTCAGATCCTTGTACAATTTATCTCCGCCTGGGTGGACTGAATAGGGAGTATTATGAGCCTCCTTCATCAGTCTCTCCTTCACATCTGCACAACCTTGAGGGACGCACCAACGGCCTCTAAATCTCAGACTGCCATCAGCGTGGATTTCAAATCCTTCTGCCTTCCCTTCCTTTAACTTCTCTCTGATTCGTTCCAATTTAACATCATCCGTGTCCCTTGAGTATCTCCCCATAGATGTCGGAAGAGGCACTCATATGGTACAGCTTCACCTCGTGCTCTACTCCCCAGACTCCATCACCTCCAAATTCAGCCTCTGAAACTCCCGAGCTAGCTCATCAGGGAGGACCCACATAGAATTCACTGAATGACTCCTCTTTCTGCTTAACGCATCAGCTACCAAGTTGGACTTCCCTTCATGATACAGAATCTCCAAATCATAGTCCTTAATCAGCTCTAGCCATCGTCTCTGCCTCATATTCAAATCCTTTTGGGTGAAAATATACTTGAGGCTTTTATGGTCGGTGAAGATCTTGCACGAGACACCATAGAGGTAGTGTCTCCAGATCTTGAGTGCAAAAACCACGGCTGCTAACTCCAAGTCATGCGTCGGATATCTGGTCTCATACTCTTTCAACTGCCTCGACGCGTAAGCTATGACCTTCCCGTGCTGCATCAGGACGCACCCTAAGCCATATTTGGAAGCATCGCTGAAAACTTCGAACCATCTGTCCCTGAGGCAAGGTCAGACTGGAGCTGTGGTCAGTCTCCTTTCAACGTCTGGAACGCCTTCTCACAGTCGCTGTCCCACTGGAACTTGATCACTTTCTTCATAAGGTTGGTGAGGGTCTCGCTATCTTCGAAAGTCCTTCACGAAACGTCTGTAATACCCTGCCAAGCCCAGAAAGCTTCGCACTTCAGTCAGGTTACTGGGCCTTGGCCATTCTTTTACGGCCTGAATCTTCGACGGATCTACTGAGATGCCTTCACTAGTGATGACGTGGCCCAAAAATGCCACTCGGTCTAACCAGAAGTCACACTTGGACAGCTTCGCGTACAGCTGCTGCTCTCTCAATGTCTGCAATACTAGTCTCAAATGTTCCTCATGCTCCCGTTCGTCCTTGGAATATATAAGGATGTCATCTATGAAAACCACCACAAACCGATCCAAATATGGGTGGAAGATACGGTTCATGAGGTCCATAAAGACAGCTGGGGCGTTGGTAAGTCCAAAGGGCATCACCAAGAATTCAAAGTGCCCATACCTAGTCCGGAAGGCTGTCTTCGGGATGTCTCTCTCTGCTACTCTGAGCTGATGGTACCCTGACCTCAAATCGATCTTCGAGAAGGTCCCTGCCCCTTGCAGCTGATCAAAGAGATCGTCTATTCTCGGCAAGGGGTATCTGTTCTTCACTGTGATCTGGTTCAGCTCCCTGTAGTCGATGCACAACCTCATACTCCCGTCTTTCTTCTTCACAAACAAGACCGGGGCTCCCCAAGGCGATACACTCGGGCGAATGTATCCTTTATCCAAAAGATCCTCCAACTGGGTCTTCAATTCTTTCAACTCTGAGGGTGCCATCCGGTAAGGAGCCTTCGAAATCGGTGCTGAGCCTGGCACAAGGTCGATGCTGAATTCCACTTCTCGGTCTGGCGGCATACCCGGAATCTCGTCTGGGAACACGTCTGGAAATTCGCTTACTACTCGGATCTCCTTCTTCTCGTCTGACTCCTGGCTCAGGTCTTGGACATAGCAAAGGTATGCTTGCTGTCCTTTCTTTACTTGGGAGAGAATTGTCATTGCTGATACGAGCTTCACTCCGGGCTTCTCCTCCACATTCCTGTACGAGACTCTCCGTCCCGACGGTCCTCTGAGAATAATTTTCTGCTCGCTGCAGTCTATCCTTCCCTTGTATTTGCTCAGCCAATCCATTCCCAGGATTATATCAAAGTCGGTCAAGGCGAACTGGATCAAATCTATTACAAATTGCTCCCCCTTGATATCTATGCCTACGTCTTTCATTACATTCTTACAAGTGATCACCCGTCCCGATGGTATAGATACAGCTATAGGGGAAGTCTCACAAATCTCTATCCCCAATTTCCCAACTAGGCTATCAGATATGAAAGAGTAAGTAGCCCCAGTATCAAAAAGAATACGCGCAGTACCAAGAACAGTAAAGGTACCTGCTAACACGTCTGCCTCGGCCTCGGCTTCGGCCCGACTCATCACATTGATCTTCCCTGGAGCCCGCTGCTGGTTGCTTCGGTACTCCCCTTGGCCTCTATTGCCACCATTGCCGCCCTCTCCATTACTACGCTGAGGAGCGTCCCCGCGCTGACTCTGATTCGGGCCTCTGCCCTGCTGGTCGGTCTGCCTGGATGAGCGGTCGCCACTATAGCCTCTCTGCTGACTACCTCCCTGGGGACTCTGAAAGCACTCGAATAATCGGTGTCCCCGCCTTCCACAACGAAAACAGGTGACTGAGTTCCCCTCACAATCTTTCCCTGGGTGATCCTTGTTGCACCTTTTGCAGTAGAAGTGTCTCTCCTGCCTGTACTCCCCTCTCTGAGTCTGGTGCTGGGGCTGGTCACCTCGCCTCTGATCTCCCCCATGTCTCGGCCTCCCGTCTCTGCGGTCCGAGTGAGGCTTCCATCTCTTCTCCTGCTGATGATGCCTGTGGGACTGATCCTCTCGTCCCCGGGGCTCGTCTCCTCCCTCCATCTTCCTCTTATTACCAGCCAGGACCTCCTTCCTCTTCTGCTGCACCCTGTACAGGTTAGCAGCTTTCCCGTACGCATCTTGGAGCGTCGGGATTGTCAGCACGCTGAGGGCCTCCTGCAGACTCCAGTTTAGCCCACCCACAAACCTCTGCACCTTCGACGCCTCGTCGGGAACCATCGTAGGAGCGAACCTGGCCAGCTCCAGGAACTTCGAATGGTACTCCTTGACACTCAGAGATACTGCTTGAGCTCTGAGAACTCCAAATACTTCTGCATCCTGACATGCTCGGGGTAGAAGCGCCTCCTCATGGCCTCCTTCAGGCCATCCCAGCCGAAATCAGGTCCAGCTAGTAGCACATCTCTGTTGGCAGACCACCAGATGTCTGCCTCACTCTTGAAATAGTAAACTGCTGCGTTTACCCTTCGGTCAGCTGGGCAATTGACTGCCTCAAAGATCTTGTCAAATTCCCTTATCCAGTCCTCAAGTAGCACCGGGTCCTCCTCCTCTTTGAAGGATGTGGGCTTCAGATGGGCAATTCTCTTAGTGTAGTCCTCCGGCACATTATCCCTCTGAGCCTGTCTCTGGACTATCTGTCCCAGGTTGAGAGCCAACTCCTGCAACTGCCTCATGGGGTCGTTGGCGGCCATCTGAGTTCGGCGACTCCTACTTCTGGTGTGGTATGGAAAGCTCAGTCTGTCAGCCAGTCCTGCACTCCCTAGAGCTCTAAGCGAACTCCTGATTACATATACTAAGCAAGGTAAGCAGCATTCACCCATATCCCCATATATTAAGTCCCTACCCCATATTAGGAGCTAGCACATCTAATAGCTCCAATACCAGTATGCAATAATCAATCAGTTATACTAACATCATCACAATCATTGTAACACACAAACGGAGAATGCACTTCAATATCCATACAGTGTAACATCATATACACAGTATCGCAGGTACTACAATTCCCCAAACGGCTTGCCCCACATTTTAGTTCCCTTTTTAATCCAAATTTTATCTTATTTACCAAACATAGCTCTGATACCACCTTGTAACACCCGGATTTTGCCTTAAAACATAGGAAATAAAATAACAAAGCTAACGGTGAAAACGGCTTCGAAAACGGACTCCAAACGAGCCCTAAAGGTGCAAAACAAGCTTGGTCCGAACTTGTGTCCGGACATGGGAAGTTCGGACACAAGTCGAGAAAGTTAAACCGCAGAAATCCATTTGTCCGAACTTGTGTCCGGACATTGATGTTCGGACACAAGTCGAGAGTTAAAAGGTCTGAAAACCAAAGGCGTCCGGACTTGGAAGTTCGGACACAAGTGAGTTTAAAAAGTCCGAGAAATTTAACGTGGCGTGTCCGAACATCAATGTTCGGACCAAAGTTCGGACACACCAAAACAGAGAGCTTCTAAAACATTCGGGGCCTGTCCGAACATGGATGTCCGGACGGACGTTCGGACAGGTCCTGATGATTTTTCCCAGCGAAACAGAACCAAATTAACATCAAAATAACCATAAAACTCAGCAATCAAAGAAGAATCATTCCAATAACTTAGTACCTCAAATGATAACGAAAATACCATCGAAATATCTCTTACACAGAAAGCAAATCTCCATCATAAACAAGACTCCTTAGAGAACAAAACCGATAAAACACTTCAACTTATTAGCAGCGGAATAGCAAAATCCAAAAGGCGTTACCGCCACACTCTAACAATGAGTGCTCAGGCTTTAAACTACTAACCAACCCAAAACGTTTCCAAAACTGGTAAAACATCACAATTCCAAAACATAACTCAACTTGTTCCAAACGTAGTAATTGTCCAATCATCCTAAGCTATGTGATAGCGTGTCCCAATCCCCAAATCAGCCATGAGTACCTGCGATCATAAAACAACAATAGAAAACGCGAAGGGATCGCGCAAATCAGCAAAACTGAGTAAACATTGCCTCAACCTGTAAAATATATTTGGAAACCCATTTGCAATTTTAAAACCATACTTGTACAGAAACGTAAACCACAACACCAATTCCAAATATCAATCACAAAACATTTCGGGGGAGAACTTTCCAAGAATCAAATCAATGGCTTACACGGACGACCCCCAAATCGGGTCGCAACAATTAGAATCCCACCTCACTCTATGTCCTTAAGTGTGCACACCCCCCAGAAGGTAACTTACGACCCAAAGGAGTAGATCAGTAGAGCTTAACTGCAAGTAATGTCTGCAGGCAAAATAATAAGAATATCCACGGGGTACATAGTACCAATATTACACGGAGCGCCATATAGGCACCAACAATTACACGGAGCACCAAGAGGTACCAACAATTCCAATAACCAATTCAAAGAAAGTCTCCCAAAACCTTTATTCAAACCCTTTCGCAAAACATCTCACCAGAATACACAGGGGAAAATAATTCCCAAACTTCACAAATCAAACCATATCCAAACCAATCCATTGTTAATTCGCAAAAACACAGAGGTAGAGAATGTTGAGCACAACATTTACCTGGATACGTTCACAGCCACGAATCACTCAGCAGATCAGCAGTAGCGTTCGTCAGGGAAATCGGAGTCTAGAATACAAGCAGAACACAATCAGATACTACCCAGAGACTAGCGAATTAATCAGCTAACCTTACCAACGGATACCCCTTACCCTTCTATCAATACCGGCACCAGAGAAGCGGCCTAACGACGATGGAGAATAAGAGCGTGAATTTGAGAAGGGTTGGGAGCTTAAAGAAAGAGAGAAGAGTGGAGGCAGTAGGTTGAAGATGGAAGCGATCGTGATAGCGATCGTGGTATTAAATAGAAACAATATGGAAATAATTAAAGGATTAGTCTTTAACTAATAAATGTATTTGATTAGTGAGAGGAGAATTTATAAGTAATGTTGTAAAATAACTTGAAATGAGTTTATAAATAAGATTTCAATTTAAAGGTAAATGAATAACGTTAAAATCATGGAAGGATCTAGATTCAAAATTTAGAGAGATAAATAAATACTATTTGGCTAAAGTAAAAAAAACAAAATAGAAGAAGGGCTAACTGATCGTTAGTGAAGGATGAGGAGAATTATCTAAATAATTAGATAAAAGGAATAAATACATAATAGCTGAATAAATGAGTTAGGAAGAGGAAAATATTTTAGAGAGAAGTAAAATCAAATTTGTATTCTTGAACATAATAAAGTTATCTGAAATGAACGTAATTATACCTATGTATATTGCTTCTTTGGGCCTTTATTAATCTTACCCATAACATCCTTGACTATATGCTAATTTAATCCTACGCCAAAATTCACGGGTATTTCATACACCCCTTAGAAGTGGCAACGACCACGACTTTGGATTGGTGCCCGAGGAAACCTCGGTCTCCAATTGTCAGGATTACCCTCTTTCGAAACCTTTTTAGAGAGATTCATTTAAAAGCCAAAGGATAGGATTGAGTGTGGGTTGAGGATTTAGATGATTTCCAAGAGTTTGGAGAAATAGACTGGTCTTGAAATATTGGTTGGTGAAATTGGTTTGAATGTTGAGAGGTTTGAGGTTGTTTCGACTTTCACGAGGTTAAAAAGGATGCTGGAAGTTTTGAGGAGCAAAAGGGCATTTTGGTTATTATAGTTAAGGGGTGTTTGGATCATTTACTGGAGTTAAGGAGTTTTTGGTCATTTTGTAGAGTTGAGAGGTGCTCGGGTCTATTCGTGTCTGTAAAGTTTGGATTTTAGAATGGTCAAATTTTTGAGGTGTTTTAGGAAGTCGAAAGTGTTGATGGAGTGTGAAAGAGGATATTTGGTTCACAGGTGTTCGGGTCTTGAAGATGTTTCAGGTTTAAGATGACTAAGGTTGTTCGGGAGCATTTAAGAATTGGAGGTCCTATGTGACTTGGATTTGGTTCTGAGGAGGATTGAGAAATGTTTATGGTATCTGAGGTTATATGGGAAGGGTTGGATTGGTTTATTTAACATTGTCTCTCTTAAAGTTTTTAAAACCGAAAAAATCACTTTACGTTGTAAAAGGGCGGATAATCCCGAGGGATTACCCTATGTACCCCCTCGAACACGACACTTAATTAATGTAAGTGCCGAGGCTCGAAAGATGGGGCAATGAATTTATGTTGAAAAATAGGGTTCAGAGAGAAACACCATGAATTAGATGTTCTCGGTCGAACCCTAATAACGTCTCTAACTCCCGGGTTTTAAAACGTTAAAAATCAAAAACATTGAAATCGAGCGGAAGGGAGTTAGACTATTCTAAAATCCCGGCTGCAGCTAGGACGGTCGTTACTTCCCTAGCACCCCGCCTTGTAAAAATCTAGGCTGCAATTAGGGGAGGTTTGTCACCCTAATGCCTCGCCTAAAGAGATCCAGACTACAACGAGGGAGGTTACGACCCCAGTGCCCCGCCTCGGATTTTTATTTTGGAAAGGAAGATAAGTGATGTTCTAACCAGGAAGGAAATGTTTTGAAGGGGTCGGACATTTCTTGTTCCCAAAAACGGTTTATTTGAGTTGAAAACTAAATTTGAAAACTTTCGAAGTTGTTCGGAATTCTCGATGAGGAAACACTGATTTTGAGAAATGTTTTAGGAGAAAACTTTCTGTATATGTGAGAAGAACTTTCTGCATTTGACAAGAGTTTTCTGTGATGTGAGAAGAGTTTTTCCTTTAAAATTCCACAAAATGGTTTCTTTGAAATCTAAAAATCTTGATGAAACTTGGATAAAATGATGGTTTGAAATTCTTTTTGGATTTCGGAGTTTGAAAGGAATTTACAAGTTGGGTTTGAGTTGGATTGAATTGGTCGAATCGAATCGGAATGAATTGAACTGAAGATGAGATGGTTTGAATTAAATTTGGGGTTCGAATTGGGCTTGGAATGAATGTGAATTTGAAATGGCTTTGAATCGAAATGAATTGAGTTGAATTGAGTTTGGACCGGATTCGGATTGAGTTTGGGCCGGGATTGGAAAACGAGCCGGTCAAAGTTTAGGCTGGTCAAAGTTAGATCGGTCAAACTTGGGTCAAAGTCAACATTTGATCAAGGTCAAAGTTTGATTGGTCAAAGTATGGGTCAAAGTTTGATTGGTCAAAGTTAGGGTCAAAGTTTGGTCAAAGTTAGGGTCAAAGGTCAACATTCGGGTCAAGGTTTGGTCAAAGGTCAAAGTTCGGGTCAAAGGTCAACATTCAGGTCAAGGTTTGATTCTTGTGGACTTGGTTTGATTTTTGTGGGTTTGGTTTGATTTTTGTGGGCTTGGTTTGTTTTTTGTAGGCTTGGGTTGACTTGGGCTTGGATCGATTATGGGCTTGGGCTGATTGTGGGCTTGGGACGGTTATGGGCTTAGGCCGGTTTAGGCTTTGGGCCGGTTTGGGTTTTGGGTCAGTTTGAGTTTTGGGCCGGTTTGGGCTTTGGGCCGGTTTGGGCTTTAGGGTGAGGTGGGCTTTTCAATCTTGGGTTTCAAATATGGGCTGAATAGGACTCCACAATTGGGTTGATTTGGTTTGACCGAATTTTGGATTCGAGGTAGAGTTGGATTAGATTTTGGATTCGGCCAGATCAAATTGTGGGTCGGTCATGGGCTTGCGCCTTGGATATGGACTAGGGTTTTTGCAGATGGGCCAATGTTGACCTTTGGGTTGAAATGGGTTGAGTCTTGTTTTTGGGCTTGAAATGGAACGGGTCAGGTTTGGGCCAAATTGGGTTAGGTCAGGTTTGGGCCAAATTGAGCTGAGTGGGCTTAATGGGCCAAGGTAGAAGTGGGCCAAGTTGAGTGATTTAGGTCAAATTCTGGTTTGAGCCGGATCATGATTTGGGCTAGAATATAATTTAGGCTGGAACGTGGGTGAGAGATTTTGAATTTTGGGAGTCGAATGGCCTAAAGAAAAATTTGTTACATACATATACATATATACATATTTTGTTTAGATGTGTGTTTTAGGGTTTAGGGGTATCACCACCATGAGATTGGTCAATGACCAATCAGACCAGTGGGACCCCTCTATCCTAATGGCTAGGACCTAAAGGGCTAGTAACTAAGGCTTAATAACATCAAATAACAGTTGAGGCAAAAAACAATGAAAGCATAACTGATACAAAGTATGCGAAATATGAGATTTAGAAATAGATATGTCAAAGCACCGACAAGAGTAACATAGTGAAACAAAACTTGTCATATTTTACAAGCCAACTTATGGACAAATATGTTAATCTCAGATCGGTTTTCAAACTGGAATCATTGTACAAGTGACAGGCTGCCGTGCGAGAAATAACAAGAATTTCAAACCAGATATGTATGTACAAGAGACAATTAATCATCAAAGGTAGATAGACGTTCAGGAGCAGGATAAAGTGACCATCAATGAACAATAATCAGTAGTCTCAAAATGAAACATGAACGCGCTTCTCATGATGCCGGGCAGATTTCATTCTGACAAACAACAAATTAACCAAAGTTCATACAGAGGTAGCATATACATTGCTCAAGCCACCGCATTAATCAATGAACGGAAGGCATCAAAACATCTTAAGTTTAAGGGATAAATACCAGAAATGGGGACAAGCTAACATTCCCTGTAAGAGAACAGAAAGATACGCATGGATTAGTTCATGGCTGTGATCGGTCAAAAAAAGAAGAGATTGAGACATAATTGAAACTGTAAAAATTCTGATGGGATTAAACACGACATAGTGAACCAGAGCTGGTCTCTATTTGCTTCAAATGGAAGGCGGCACAAATCAACATGGTTAACCTTAGCTTGCAACCTCTCATCAACTGATCAACAACAGTCAGCAACAGAGAGACACGTTAGTGAGGATGATAAATTTACGGAGGGATCCAATCGATTTCCAAACCAGAATCAAAGTTGATGACAAGAAAGAGTTAAAGAGTATCTCGAAACAAACCATACATCAAACCCAAATACTGGACATGAAAACCGTATACTGCGGTGGGACAAAATAGACTTAGACAAATGAGGTTTATCATTTCTCAAAGACGCAAAGACGAATAGCAGTCTCTGGTTTAGACTTAAATATTTACTTCAATGACTTCAAAAACCCATAAACCCATCATGGGTTATGCATCCTCATGTCATAAACGCAAGAAGATGTAAAATGCATCAGTATAGGAAAATATCCCAACAAACGAAATTTCAACGATGCAAGCAAAATGACCAGAATAGGGATAGACCATAGCAGAGACCATATGAACTTCTGAAACAGCGACTTGTATGTACTGATGTCAGTGAAATAGAAAGGAAATGTAAGCAAAACAAACTTGGTGCAAATCATTGATACTTACGACAAGTACAGCTCTAGCAAAACCATATCGCCCATGGACTCACTTCAGGTTGGGGTATACAAAGGTAGGAACCGGCAAGTGAATTCATCCGCGTCGGTCAAGAAAATATACTGATCACCTCCACTGATTCAAGAAACTTGCATTGAGATCGATCAGTCAGAGTGTGGGGAAGCAGAAGCAATTCATCCATCAACGCAGTATAACTCAACAGAATATAGTAGTCAGTGTATGATAAAACGTTAACTAGATCTTGAATGAACTATAGGTCTTTCTTTTGCGAGAAGAAAAAGTCAAATGTACATAATGCAAAACGAGAATGAAGAGAAAGTAGTATACAGAGATAAATTTCCTCTTTCGGTGATACACCCAGAAAACGGTTTTGGCTCAAACCCAAATATGGGTTTCTCACAGCGTTGGAGACTCCCGAACCCATCGTGGTAGGGTATCGACCAAACTCATGGAATTTCAGAAATCAGGCAAACTAAAGAATGATGAGAAAACTGGGAAGTGAGAAGTCAAGAGGAATAGAAAGGAGATGTGGGGATAACGGTGGCTGAGAGAGAAGAGTTTGCTTCTTTGAGTCATCTGATGAAGAGAAATTAGAGAAGCATGAATGACTTATTTTCTTTCTTTCTGAAGTAAAGGCAGGGGTGAGCAAATGAAATCGGACGAGAAGGAAATTGGGTGGAAGAGACGGTGTGGAGATCGCCAAGAATTTGTGAAGGAGAATCAATTTTTGAGGCGAATGGGGATGAATATGTATGACGGAATGGAGGATTGTCGCCAGCTTTCGCCTCGTGAGAAAAAAAAATGGGGAGCGTCGGTGGTAGCAATGTCCGCCAGTTGAAGGATCGCCAGTTGGGTCAAGAAATTGAGGAAGCTTGGAAGGGGAAATGAGAGCAGGTGATTTGGTGATGGAGATGGTTGAATGTTCGAGGTAGATGATAATGGTGTCGGTTCTACATTCGAAGATCAAGAATAGGAGATTCTGGCCATGTGAGAGTGGAGGATGCATTTTAGAGATGAGGAGGATGAGTGACGAGGGATTTTGATATCCAAAAGAGGAGAACGAAATTGAAAGTGGCTTTCTCCTTAGGGTATCATCGACTGGGTTTTAGCAGCGAAGGAGATGGAGGTGCTTGGTTTCGAAGAGAAATGGAGGCGGGTTTGATGTTCCTCGCCAGTTTTTATTTTTTGAGGAAGATGAATGAATAGAGGATTAGGAAGAAGGAAGAAGAGAATGTAGCAGGCGCAAAACAGGAGCTTTCTTGCTCCCTAGTTTGTTGCAGAAAAAAGTGTGAGGATTAAGAAGAGAGTATGCATGCTCCTTCGCAGTGCTTGCAAATCACCGTGAAGAAGGAAGGAGGATGAAGGCGCAAAGCACGTGTTTCCTCGTTCCACCAATGGGTTGCCCCGACGCCATGAGTAATCGAAGAGAATAATGAAGGTGCCCAACATGTGTTCTGGGTTCATCAGTTTTTTTTAATTGCAAATTCCCGTGAAGATGAGCATGAAAAGAAGTTCAGAACAATATGTGTCCTGTTCGACAGTTTCGATGTAAGACCGGCGTGATTAAAGAGAATGGAACGGGGCACAGTTTGTATTTTTCTGCTTGATTCCCGACATAAATGGGGATGGTCTCTTTTATAAACAAATCTAGGGTTTTTGTAATTTTTCTTGGGGGCTGGTTTGACCCGTGGTCAAATGGGTCTTGTTTGGTTGAAAAGGACATGACTTAAAAAAAATAAAAACACCCTCCCTGTGCTCATCAAGGGAATCGAACCTAGGATCAAGTGTCTCCCTTCATAAGACACTAACCAGTTAAGCTAGTGCGAAACTCAATATATGAGCGCAAAAACTAATCATTGAGCTAACACTAGTTGAAAGAAAATAAAATGCTCCACCATCTCGATTGAGATTCAAACCCAAGATCTATTGATACTTGGACAAACACACTAACCAATTATACTAACTTAGTACTCAATAAACAAATGTGCAAAATGATAACTGAGTTCTACCCCAAACTAAATGATCCTTTCAAACGCGCTAGCGTTCTAAACGAAAATATACAGTAAGATGAAACAGTTTTATCTAAAGAATTGTTTCCCTCTTAAAATCATGATTTAACAGGATGCAGATAATGGAATGCGAAACATAAAAATATAAAATAAAGACAAATCATATATAAGTACATGAAATAATGAAATGGTACTAGTACAATGGTGATAAAAATACAAGTGAATGTAACAAAAACGGAAACCGAGTTAGATATGTATGAGTAGCCAGAAATAAGATAGAATAAACAAGTAATAGAATTAAATAAGATAAAAGGCAGCTTAATCAAATAAGCAACAAAATGGAATATAGTACTATGAATAATAACAGTAAAAGACACATAAAATGATAGAAACTAATAATGATAAAAACCGAATAAGGGCAAATACTAAAAATAAAATACACGTAAATAATAATGAAATAAAATAAGCTAAGTAAGTAAAAAAATGACATAAGGTAAGGACAATGTAAAACAACTAGACAAATAAATAAACGAATACGAAATAGAATAAAATAACATAGTAAAATATGTAAGTAAACAAAGAGGGACGGGTTTGAAATCGGACTGTCGTTGGAAATTCATTTTCGCAAAATCATGTTTTTATGAAATGCTTTGAAAAAGATTATAAAACGATGGTTTCGTTTTAGCACGCACGCTAATATGTTTTTGAAAAAGAAAGGTGACGACCCCTCTCATTTTACTTATTATTTCAGAATTTGCTTTGTGGGGTGAGAATTTTTGGTGTCTACACTTGTCGTATCGGCGGTTGCAATTGATGAGAAAACATAAGGGCGGACTTGGCAACATTAATACATTGCCCCGATGCCTGCTTAAAATCTTCAAGGATGTAAGCCAGAGCTTGAGCATTAGACACGGTGGCTTTCCCAAATAAGATGCAGTCATCCGCAAATAGTAAGTTGGTGATAGGCGATGAGAGGCCCTGGAAAGAGAAACCCTTATAAAGATTGACCTGAGCTGAGAGATGAATGGTTGATGTCAAAACTTCCATGCATCATATGAAAAGAAGTGGCGATAAAGGGTCACCCTGTCGAAGGCCACGCTGGGGGCAAAAAATGGTACCTGGGTAACCATTAATGAGAACTGCCATAGTGGCAAACGTAAGGCACTTACGAACGGCCTTGATCCATGCAGGGTGAAACCCCATCCTGTCCAAAACTCCCAAAACAAAAGACCATTCTACTCTATCGAACGCTTTAGACATGTCAACTTTATAGGCAAAGTAACCACACAACTTAGCCTTGGAAGTGCGCATCAGATGAAGAATCTCATGCGTAATTAGAACCTGATCTGAGATTAAGCGGTCCTTCACAAAAGCTCCCTGATTATCCGAGATGACATACGACATAACATGTTGCACTCGGTTGACCAAGACCTTTGAAATTACACGGTACACAGTGTTACACAAAGAGATGGGCCGAAAGTCCGTGATAGAGGTAGCCCCTGGCTTTTTTGGAATGAGAGCAAGATTAGTATGATTGACATCCATGGGCAGAGAGTCTATGTTGAGAAACTCCAAAGCTGTGTTGATAAAATCATCGCTAACAATTGGCCAATAAGTGCGAAGGAAAACCCCATTGATGCCATCGGGTCCAGGAGCCTTGAAGGGGTTTAACTGCTTATAAGCGGCAACCACTTCTTCACGGGTGAAAGGCTGACCCATGGTAGCAAAACTATGAGAGGGCACGCGATCTTCAACACAAGCCAAAAGGTGTAGGTCAGACTGAGGATTGGTCGTTGCGAAGAGGTCCTGAAAATAGCTACGAGCCACAAATTCCACACCTGCCCAAGTGGTAGCAGCTGGGAGAGTGGGAGACGATAGAGAGAAGATAGCATTTCGACGAGATCGAGCCCTGAACTTATTGTAGAACAACTTATTGTTTCTATCACCTGCCTGTAGCCAACTGATCCTTGAACGCTGCTGAAGCCGGACTTCATCATGCAGTAAAAGTGTGTCCACCGTAGCTGAGCAAGACTTCCATTTTGCCAAGTTCTGAGAAGTTGGGTCTTGCTGATCAAGATGGTTAAGCTCATGTTGGGCCTGACGGAGTGCTTTCCTTTCAACCCAAATCTTCTTGCTGCCCCATGTACGTAACCGCTGACCACATACCTTAACTTTTGAGGTGTAACCATGCACTTGTTGATGGTTAGCCCAAACCGATTGAACCAAAGAGCGGCATTGATCATCCGTAGCCCAACAGTTTTCAAACCGAAAAGGCTTTGGACCCCGACGAGTGGACGGTTGGAGCAACAATTTAATTGGCTTATGATCCGGGCGTCCCCAACGTAGGTGGAAGTTTTGTGCATGAGGATAAAGAGATAACCATGCATCATTAGCAACAAACCGATCCAAACGACAATTGACATTATGAGGCTGTCCCGCACGTTTAGTATATGTAAAACATGTACCTCTGTAGCCTAAATCTTGCAACGAACAATCAGATAAACATGAACGGAAAGCCGTCATTGCTGCTTGTGATCTAAATCCCTGACCGAGGTGCTCTCCTAAATGCAAAACTTCATTGAAATCCCCACCCAAAACCTATGGTCCCCTCCATTGCGCATGAAGATAGCGTAAAAGCCGTCAGGTTTTCCATTTTTCTGTTACATTAGACCAACCGTAGACTCCTGTGAGTCGCCGTTGGAAACCCCCAAAATTAGTTACAATCACGTCAACATGGTGAGCAGAGAAACTAGACAAGGTAACATGAATACAATCTTGCCAAAACAAACCCACACCACCCTTCCTACCTTCACTATCTCCCGCTACCCAACTATAACCCCGAAACTTAGATGCAACCGACCGCATCTCAAAAGAAGAAAGTTTGGTTTCTAGCATGATTACAAAAAGTGGTGCTTCTCTAGCCATCACACCTACCAACCAATGAACGGCCGCCGCACTACCCAACCCACGGCAGTTCGTGACTAAATAGACATTATTCTGGGCGCCCCGAAAAACAAATTGGCCAACGCAACCAACCAAACTGATCAAAGCCACTCAGACACCGAAGGAGCAGAGCACAAAACAAAGTTAGAGGAACCTCTGAAGTAGGAGCTGACAAACGCCTGTGAGAATAACGAATTTGAACATGAAAAACCCCTAATATTGGCGAACAGAAGCCAACTTCCGAGCCAACGAACAGAATCCAGGAGCAGACAAATCCAAACCAAAACCCTAGCTTGCGAACAAAAAACCAATTCTACAATTATGTATCGTCAAAATTGCTTAATCTGCACTGCGAGCCGAATTGAGCACCTCAGAGGAAGACAGTAGCAAGGCGACTTCGGTGATTGCTTAACCTGCAACTTCGGTGATGGCAAAGGTTTGCTGATGACGGACGAGCGGCGAGAGCACTTGCTATTGAGAAACCGATCCCAAAATTATAGAATAGATATACTAAAAGATTTTATGAGGCCCAATAGATGACGGACGATGACGGACGAACACTTGCTATTGACGGACGATGACGGACTTCTATGTACATGTCTAGAGTGTTGGTAGTTTTGAAAAAAAAAAGGAATTGCATAAGAGAGACAGATTGGGTTCGTTTGGGGACAGCTGCTGGGGGCTGCTGTTGGGTCCTGCTGCTGGAAATTGAGAAGTTGTCTGCTGATAGTTTTGTAGAAGCTGTCAGCTGCTAGTTTTGGTGTTTTGTGGAACGTCAGCTGATGGTTTTAAAAAGCAGAGACAATTGTTAGGTCCTGCTGCTGAAAATTGAGAAGTTGTTAGCTGATGATTTTGCAAAAGCTGTCAGCTACTGGTTTTGGGTGTTGGAACCCTGCTGATTTTAGAAATTGAGAAGCTGTCTGCTGCTGGAAGCTGTTCCCCAAACGAGCTCATTGTCTCATACGGACTTCTATGACCCGTGTGAACTAGGCTGAGTCCCTTCTATCTTTTGACCAACAAAGGAACAAGAAAAAAAACACTTGATGCGAGTCTCAGCTTCAAGCTTTGAACCCAACACAATCATATACATCCTTTCTGCAAACATTGTGAACTCAAAATATTAATTAGTGCCGAAAGAGAGCAAGCTCAAGCCATTGTTTTTTCTTCATTTCTCTTTCCCCTCTTACTTCGTTTACACAAAACCCCGAGGCAACCGATTTGGATTCTGGTTTACCGGTCCAATTCCATTGATTGATTAGAAGATATCATCGTAGCGAAGATGGTGAAGGTACGGATGAATACTGCTGATGTGGCCGCTGAGGTCAAATGCTTGAAGAAGCTAATTGGGATGCGTTGCTCTAATGTCTACGACATCAACCCTAAGGTTTGTGAAAAAGTTGGCTCCTCGCTTTGACACTAGACTCCTTCTGTTTCTTTTCGAGAATTCCTGATATCCTGTGCCGCTTGTCGGATAGCATCCTCTTCGTTAGTGTTTCAAAATGTAATAGCTCTGTAGCATTATTTATTCTTTATTAAAAAATCTCAAATTCCAACAAGCTACAATTCCTTGGCGCCTGATTGTGCAGACTTACATGTTCAAGTTGTCAAGCAGTAGTGGGATGACGGAATCTGGTGAGAGTGAGAAGGTGCTCCTCATAATGGAAAGTGGTGTTAGATTGCACACTACTGCCTATTCACGGTAAGAGAAAGAGGTTGAGTATGGAGTGTGTGGACTATGTTACGGTACAGCGTTTAGTAATCATGATAATCTTCTTCATGTTCGTTTTATGACGTTGCTTTCATTCAAATTTAGGGACAAGAGTAATACACCATCAGGGTTTACTCTCAAGTTGAGGAAGCATGTTCGTATGAAAAGGCTGGAGGATGTGCGGCAACTTGGCTATGATAGGGTAACTTTTGACGGTTGTGGTTTTTTTGTGCCCCCAGGTGTAGGTTTTATTGTATACTTCCTCTGGCTTAAGAAGAAGCTTGGTTTCTTTTTCAGATTGTCCTATTCCAGTTTGGGATGGGTGCCAACGCGCATTATGTCATTTTGGAGCTTTATGCCCAAGGAAACGTCATCCTAGCAGATTCTGACTTTATTGTCTTGACTCTTCTTCGATCTCATAGGTTAGATTTTCTCTGTTTGATTATATATTTTATTGTCATGCTTGCTTAATCGAAAGCCTTAACTGTCAATTGCTACTCATTTACAGAGACGATGATAAAGGATTTGCAATTATGTCACGCCACCCCTACCCAGTTGAAGCATGTCGAGTTTTTGAGCGAACTACCACAGCAAAATTGGAGGAAGCGTTAACATTTTCCAAGAATGATCTGAATGAGGATGAAAGTGTTAAGGTTGATGATGATAGTAATAGTGTGGCTCAATTAGCAGAAGTAAAGCAAGGGAGCAAGAAAAGTGGGAAGTCATCAGGTGCAAAGAAGGGATCAAGTGATATTGCTCGTACTGCAAAACAATCTAACTTGAAGACAGTTTTGGGGAATGCATTAGGATATGGTCCTCAGCTTTGTGAACACATGTTACTTAAAGCAGGTCTTGCTCCAAATACTAAACTTGCGAAAGGTAATGCGTTGGACAATGAAAAGATCCACGCTTTAGCAGAAGCTGTTTCAGAATTTGAAGGTTGGATGGAAGATGTTATATCTGGGAGTAAAATTCCAGAAGGTTATATTCTAATGCAGAACAAAAAGTTGGAAGAGGACACACTAAATCTACAGGCTGGCACTTGTGGCCAGGTTAGTTTGACTGTTTAGTGCTCTGTCACACTGTTATATAGTTCGGGTTTTGTCTGTTTGTTTTCTATAGATTGATTGCCTTGTTTCTCCCATCAGTAGGCTGTCACTGATAGTATATCTTCTCCTTGTGTTCCATGGAGTATCGCTGACTATTGTCTTGGTCAATTATATTAATTATGTGTCGGTGCCACATGTGTTGATCTTTTGTGTTTCTATGCAGCTCTATGATGAGTGTTGCCCAATCCTGCTTATACAGTTCAAATTAAGAGCGTTCGTAAGGTTTGAAACTTTTGATCTTGCCCTTGATGAATTCTATAGCAAGATTGAGAGCCAGCGTGTAGAACAGCAGCAGATGGCAAAAGAAGAATCTGCTAAGCAGAAGCTAAACAAAATACGCTCAGATCAGGTCTTCATCACTTCCTGAGTTTAGTTATATATGTTTGTAGTTTTCACAGATTTAAACAAATTGTGTTTTTGTTGCCATTTGGTTTTGTCTATCCTTGGGAAGTCGGGGGTTGTTGAGGATTGTTAAAATGCCATGTTGGATGATGTGTGTTTCTGGTCTACCTTATCATGAAAGACTTTACCATCTGGAAAATCTGTATGCTAATTCTGTAATGGCACCTTTATCTTCTTTATTTAGGAAAATCGTGTGCATAGCTTGACAAAAGAGGTGGAACATTCTGTTAGAATGGCGCGTCTGATAGAGTATAACTTAGAAGATGTAGATGCTGCAATTCTAGCCGTTCGTGTGGCTCTTGCAAATGGTATGAGTTGGGAAGATCTTGGACTGATGGTAAAACAAGAAAAGAAATCAGGAAATCCTGTTGCCGGTCTCATTGACAAGCTTCATCTGGAAAAAAACTGCATGACTCTGTTACTGAGTAACAATCTTGATGAAATGGATGATGAAGAAAAGACATTACCTGTTGACAAGGTAAAGTTTTGAGAAATAACGGCTCATCCCCATTAAGTTATGCGGGGGCTATAAGTGCTGTTTAGCAAAAGCGCTCTTCCTTGGTATTTGCCTTTATAAATCTTTTTCTCCTTTTCACTGTACTTTTGTCCAGGTTGAAGTTGATTTATCTCTTTCTGCCCATGCTAATGCTCGCCGATGGTATGAAATGAAGAAAAAACAAGAGAGTAAGCAGGAAAAAACTGTTAAAGCCCATGAAAAGGCTTTCAAAGCTGCTGAAAGAAAGACACGTCTCCAGCTTTCTCAGGTAGCATTTTGATCAATACTGAACCCATGGTTTAAAAATGGAGAATTCCCTTATTCATTTTGGGAGTGCATTGATCATCTTGTACTATCCATTGTAAACTTCAGTTTATTATGGTTTATGTGAAAATCAAATAATTCATATGCTTGGTTCTGAAGGTCTTCCGTGCTATTGGTCTGAATTTCCAGGAAAAATCTGTTGCCACAATAACACATATGCGTAAAGTTCATTGGTTTGAAAAATTTAACTGGTTCATCTCCAGTGAGAATTACTTGGTCATCAGTGGACGTGATGCGCAGCAAAATGAGATGATCGTGAAACGCTATATGTCCAAGAGTGATTTGTAAGTATTCGCTGCATGTTAATATTGTGCCTAACCTTTGAGTCTAACATTTCTTTGAAACTATCCAGTTCTCTCAGTGGATGTATTCAACGAGTATAAACTTTATGTGGCAGCGAAGCTGTATGAATAGATCTTCATGTAGTAGAGGATGAGGCTTATTCTTCCTTTCTAGATTTCTGTATGTCTTGGGTCTTGTGTTTTCTGATGAAACTTCAAAAATCAGTGACTTAACAAGTAAATAACTCACAAGCCAAATCTGTCTATATATTGATACAAGAGCCAAAGGACCTGATTACAACTCACTACCTAAATCTGGTAATGTGGTATGAAAGCTAACAGAACAAGATAAAAAGGACAGAATAATCTGGGAAGACTTCCTGCCTATAATCTGGGAAGACTTCCTGCCTATAATCGTAGGAAGCTCTGCCTAATCAGGATAAACCCGCCTATCCCCAAAGTGGTAAAGATAGTATATTCTTCTGGATACCCTTATAGTATAACAACCCTTTCCTTGTATAGCCATGCCGATGGAGAGTATGCTGCTGCTTATGTGACTGAAGATGGCTCCTAATGGGCTTTTGGCGCACGATTCCCAAACAGCCTCTTAGCCCAAATACCTCTTAGCTCACCCTGTCTCTTAGCCCAAACGTGGTCTCATCAATTTTACTGATCCACTCTAGCGCTGTTTGACTTCTATGTTGTTTTTTCTTTGCATTATTTGTCACCGATTGGCTTCCTCGTTTTTTAATTTATGAAGTTCTCTTTCACCAATCTTTGCATCCTTGAAAACAGATATATCCATGCAGACCTTCATGGAGCATCTAGCACGGTGATAAAGAATCACAAACCTGAACAATCAGTGCCCCCTCTTACTCTGAATCAGGCTGGATGCTTCACCGTAAGTTTATCACATCTTTTTTTTTTTGCTCAATTTATCTGGAGTATGTGCTTCATATTTAGATTTTGCTTTGCATGACCTGCCTCTTTAGGGTAGCATTTCTTTAAACTATGCTCCATTTGCAGGATGGGATTAGGTTTGCTTCTCTTGCTGTTGTTTTGGTCTTGTTTGTAAGAAATTGGATGACATTTAGTGAGGTTGTATATCAAACTTTTTCTTGCGGTATAGGTATGTCACAGTCAGGCTTGGGACTCAAAGATTGTAACCAGTGCTTGGTGGGTATACCCACATCAAGTAAGTAAAACTGCACCAACGGGGGAGTATCTTACTGCTGGGAGTTTCATGATCCGTGGAAAGAAGAATTTTCTTCCCCCTCACCCTTTGATTATGGGTTTTGGGTTGTTGTTTCGCTTGGATGAGTCTTCATTGGGTTCACACTTAAATGAAAGGAGAGTAAGAGGTGATGAAGAAGAATCAGCTCTGGCTGAGGCAAATGGGTCTGTAAAGTCCGATTCTGTGCCAGATGATAATTCCCTGGAAGAAAATCTTGAAGAAGATTTACCAATAGAAGTGGAGTTGCACCCCAGCAAGAGTAAAGAGGACCTACTATCTGGTAGCAAAGATGCTCAAAGTGGCTCGGATGATTCTGCTGATGAAAGCAACAATTCAGAAGAAATCCTTGTTAGAAAGAAGGCTTCTTCAAGAGATGACAGTAAGAATATATATGAGGATAAAAGTATTGGTCGTGTTAGCCCGGACCTTGAGTCTATTCTGGATAGGGCGCTCGGGCTTGGACCTACAACCTCCAATAAAACTTATCCAAAGGAGAGTACCCAACAAGCTCCATCTGCAAAATCAAATCTTGAAGAGAGAAATGCTAATGTAAGAGATAAACCTTATATTTCCAAAGCTGATAGGAGAAAGCTCAAGAAGGGGCAAAAATGTGACGCTGAAGACTCTGTTTGTGCGAGTGATCAGAAAATAGACCAAGGTAAATATTCCAAGGGTGAGCCTCATGTAATTAGTTCAAAGGCGGGAGATGTAAAACCAGAGCAGTTAAAACCTTCTAAGGGTCAATCTGGTGAGAAAAATGATAAGATCAGTGGAAAAGTTACCCGAGGTCAGAAAGCTAAGCTGAAGAAAATAAAGGAAAAGTATGCTGACCAGGATGAGGAAGAAAGGAGCATCCGCCTGGCTTTGCTTGCAGTAAGTGGCTCATTCTTTGAAATTGCTCTTCAAGATGCAGTCTTGGTTCTCTGTTATATATATATGATATCGTTTGCCGTATTCTTCAGAGAAGTTCTGTTCTTGAGAACGAGTTCAGGATTAGGATATATATTGTCTGTCACCTTATTTGGCTTGATGGGCTGAACAATGACTTGTGGAATGTCATAGCAAAAGGAGTATCTGTAATATGTGTGATACAAAATTTCTTTCCCCTATTCTTTTTTAGAAACTCTTTTCCTGAGAACAGTGCAATGTATTTATTGTCTGTCACTTCATTTGGCTCGATCGGCAGAACAATGACTTATAAAGTCATAGCAAAAGGAAAAATCATTGGATTAGAAATTATAGACTTTGAACTGATACTTGATCTACCATTATATTCTTTGGTTACTAACTTTATCTGCGTTTTTCAGTCAGCTGGAAAAGTAACAAAAACTGAGAAAGATGTACAAGTTGACGAAGTGGCTACAGATAGAAGAGAAAAAAATGGTGAAGGTATTTTTAAGGATGAAACAAGTCAGATCTCTATGCTCTACTCTTGTAATCAAGTCATTGGTTTATAGCAATAGTGCATCAGATTCATTTTTGATACATTTGGTGGGCTACTTAGTGCTTTGGCTTTTTCATTCTTGCAGGATTAGAAGCTCATGCAAAACTATGCTACAAGTGCAAAAAAGCTGGCCATCTTGCTCGTGAATGCCCGGAGAATGTGGACAGCATTACTGAAGCTGAGAAGGCTGCCATGGAAGAGGATGATATTCATGAAATTGGTGAAGAAGATAAAGAAAAATTGAATGATGCTGATTATCTGACTGGTAATCCATTGGCGAATGATATCTTGTTGTACGCTGTCCCTGTCTGTGGCCCATATAATGCCTTACAATCATACAAATACCGTGTCAAACTTATTCCAGGTCCTGCAAAGAAGGGAAAAGGTATACATAGCTCCCTACTTTCTTTGATTAAACAGAATCTTGTTTGGTTTAACTTCGGCGAGGGGGAAAGAGGGATTGAAAATATAAGACAGTGATTGAATTTTGCTTATTATTTTGTCTGACTGTCTGCATGTGCATCTCAGCTGCAAAAACGGCTATGAATTTGTTCAGTCACATGCCTCAAGCAACGACGAGAGAGAAGGATCTAATGAAGGCTTGCAATGATCCGGAGTTGATGGCAGCAATAATCGGAAATGTGAAGATTACTGCTGCGGGGTTAACCCAGTTGACACAGAAGCAAAAGAGAGGGAAGAAAACCGGTAAAGGACAAAAATAACTGATTACTATTTACCAGTCTTTACATACCATTAGATATAGACTGGGTGGATGAAGAGCTTGGCTATGTGCTTGATACATGTATAGTTGAGTAGCCTTGTACGAATTCCATAGTGATGGTGAAATAGTCGATTACTTCTTATACACATGATAGTGCTACATCTTTTTGAAGAGTATTTAGTTCGTGAGACGTAGAAGAGACTAGGTACTGTTTGTTTGGACGGAAAAGTAGGGGAAGGGAAGGGAAGGGAAGGGAAGGGTAAATCAATTTGGTCCCTTTTCCGTGTTTTTATCGTCCGGAATCAGAATTGGGATGGGAATTGTAACGAGCTTGTGTTGTTTCACTCCCCTAATATACCCTACGGGTATAGTTTTTTGTTTGGTTTTTCCTTATATACAACCGGTAATAATTATTGCTAATGATCTTCCATTTTCTTTTAAGAATCGTTTTTATGTTATATGAAAAGATTTGTTGCCGCAATTAATTACTATTATGATATCTATAACCCACTAAAGTAATATCTTTATTTTCACTCTCATAAAAATATTAAGGGAAAATTATATCGTCTACCCATGACGTTTGGTGAAATTACACTGCCCATCCACGAGGTTTCAAAAATTACTTTGTCCATCTATGTGGTTTCCACAATTTTACATCCAGCAACTTTTCTAATATTTGATCAACTTAAAAGATGGTTAAATGATATCCAGATTTGATGAAACTTTACATGGACGATGCTAAGGTGTTATATTTTTGTTCAATGTCAAATCTAAAGTTTTTTAAGGTCATATATGACCTGTGGGACCCAATGAAACATGAGACACGTTCATCGGGTCCCACAGATCATATATGAGCTTAAAAAACGTTGGATTTCATGTTTTACCAAAATATAACACTTTAATATCGTCCATGTAAAGTTTCATCAAATTTGGATATCATTTAATCATCTTTTAAGTTGATCAAATATTAGAAAAGTTGTTGGATGTAAAATTGTGGAAACCACATGGGTGGGCAAAGTAATTTTTGAAACCTCATGGGTGGGCTGTGTAATTTTGTCAAACGTCATGGGTGGGCGATGTAATTTTTCCAAATATTAATATATTCAAAATATTACTATGTTGAAAACATGTTATGAACATAATTATAGCACTAACCAGATACTACCTCCATCGTGTCCTGTTTACTTTTTGGCATGCTTTTCCACTTCAATATTAACTATATAAGATAAAATAATTTTTAAAAATTAAATTGTACAATATATAGTTTTTCACGTAAGGATTCCATAATAAAATATAGATTTATAAAAATATATTATCTTACATGTTAAATAATGAAATCAAATGACACAAAGTAGACAGTTCTGTTGGGGGACGGAGGGAGTATATTCTATTATCAATAATATTAATAAAATACTAATATAAAGCTGAAACGTGTTAATATGTATCGTATAATAATAGCTATTTCTGTTCATTTTTTTTCCATTGATATTTCCTCCTATAATCAAACAAATATGACATAGTTTTCACTTATGTTTTCATTCTCTTTTATTTTCTCATTTTTCTTGACATATCCAAATAATGACCAAGTCATTGCACTACAAAGAATTAGATAAACCCACCACTAGTATGGGCTTGATTATGTTTTACTAGGAGATTGAGGAAATTCTAGCCAATCTGTTTTTGGTCATATTTCTCTGTTGTTTTTTTATTGACTTCAATGGGATTGGGACATATCAAACTAACATAGAGATTTGTTATATATGGTCATTATCTTTAAATAGTCTGGAGGTTGAAGTTGTTGTCTCCTTCTTCTATGATTTCAATTGCATGTGGTGGATGCTACTGGTTTGGCATTTATGAAAGTAAAGACATTTAATGATTAGTTTAAGGCGGTAAATCAAGGTTCATTTAGACAATAAGAAAAAAATTACTAGCAAATCAATAGATTAGCGACAAATGAAGGTTGATGAGATAATGGTATATTAAATTGTGGAGGGTTAATTTGATGAAACCACTTCTTAAATGACTCACAAGTTCAGTATAATGGTAATCTCAACATAGGGAGCTCCATTGATATTTAGGGGAAACAATTAAACTCCGAACATAGGGAATATTCAGAGCTATGCTTTGCCAAATAGAGGAAACAAAGGCAAAACCTATCTATTCCACAATGTGGTCAACAAATGACAAAATTCCGAATGTCTTACTAACTAGTCCTTCTTTCCTTAAATAGCTAACAACAAAGGTCTAATGCCCACATGCACAACACGACCACTCACACAAACACACCACTGATAATTGACAAAAACACATCCGACAACTCTCACAAATAGCATCAGCAGGACAATTCTCACTAACAGTATCAGCAGCTCTCACGGTTGTAGCCCCACTCATATTCTTGCGTGAATAGGTGAGGGGGTACGACTCCTATGGTCCCATCATCACTCCCCCCTAAAAACAACCTTGCACTCTGTAAATTCCCACCCAATAACTCCCAAAACTGTTCAGATTTAGATCCTTCCTTTTGTGGCCTTGTTTGCGAATTTGGCTTAATGATATCCAGGTGCCTTTCGATGAGTTCTTGGTCATCAGGGGAGGTAAGGTTCCAACCCATCTAAAAAAAAATTATCAACCCTTAGTGCAATATGTAACCGTGGCAGACTTAAATGATGTTGAGGCCGAAATAAGACAAGACCATCTTCAGTATCTGTATCATCTGGAACTTCCTTCTTTGTGATGGACCTTTTGTACCCCTCGCCGAGTCCACCCTTGAAAGTAATGAAGCCTTGGAAGATTGCAACAAAATGGAAGGGTTCATTACCCTCATCAAGCCTCATCATGTTTCTTACTTTTCTCAAAAGCGTATGATGTCTTAGTGCAGAAATTCCATCAGACGAAGAAGTTGAATGAGTGATAGTAGGAAAAGTCACATTACTTGAGTCCATGCGAAAGGAAACACTAGACGACCACACGGTTTCTTGAGATAGAAAAGATGCTGACGACATGTCCCACACAACACATGATCAGTTTCGAGAATAGGAAGTGGAGGAGGCTGCTCTTTCAGCAACAATGGCATTGACGACTAAGAAGAGAAATTAGGGATTTGGATTCCCCTAAACTGATCCACATGTGGAGAAGAACCGAATGACCACCCTGTTTTCTTTGCAACCAACGTAGCGCCACACGACAAGGGATACGTCGCACCCATTCTCAAGTTTCCCTCAAATCCACCTGTGTCCATGGTAGCGTTGGAATTTCCCTCAATAACACAGATACTCCCAGTGGTACTGCGCCCAAAATTGTTGCACCCTTCTAACTTCTTCACAACAAATTTGTACTTCAATCTTCTGTGTTCCTGCGACTTCATCTTCAAGCGGACTACAGGTGACCGGCAGCCGGTGACCAAACAACCTCGAGCTCGTCCGGACGTGTTGGTAACTGAGCTTGGTTGCTGTCTATTTTCCCTCTTTCTTCCCGGTCGCTGGCCAGGTCAGTCTGTCAACTTTTTTCTTTTTTTCCTTACGCAGTCTCTACTTTCCCACCATCTTCTTCCCCTTGCGTGCCCTCTGTCTTGATTTTTTCTGCCGCCTCCTAATCATCGCTTCCAGTTGTGGGTTCCGGATGACCACTTTCTCCGTCACGACCTCCCTGGAGATTGAGTCAGTCATATCGTTTCCTTCTACTTCTGCGGCCCCATCAACCCCTACATTCTCGATTGATTCCATCCCCCGATCTTGTTCCACCTCTGTTTTCTTAACTGATCCAGCAAGCTCTGATTGGACCGGTTTTCCAAACCTTTCAAGAAGTAGCTTCTGAAAATCTACCCAAGGCAGCTCACCGAAATAAATCCACACCACTTCGAACCAGCTAAAAGCTTCTCCCTCCAAACAATCACTCATTGCTTGAAACCAGAAGCAATCATGGATAGAATTGACGGTGAAATACTCCTTAGCTCTGTTAAGCCAACCACGGGGATATTTTCCGCTGAAGATCGAAGCCTCATGTGCGTATAGACTCCATTTCCATCCCCATCAAACAAGATCTAGGCTCTGATACAAATTGATGAAACCACTCCTTAAATGACTCATAAGTTCAGTCAAATGGTAATCTCAACGATAGGAGCTCCATTGATATTTAGGGGAAACAATCCAAATGGGAGAAAGTCAGGCGAGGTCTGCCTATTCCACAATGTGACCAACAAATGACAAAATTCCGGATGCCTGCTAACTAGTCATTCTTTCCTTAAATAGCTAACAGCAAAGGCCTTATGCCTACATACACAACACGACAACTAACATAAACACACATCTAACAACTCTCACAAATAGCACCAACAGGACAATTCTCACTAATAGCATCAAAAACTCACACAGCAGTGGTCCCGCTTATATTCTTACGTGAACAGGTGAGGGGGTCGGCCTTTGTCTCCTCCGGTGATCCCATCATGATTTTGGCAAAGAAGATGGTGGTTGCGTCAACTTCACTTAATTGAGTTTTGGAATCGTGAATTTGGAACTGGTTACGCTTTTAGATTGGTGAACGAGATGTTCACGATGCCATTAATTTGCTACTTGAATATTTGGAGTGAAAACAAAGCAGGAACACCAAATGATAATTTATGGTTTTGGGGTTGAAGAAGTATTCAGAAAGGTAGAAATTATCTCACAAGTAGTAGTATATGATTTCTTTATCAACATTCTAATGGTTTTAGATTAAAAAAAATAGCAAACATGATGCTTTCATGAATCCATCCAAGCAGTAAAGATACGATCTTGCATCATCGTTCTAGCTACTTTTGGATTGAAGAATTAGCAAATAAGTTGCACTCCTATATGTACAGAAATCTACAAACTTTAATAACAAGAATATAGCTGGATTTGGTCGGTAGAGGAGTGGTATACCAAAATCAAAGATCTTTGAAACCTACCTACTACTGTAATTATCAAAAAAATAGCTGGTAATATTAATCGCACTACTCAGCTCGATTCACATAAAACTTCAGTACTTGCATGTGTTTTTTAAGATATATACACTTTATCAATGGTTCTGAAACATATTCAATAGAATACTTTACTTTGATTGTTTGATTTGGGTTATTAGATAAAGTTCACATAATGAATATGTTGGACTCACTTTTGTTACGAAGATGTTACATAGTATTTATTTTGAAAAGTACACAAACGTGTAAATCTATTGAAGTAGAAACTTTAGAGTGGCTGATGTCAAAATTGAAAATGAAGCTTATCAAATCTACAATAGCTATGCATACAGAAAGTGTTTTGGTATTTGTTGTAAGGATAAAAGAAAAACAGTAGATAATACTAATAGATTAAGAGCATATATTTGTTATCAAGCTGGGAAAAATGAAAATAAAAAAAGAACAGATGTAGATTATCCTCAAAAATTTATGAGTAGAAGACGCGAGACAATTATCACTTTCAAAATTGATGCAAACATAGCATATGGACGGTTACAAATCAGTAAAATGGAATATTTTATGTTATGGGATATAGTTTAAGACGTGTCAATCATGAAAACAAGTGGTATAGTAGTTGTTGATTCCTACAGATTGTTAAGCTCAGAATCTGGTGGATTTCTAATCTTACATTCTTGCCAAAAAGATCTATATGATACAATGCATTCAGAACACACTAAGTTTGTAGGTAGTGACTCGAACAGCTAGTTGGAAACTTACAGAAAATTTTCTTTACAGATCTGATCACAAGATTTTCGCATTGTTCGTGCAGCCTACGTATCTAGATTATTTTGCAGTTGGTTTTGCACTCAATGTAGGAGTGATCAAACAGCTGTCAATTTGCTTCAAATGAACGCAATGCTAATTTGCATAGCAACTACAGAAATACCCATGACTGCAGATATAGAGACAACCAATTTGCCATGGTAAAAATAACAGAACACAGAACTGGTATACAGAGCCAGCCAGATAGACAGACATACTATACTATACAAAACAAACCTTGAGAAGACTATCTACGATGCTACAAATTATGCAGTCAGTTGCCTTAAAAGAAAAGAAGACCATGAGCTCAAAGAGCAGCTGAAACGTAAAACAGCTACTGTGTTTTGATACAATTTAAGAAGTTCTGTTTCATTCATCATCCATTGCCGGAGGGATGTCATTGAGATCCTCACCTTCTGTTGAGTTGGATGTCAGGGGACCCAATATCCCATCTGAGCTCAAGCTTAGACCACTCTACCAAATCCAAAAGGGTAGAATAGATGAGAAACATTACCCAGTGTATTTTACTGACAGGATGATCTCATCAACAATAAGAGATGTACACTTATTGAAGAAAATCATATTCTTTGTTGTTAATGTAAACATTCATACAGAAAAATACAGAGAGCTTTTGACCACAGATAGCAGTAAAATATGTGCATACCTCAGGTTGGAACCTAAGCATATCAGCACGAGCCATGGCTTCAGCTTGAGCAATCCTCTGCCTAAATGTTTGAGCCATCTCCTCCGCCTATCAGTGGTTACAATTCAAAAGCATTTAAGGTGATTGACTTTGGAGGATAAAAGATGAAAGTAATGCCAATTATTTTTTTTATCCTATCCAAGGCCTTCATCTACCCCATAGCTAAGAGGCATATAACAAGAAAAAAACTTGTCAACGTAGCAAAAGATAATACTAAACCTTCTCAAAAACTAGCTTGGGGTCACGAATCATATCTCCAGGAGTTGGCTCTAACTTCTTAGTTGACAAACTAACCCGGCCTCTCTCACGGTCATGGCTCAAGATCATGACCTATAATTGAAATGAAAGATGAAATGATGTTCAATTATAGAAAGAGTTAGATCAAAAAACAAAATATAAAGAAAGATCAAAGAAAATATATTCATCTACAACACAAAAATTACCTTCAATGTATCACCAGGTTGAAGAACAGTTGCAATATCTGAAACACGATCGTGGCTTATTTGACTGACATGAAGAAGGCCATTGATACCACCAATGTCAATGAAGGCACCATACGGTTTGAGGGACTGAACTGTGCCAACAACCACAGATCCAATGCCAAGCTGTGCTTGGCTATCAGCCATGGCCTTGCGGTTACTGAGCACAAGCCTGGCCTGTTCTTCATCTACCTCCACAAATTTCAGCGGCAACTCCTTCTCAAGAAGTTCTTCAGCTGTCGATTTCTATCATCCACACAATGAAAGAACAGAATATATTAACCTACAACTTGCATATCTGGGAAAAATGGATTACAGACTGAATAAGATGAAAAGTATTAATGACACTCGAAGGACAAAAGAGACAACAAGCTTATTCCTTTCACTTCATGATTCGAAAGACAAGTATCACAAAAGGCAGCATAAATGTGGAAAGGCTGGATAGAAGCTAACCGATGATACTTGCGAGAATGGAACAAACCCACGAATGCCCTCAACCAATGCCACCACTCCTCCTTTATTTGCACCGACAACCTGTTCCAGCAAAATAGAAAAGCATCCACTAATCAATGTCTAACAGATTCAACAAAAAACATGACTCAAAGAAGAATGCAGACAAGAGATTATTGTCAAAGGAAAATCTTCAACCTTTGCTCACAATTATGATCAAATGGTTCAAGCTCATGTTTCAATAGCTGAACTGACAACCTCTCAATGCAGCCATGCAACACAACACGATAATAATAATTACACGAGAATGTGATGGAGCAGAAAATTCCCACCTTGCCTTTAACCACGACATCTTCTGCTTGTAGCTGCCTACACCTTTCCCATGCAAGTTCATACTGGATTGTCCTTAAGCTCAGGATCAGGCTATCATCAGCTTCATTTTCACCAATGATCACAAATTCATCCCTTAAACCAGGAAATATGCCTGCTTCTTCAACCTTCTTTATTCTGTGAATGCAAGCTTCTTGGACAGGCAAATATGCTGATGACTTTGCAGTTATATCGACTAATGCCCCATCATCATCTGTATAGAATACCGTTCCCTTGACCTGAGAGACATAATGTATCGTGGGTCAAACATTCATCTACTTTTCTAAAGATGATGCTCGCTTGGGTGGATTGCATAGCATTCAGTAATTGGTGGGACAAGCATAAATATTATTTTAGCACGTCAATCTGAGAGCAGACAGAATATTTCAATGCATTTCAAGGAAGGAGTGAACCGGGAATTACAAGGGCAAAGGGAGGAACTAAGATGAAGTGCCAGCAGTGATATAAACAGACATGAGACGATTAGCTTTCACTAGTTATAAGTCACCCCTGTCAATTGAATAACATTCATAGTAATTTAGGAGGCTTCACTTCATTGTGGATCCCTTATACAGGTACTGAAGATCAAAATAGAAGGTTAACCTATAACAGAAGACCTAATATACAAATTGCACCTTAACAAGAATAGGGAATGAAGTTCATACAATCAATCCCGTGTACCTATGAGCCTAATAAGCTAGTTTCAGCTATCAACTATCTCTACGGCATCAGCTACTTCGAATAACTTCACCTATATGCGCTTGATTCTTAGTATCGCACAAAAGGAAATGCCCACGGAGACAACCAGAAAATAAACCTCCCACAGATTTTTGGCGTATACAATCCGGCTGACGGCTCTAGTACTAATAACCCAGAAAAGAAAACCAAGATGCACATACAAAAGACGGGGAGAAGAGATGATTAGCACCTTAGTACCCAGCTCGGCATTGAAATCGTACTTCTCTAGAGCGTTGTGGAAATCGTCGGCGGTGAAGGTTACGCCTTCCATTGGAGCCGTCCGACACCGCTCGTAAGCGTCATCGAAGAGCTCCTTAAGTTTCATCCTCTCTCTTGTTTGGGCATTTGAAACGGGCATCGCAGAGACTATCTGATGCTTTGGACCTGCTACCGACAAGGATATTTTGGAAGGTGAGCGTTTAGAAGGACGAGAGCTCGCGCGAGATGGCCATCTCCTCAGCCCGGGAACTGCTGAGGTAGACACGCCATTTCTGCGTAGATACAGAAGAAGGGAGCGAATTTGGAGGTTTGAAGTGTTCGTGCAGCTCTCAATGGAGGTCCCGATTGGCTCACACCGGATAAGGTAATGTAGGCCACCGATCGAGCCAGAGAAAGAGTGATAAGGGAACCCCCTACAAGGGTGCACAGGTGATTAGGATGTCAATGGCGCGAACCTTTCCCTGCCCCCATTATCCCTATTTTATCCATTTCACTCGTTATCTATTTAGTATCTAGTTATCACTTATCTAATCTACCCGTTATACTCGAACGATTAAGGCACCTTTGTTTTGTTGGGGAAAAGGAAGGGAAGGGAAGAGAAATTTGGGACTCGCTCCCTTCTCTTTGTTTGTGTGAACAAATAATATAGTAAGGGAAGGGAACAGATTCCCCCGCTCCATCGATTTTTCTTCCCCTTACTATACCCAGCGGGAAAACCAGCGGGAAGAACAAACAACATAAACCCACACCAATGTAGGAGGTGTGTGAGTACAGTAAAAAATTACTAACCCTTGTTTTTGTCATATATCTCATGACTGAAGCAAATTACTTACTTGATATAATACTTTACATGTAGATTTATGGTCTTAATTAAATATTTGATAGGAGCGTAAAATTTTTGAAAACTTCTTGAAATATTTGACATTATATAATTTGTTAAGATAATGAGTGATTATAATTAAAAATAGATCCACTAATTATAGATCTATAATAAAACCAAAAAAATAAATATTGAATAAAACAAACATATTATTTTTGTTTCAAAACTAAACTATCATTCCGTATTTATTCCCATACATACCAAACAGCATACATATTTTCTCATTCCCTTTCTCATTCTCCTTATTTTCCCCTTCCATTCATTCTCTTTCCCGTTTCCTTATCGTATCCAAACGGTGCCTAAGGGACATCAGGGAAGTACAAAGCCAGCATCGCAAATTCATATGTACGGAACAGCCGTGCCTTATACCGTGCGAACCATGTGATATGTCAATCCCAGTCAGCAGCTGACTGGGCTGTTTTGCGGACTGTGATGCTTTTTTTTTTCTTATATTAATTTAATGCTTGTAACTTTTAATATATAAGTCCAAATAAATAAAAAGTATATCATTGTTCATCTAAATTCAAGCTCTTCAAAACAAAGACAGTCATGGATATGTTTTGACAACTTTGAAAAAAACTTATTTTTTACATGTGTATGATGATACACTAAAATCATATGATTCATTAGTTTTGATATATGATTCATAACCAATAAGTAGTGAATTAGATTACAAATTCGAACCCAATAAAACTCATTATTGTTTTGTAGTGTATTATTATTGTTGTATGGTGTATTTTAAACCTTATATGGTGAATCATGTAATTTTTTGTATCAATTTTTTTTGTGTTGTATTATTATTTTAGAAAAATCTTTTTTATAATGTGATTGATGATTCACTAAAATGATGTTATGATTCATTAAACTTGATATTACGATGCATTGAATTGGTGTCATGATTCAATAACTAATAAGTGGTGAATTAGATAACAAACTCCGGAAACCGATAAAATCATTATTATTTTTAGTGTATTATTATTGTTGTATGGTGTATTTTAAACCTTATATGATGAATCATGTATTTTTTATACATACCATATATTGTTTTGTATTATATTTTTTTAAAATTTTATTTTTATATGTTTACTATGATACAATAAAATGAAGATATTGATTCACTAATTTTAATATTATGACTCATTAAAATTGATATTATGATTCATTAACTAATAAATGGTGAATTAGATAATAAACTTCGGAACCGATAAAATCATTATTGTTTTGTAGTGTATTATTATTGTTTATGATGTATTTTAAACCTTATATGGTGAATCACGTATTTTTCGTAAATATCAATATATTTTTGTGTTGTATTATTGTGTAATTTTTTTATTATTATATGTTTGCAATGATACACTGAAATGAAATATAGATTCATTAATTTGATATTATGATTCATTAAAAGTGATATTATGATACACTAAGATGATGTTATGAATCATAAGTCTCATTGATATATATAATGATATATTTTTTAAAAGTTGTCAAAACATATCCATGCCTGGTCTTGTTTTGAAGAGCTTGAATTTAGATGAATAATGATATATTTTTTTTATTTGGACTTATATTTTAAAAGTTACAACCAATTGAAATTATAGAATAAAAGGCAGCCCAGTCAACAAAACAGTCCAGTCACCTGCTGACTGGACTGCCAAATAGACAAGACTATACACTCTTGGGTGTGGGCGTCCCGCAGCGTCTACCTACTGAGCCAGCATTAGTAGGGTTTGCAATAGGTCGAGTTGGGGTTCAGTTTCACCAGTCACCTGTTACCATCCGCTCTATTGAACCCTGACCGTTATCCGATAAAGATCATCCGAACCTGACATGAAATACGGGTGAAACGGATGGGTTTATTTGTAATTTTTAGAAAATGTTAAAGGTTGATTGTAAATTTATAGTATTTTTTAGAATAAATTAATTTATGTAAAAATTTATGAATTTGACTGTACTTTTAGTAAATTTGAGGGGTTCTAAATATTTGGGGTTAAAATGAAAACGGTAATGGTCAAGTGAGAACCGGGTGATGGGTGGAAAATTTTTACCCACATCTAAAGTAAAGCTGATCAAACCCAACCTGATCCGGCCTAGAAAAAGCCCGAAAAACCAGATTTGAAAAATATTCAAGCGGGTTTGGACATAAACCAGACCCGAATTAAAAACCAGACTGGCTTCGATAAAATTTTGCGCCTAAAAAAAAGCCCGGCCCGTCCCGAATTCAATATATATTATTTAAAATATATACAATATAATATATATATATAATATTATAAATTTTATATATTTATATAAATTTTATTAAGAATTTTATTAAATATTGTATGTATAATTTCTTATTTATTATTTATTTACCATTTATTTAATATTTTATTATTCATTTAAGTTTTTATTTATTATTTATAAAAAAGAAAACAACCGAGCGGACTGGTAGTCGCAAAGCCGAAAAAAATCGGGTCTGGCCCGGCTGGGCTGAAAAATAAAATTTAAACTTGGACATTAGAATTAGGCCTGACTGACCTAAAACTTTTTTCAGGCCCGAACCTGGCCTGTTTGTCTATTTGATCACCTCTACCCCATCCAACGTGACCCTCACCTATTTCAACCGATTTTCACCCATTTATTTCGGATTTCACCCATTTATATGGATCGGATGAATCGGATACCCAATGAATATTGTCACCCCTAATATTAGTGAAATTTCTAAATACAATAAAAGAATGAAAAACCCGACAAAAACTTATTTTAATTGGATCACTACATTAGCGTCTGAGCTACAACCAACTGTAGCCAGGATGGCTACATGTGATTTGGTACAATGAAAACGCTGGAGCTACAGCCAAATAATTGTTGACCTGGAAAGTACAAAGAAAAAATGCATTTAATTTTTTTTTTAAAGTAAAACTGACACTGCTAAGGGTTATAGTGCACAAAACATAAAAGATAACTTGTACAGATGGTCATACAAACCCTGTACAAATGTTCATTAAAACATGTACATCCTCGTGTAAAAACATGCTCCTCGCATTAAAAACATACAGATGGTCACATAAATCTGTACAAATGTTCATTAACTATGTACATCCTTAGATTAAATCATGTACATATAAGGGAGAAAACTTGTACATATGGTCATACAAACATGTACAGATGTACATACATTCTCATAATTGAACATGTACATTCTCATAGTTGAACATGTACATTCTCACATTTGAACATGTACATCCTCACATTGAAACATGTACATTCTCACATTAAAATATGTACATCCACACATTAAAGTATAGATTGGCTTCCTATATTGCCCTATCCCGCATACCCTAAAACTCACCCTAGGAAAGCTAAAAAACATCGAAGGCATTTTTAAGGTTTGCAGTCACTACCACAAATCCTGAAAACTTGTCGAGTTAGTTGCTACAATGTGAAGTATAGAACCGCTTCCAAATAGATTACTCTAACCCCACACACCCCTAAAACCACCCTAGGAAAGCTAAAAAGACGTCGAATGCATTTTTAGGGTTTGTAGTGGCGAGTTTAGGGTCTAACGACCCTATACGCGCTAACGCAAACCCTAAATACGTGTCGGTTAGTTGCTGCACTGTAAAGTATAAAACTGCTTCCAAATAGATTACCCTAACCCCACACACCCTAAAACCCACCCTAGGAAAGCTGAAAAAACGTCGAAGGCATTTTTAGGGTTTACAGTGGCGGGTTTAGGGTCCAACGACCCTAACCCGCTACCACAAACCCTAAAAATCTGTCGAGTTAGTTGCTACAATGTAAAGTATAGAACAACTTCCAAATAGATTACCCTAACCCCACACACCTTAAAACCCCACCCTCGGAAAGCTAAAAAACGTCGAAGACATTTTTAGGGTTTGTAGTGGCGGGTAGGAGCGGGTTTTGTGGTAGCGAGTTTAAGGTACTTGCAATTATGGTTACTCGTCAGCAGTTTAAATTATATACATATAAGAGTAGTGGAGCAAAAATTTTCCATATCATTCAAACAAATTACAAATAAAGCATGTGGGAAATGTGATGTAATTCGAGGACATCAACCTCCCAAACCTCAACGTGAAGTAACTTTTATTCAATTCTCCGTAACTACTATTACTTCACTCCTTCCTTAAGTACCCCCCCCCCCCCCCCAATACAGCTCATGTAATAACCACTATAACAGATTACACATAACCAGTTAACCAACTTTTACAGCACAAACACAACAGCTAGGACTTAGAGGCACAATTACAACTTAACCCCTATGAACATAAACCTGCCCAAATCTCTTGCTGTTATTAATATTGGGGGTCCTAATCAACACCCCCCAACCCTCTCCCATCCATCTCCCAAGATGCATCGAAATCAGGGGAGTCAGTCCAGCGAACTAAGGCCTCCAGTTCTCCATTCGCAAGTTGTCTATATTGTAGCACTTTAGCTGGTTGTACTTGCAACTCCAACTCACTAGTAAGACCAGTAGGAAGCTGAGGAGAACTGTGGGTAGAAGAAGGTATGCTTTAAGAAGTTGAGAGACATGAACAGTAGGGTGCATCTTAGCATTAGGAGGTAATAACAGCTGATAAGCCACTGCACCCACCCATGCTTTAATCTCAAAAGGACCATAATAACGGGGGCTCAGTTTTACATTCCTCTTCCTGGTAAGGGATCTATATTTATAAAGGGTGAATCCTTAGAAAAACCTAATCTCCTACTGCAAACTGAAGTGGCCATCGGTGAGAGTCAACCTGATTTTTCATCCTTTACTATGCTTTCAGTAGTTTGGCTTTCAGTTCATCCAGCAAAACATCTCTCTCGGAAAGCTGAACATCTACTTCATTAATCAAGGAGCCCAAAGGACTGTACCTTAAAAGAACAGGAGGGTCCCGACCATGAACTGCCCGAAAGGGGTAGTACCCAAACTTTGCTGAAACTTGGTGTTAACCAGTATTCAGCCCAAGGTAAAGTGTGCAGCCACAGCTTAGTGATAATTGCGAAATATAGAGCCTTTGAAGGGTTTAATTTGCCTATTATTCGTAGTGGTTTGGCTAATATTTCTCACTAATCATGTGTTTTTCTATGATTTTGTGTTTAGATAATAATTGATTCATTTCATGTATCAAATGAAGGTAAAAGTCATGGGATTGCATTCTTCACTTCACAAGCTTCGCAACGCAAGAAACAGGGAACAAAACGAAGTCCAAACGAAGAATATAGGCCTGAAATAAGTTTCGTTCGTTAGGATACTGACATGTTTGAACATACGTGTAACACCTCTACCGCTAAACCAATCATTAACTCCTAACTCGTCTCAATTACCAATAATAATGCAGCGGAAATTCTTACTCCAACGGTGGGTGATACAATGCGTTAGTCACCCACGTGACTAACAAGGCCAAATCCAACCAAATAAACAATACAAATACAATATCGAAATACCATATCGGTCTGATGGCTTGAATATACCGAGTATTCTAATCCGAACATTATTTCCATTCCTTAAACAATCACGATACAATTACAGCCTCAATTCAATCCTTATACAATACAACTCCAATTCAGTTCTATACCGAGTATCTACAATTCCCGAGTCTGGCGATTACACATCGGACTCACAATACAATATTTCATATATACAACATTCCTAACCAACTACCCATGCTTATACAGAACCCCGTCTTACACTCTCGGACGTGATAGGCTTCGATGTACCTGGAGAATAAAATGGTGCCCCTAGGGGCTCAGCAAAATTGTTGCATATAAATTCGCATACCCCACGTGCTAACGGGGGTACGCCGACTACTTTGGTCGAGAACATGCGATTCATTTTAATTCAATCAACACGCAAGCAACATACATTATATATGTACATTAACACAATCAATTTTCGACATTGAATACAGCACTAACTCACACATCAAGGAGTTAGTCTATATTATCCTTTACTGGCCTCGAGGGTTTCTACCTCGCTATGGCTTACTCAATTCCTCATTGTCTTACCCACTCTCTTGGATTACTCTTACTCTCAACCTCAATCAAGTCTACAATACTCAAACTCAAATCTACTCTACTCAAACTCCATTACTCAAGTCTCTCAAGTTTCAACTCAACTCTCAATACTCAAATTCTCAAATCTCGATCAATTCTCAAGTCTCAATTAAATTCTCCAACCAAATACTCAAAGGTATATTTTAAGTCATTACCCATGACCTCCGGGCAGAGTCATACACAAGACTCGCCACCGGGTTACAAATACAAACGAAGCTATATACACTTAGCTCGACAAATACTCAAATGTCTGTTTCTCTACTGGACTACTCAAATTCCCAACACTCCTCTCTCGGAGTTATAATACAATCTCATGGATTAGCCTAGAAGTATATCTCTTGATATCCTCTAATAGCTTAGGGAAGTTCCAATGTCTAGTATTCTCAGATTTAAGGGTTTCCCCAACGTATTGAATACTCTCATGTTCAGGACATTGTTTATACTAGTCGGATCCTCTCATTGTGGGTCGACTATCTTTCGAAGGGTTTGGTGATCCCTTACCATACTTTACTTCTCTCAAAGTTCATAACGTGAACAATCACCAATCCTCCAAAGGGAGGTTCCTTATATACTTCCACTATTATTTGTTTTGTGGATTAATTAATTCAGTTCTCTAACTGTTATCGGGAGTTTACTAATCGCGTACACTCTCTCACATTCTAGTGAGTTCACAAGTTTACGTTATCGTTGTTCTTGGTTTGATAATTTTAGTGTGTTACCACGTGTTCATTAATTCACAACATGACTCTTTCTACTACGAGTCACTAATCAACAAGACTCACTATGAGTCGAGCTATTGTGCACATTCCACACTCAAGCAATTCATCCACAATTCACACATTCATGAATTATACAAACTTCAAATTCAACAAGCAGTCCAACAAGAAACAATACAAAACAAGCACAAGGAGGTGCAAACAATCCGATTCGTGCATTTATCTTGCTTAGGTGATCACACAAACACACAAGCACACAAATCAGAGTAACACCGTTAGCATACGGGCATGAGAAAATCATACCTTTCACCGGGGTTAGCTTTACCGTGTGTTCTCACATTCCTTGGTTCACACTTGTTCCACTGATAACATTCAAATGGTTCTATTAACATTAAGGTGTTGGCGGTATGTAAAACTATACTCCCATACCTAACCTCGTTATCCCGTTATTCCTTAGTTTTACTCTTGTCAATTTATGTTCTTACTTCTCACTCACTTCCAACACTTGTTTATACTCTTAGGACCTTACAAAGTCACCAAACACTCCTAAACATCATCTAAAACCATTACCATTCAATCCCCCCATGTTTAGAACCCTTAAAAGCACTCTCGATCAATTTTGGGGGGTGGTCCGGGACTTTTGGTCCAACCCAAAGTCCCGGACCAATATGTTTCCCTCACTTTCGGCCTATTTTCTCCCTTGGTCGGGTCCTGGTCCTGGACTAGGGTCCCGGACCACCTACTGTCTCAACTTTTGGGGCATCATTTTAAGGGCGGTCCGGGACTTGGTCCGCCCCCTAAGTCCCGGACCCTGCTAAAAAGCTGCTAAAATTATATTTTTCAACCTCTAAACCACCTTAATCCACACCTAATCATTCCATAAACTTCCCACATGTTTCCTACATGTTTAAACACCCTAAAACACTCTTTAAACGCTCATAAACCGTTGGTCCAATCCCTACTACTCCGATTCTTGCTTAAATCTACAAATTTCAATTCTTACATTTTGCACTTTGCACTCTTGTGCATTTCTAACCTCTTCTTAAGAGTTGCAACCTTCTTCTACCAACCTTACCAAACCACTTATTGACCATCACCACACCTTCCTAGACATTTGCATTATCTAAATCCCAAGTCTATCCTCCATTTCCAAGATTTTGCACACTAACTCTTTCCTAGCATTTCTAAGATCCTCATATGCTATTTGCTACAGATTTTTACCTCTCTCAAACCTATTCTCATTCACCATTTCAAGGTTACTAACCCACTCAACTCAACCCAATACATACCTAACTTCTTTAACTCATTAAGTCACCTAAGAACATCCAATTTCTACACAAATTTTGCCATAACCTCCCCATAAACCTAACACATCCACATTCATCAATTTTCACCTTTTTCAATCCTAAACTAGCCACACCCATAGAGGGTCCTACCAGCACTAAAAATTCCAATAAAATCCACCAATCAACAACAACAATGCATATTCAAATTACTTGGCTCTAAGGCCCTTAATTCACACACAATTCATAAATTCTCTCTAACTTCAACGAACACATTATTAGCACAAATTTTGGTTTCATTCCTTTATTTACCCATCCCAAGTTATAAAACAATGGAAATAAACATTAAGGTGAGTTCCTTACCTTAAGCTCATAATTTCCTCCTTTCTTTTCCAATCTCTTCTTCCCTTTTTTTTCTTGGTCAAAATCGGCCATGTTGGTCAATCACTTGCCAACCTCAAAATCAACATTCATATGGGGAATTATGCTCTAAATAATACCCTCGTACATTTTAATCTAGCTAGGATTCAAAAGAAGGTGCTTAAAGCACAAAAATGAAGGATTACCTTGAAACCCTAAGATGGCTTTTGGTCAAGAATCAAGAAGGGTTCCAACCCACCATTGGAGGCTTGAATGAATGCTCCATAAAGAAATTACAAGGCATTAAGAGAAGCAAAAATCGTCCAAGGCAAGAAAATGGGGGAAATGAGTTTTTCTCTTGAATCCTTTTACCTTAGTTTGAAGAGGAGACTCCAAGCTTCAAGAAGATGTGATTTTCTCTTAAAATGGCCAAAACCCATGGAGGTGAAGTTCATCCTTTTGGGATTTTGAAAAGAAAGGAAGATAGAGAATGATGAGAGGAAGAAGAATATGTGGTTATTTTTGTGTTTAGAGCTTTAATGAAGCTTGGGCAAGGCAAGGAAGGAGGAGAAGCCATGGTTGCTCCTTCAAAATCGGTTCCAGCAGAGAAGGAAGGGGGAGGATGGCTGTGAGGGAAGAAGGTGGAAAGAGAGGAGGGAAAAGAGAAATGAGGGAGGAGAGAGGATGTTTTACTTTTTGTACTTTTTCTTTTCCTTTTTACTTTTTCTTCCCTTTCTTATTTTAACTAGTTAAGTGTGTGTGTGTGTGTGTGTGTGTGTGTGTGGATGATTTCCTTCCTAAAACCGGCCCCACATAGTCACATGGCTGGGAGCGTTTTTTCTTTTTTTTACAGAAAACGCTCGTTAATTTACCGGTTTAGCACTATTCATTAACCGGGCCCGTTTTCCGGAATTTTCTCGTTTCTTTAATTTTAATGGTTCTTAAGCTTCCATAATGTTTAATTATAGTTATTTGATGAACTATAATTTTTTTACGGGTTATTTTGACCACTCAAAGTCACGTTTTCGGGTTTCCTTGAAAAACGTGCGCTAAAGCTTTAGTAGCGTTTTTAATTCATTTTATGGATCCGTTTTCTTCGGGAATTGTTCCCGTATGTTGATTAGGCATTATTAAGCCTTGGAAATCCATCTACCCCTTTTCAAGGTTGTATTCCCCCTGTGGTCATATAACGCTCATTTTAGCGTTTTTCACTTTTTAAGTGTTTTCTCATTTATTTTGGATTTATTCTCTTTACCAAAATTCTTTAGGCACTAATAGGCCCTCAAATATCATGTTAAAGTAATTTAATCACCCTAATTAAGTCCGGGTATTTCAATACGTCCTAACTTGTATGTCGGACAGAGGTTGAAACTTCTTGAAAAAGTGTCCTGACATGCGTCTGAACTTCTAAGTTCGGACGCCGCGTACAGAATTCAAAAATATAGGTTTTTAAGAGTTAAATGCCTATTTTTGATATAAAAAAGACACATATGGTTGGGGGAACATGACCATTCACGCCAGATGCCTCAGACAAGGCTCTCACACACCGTGTCTCACCTTCATCCATCACCATCCGTCATCATCACCATCATCTTCAACCTCTAGCTAGGCGAACTCCAGATCTAAACAGCGTAGTGAATTTTGGAGTCTTCTATTCCAGATGATTTCTCATCTCTTTTCTATGTCTATTTTGTGATATGTTTGGCTCGATAGGATTTTCTCTCTGGGGGGAGTTATTTGTAACTGGATATGGTTTAATTAAATTTATCTGTAGTTTGGATGTGAGAATACATTGGATTGTTTTTGGATTAACATATACATTCATCTTCTCTAATATCATGAGTTTTTAGAGTCGTTTTGCGAATATTGTTTTAATCTGACCAGTGAGAATCAGGAAGGTCGAGTTAATTAGAAAATCTGTGAAAATCAATTGGATATATAGGATTTTCCCTACAGTTGCTAGTATTCTTCATTCTTATTCTTAATCCGCATATATGTGTTTTATCTGATTCTAGACTAGAGCTGACATGTTTTGATAGGTGGGCTCTTCTTTAACTAGGATTGAGTATTGAAGAGAGTTTAAGAATTTTCCAATCCGTATCTCATAGGAGACTATAGTAGTTGCTAATTACATCCAGTGTAGAACAACTCAAACCCAGAGTTCCATTCATCTGATCAACTTTATCAATTAGTTTCGTTAATGCTTATTTTAATTTGACTTTAGTTAATTAATTATTCAAACAACAAACAACCCATTGATTTCTAGTTTTCTAGGATTAGGCTTATTTTCTTCAAGTCCCGTGGATTGATACCCGGTTGTTTCTGATTACTATACTACTGTGACCGGGATTTTTTACAACCCGACAGGCTTATTGATTTGTCATTTTACCTCTTTGAAATCGAGCTTGATGACAATTTTAAGAAAAAGATTCTTAAGCTTGTCATCGGCTCGATTTCAAAAACTTGCACAAAATTGTCACCCAAAGTTTAGCATTTATTGGCACTAAATAAGCTTATTCATCATAGCAAGAGAACAATAAAAAAACTAGTGTGACATTAAGTACAATTGACATATTTTCAGGGAAGGTCTCCACTTAGGCTTTTGTAGGAAAAACACCGTAAGTAATCTTCAAGACATCTATTAGCAACTTCGGTCAGAGCCCATCAGATTGTGGATGTAGGCAAGCCTTAGCAAAGTTTCGTTCCAGCTAGTCGAAACAATTCTTTCCAAAAAGGGCTTAGAAAAACAGGATCCCGATCAGAACGATAGACTTAGGGAATCCATGCAATCTGACCACTTCTTTAGCAAAAAGTGCTGCAACACATCTTTAGCTGAATAGGGGTGACTTGATGGCAGAAAATGAACAAACTTGGAAAACTGATCCACCACCACCAAACGGTATCCACGGTTCTGATACAGAGCAGCGCAGTCACAAAATCCATAGAAATATCCTCCCAAATTCTATCTGAAACTAGTAAGGGCTCTAACAGTCCCGTAAGTGATAAAGCGTTGTCCTTAACTCTTTGACATGTATCGCAAGCTGCCACAAACTGCTTAATGCACAGGAACGCATTCCTAGCCAAAACACCACCACCGCTGCAATCCTCTTGAATGTTCTTAGATAGCCTAAATGGCCACCAGTAGAGGTGTTGTAACAACCCAAAACACGGCCTAATTCTAAGGTCGTTACACGTCGCGCACTTACTACCTAAGATACACAAGGCTCTAACTAACGTTCCAGCAAATAGACGGAATGACACTTGTATATAATATATATATAGCAAGAGGAAATATCTTACAATCCTAAAGTGTAGTCTAAATATGAAACAACATCTCAAAGCCAAAGTCAAATACAGAAAGATGTCAGAATGGCCGAAGGCTACAAAGGTCAAAGTTCTCATAATATTATCAAAACACAAAACAAGGCTAAGTATTCCAGAACATGAGAGGGTCCTCGCTGATTAATCTACAAGTGTTACTGGAGAGAAGAGGGTGAGCAACCAATGCTCAGTAGATGATAAACTTCATCAACTATCATGCTCAAAACGATTGAAAACATAATCGTAATTCCCAGAGTCAAAACAGAAGTGGACATAGACCACCAACAGAGAGTAGCAGAATAATGACAGAGTTTAGCACAAAGTAGTCGTGCAAGTCAAAGAGCATAAGCAGAACTTTCAGAAGTCACAAATCAGAGAGGACACTAGTACTCAATGCATAAATAGAATGAAAAAGATATCCATAACAGAACGAGGTAAACCCACTCGTGATCAGAAGGGAGAGACACCCGTGAGCAAATTAATAACAGAAGGACGTCCTACCCAGCGCACTACAGGATTGCTAGACCCAGCCATCCACGGCTCAGACACAGAGAAGACTAGGTCCCAAACAGAAGCTTATCCCCAAGCATAAGTGCATACTTAATCCCAAGCATAAGTGCATAAAATGCACATCAAAGAGGTTAGAATGCTTAATCATCACTAGGGGAGTACAACCCGCAAACGGAAATCGAAACGGAGCTTAAACGAGCATTTTAGGCAATATAGAGGTATGTCTGAACATGTGTCGAACACGCATGTTCAGACACATGCGAGAGTTAAAACCAAAGATGTTTGGACTTGTATCCAGATGTTAGAAGTTCGGACAAGTTTCGACAATCAACTCGTGGTGGCGTCCGAACATGTGTCCGAACATGGATGTTCGGACACATGCCGAACTTAATAGAGAAAAGGAGAAGGAGGTGTCAGAACTTGAGTCCGGACATACAAGTTCGGACATAGTCTGAGATATATGCCCCACTTGTCTCGCACCCTGTCCAAACTTACACGTTCGGACGGAAGTTCGACACAGTAAAAAAACTCAGAAAATAGAGGCGTAGAAGGGCCTGTTCGAACATACATGTTCGGACAGACGTTCGAACGCGACGAAAACTACCATGAACTTTCAGAAACTTTCATAATGTCAACACAGAAATAATGCAATCAAACGACAATGAAAACCCAACATTCCATGGGGGTTTACAGACAATTCAGAGGCAAAAGCAGTGAGGAAAAAGGTAAGGAAGGACGCATCACAGAGACATCCAAACCCAGATTCTTAAACTCCCCATGGTCGAACACACAAGTCGAATCCATTCGCCACCTACCTCGATTACTATAGAAGAGACTCGCAATCCGGAGTAGAATCACCACCAAACCACAACCTAACGCAAATTCACGAACCAACAACCACTGAATCGCAAGCAAAGCAACAGAAACCCCAAAATCAGACAAAGCACAAAACCCCAAATCAGCAAACGGAAATCTTGCAAACTATAGTCTCAAACCTGAATCCAGAAGATAACTGAACCGCAGCAGCAACAACAGTAGCGCAGAACGACAACAAACGCACTCATAAAAGAGAAGAAAGATCGCTCTCGAGAAGAGAAGGGAGAACGATCGTTCAGATGAAGAAACTATCAATCAAAATATAACGTGTAAAGGAATTTAAGGAAATAATCCTTATTTAAACCTTTACCAAAAATAGAAGAGGGTAAAAGACCTCCTCGTCCTCCTCTTTATCTCAAAGGACCTCGACGTCCTAAAATCATAATAATCCAACTTAAAACACAACAATGTAACGAATAACTTTGTGTTATAACCGGTCTCATGAATTCTTACAAATTAGTGGCACTAGCTCAGAGGAACTTGACAAAACAAGTTTATCCTTACAGAATAGGTGAACGTGCTTCAAACAGTAGTCAGGATTGCTGTCAGCTGAAACAAGCAATTCATTAACATTTTCCTCAAGGCAGGGTCTTTTTCAATCTCTTCGTCAACTCCCTTCCATCCTTCAAACAGAACAATGGACATATGATACTAAGAAGAGCTCCCTTCAACCCATGAGAGCGCATCAGCCGCCGCATTCTCCTTTCCAGGTCTATAGCATATCTCAAAATCGAACCCCATAAGCTTAGTCACCCATTTATACTTATCCTCAGACATCAGCCTCTCTTCCCACAGATATTTCAAACTCTTTTGATCAGTGCGAATAAAAAAATGTCTACCCAGCAGGTAATGCCTTCATATTATGGACAGTAAAAACAACTGCCATCAGCTCTTTTTCATACACCAATTTAGCTTGAGCTCAAAGGGAAAAAGGTTGGCTCAAGTAAGCAATTGGTCATCCATGTTGCACAAGAACAACACAAATTCCTTTTCCGGATGCATTGGTTTCTACTTCAAATTGAGTGTTGCAATCCGAAGAGGCCAAAACAGGGACTAAAGATAAGGCCACTTTAAGCTGGTCAAAGGCAGAACTGGGTAGAATCATCCCAAGTAAAAGCATCCTCCATCAGTAATGCAGTCAGCGGTGCAACAATAATACCATAGTGCTTAACAAAGCGCCTATAGTATCCAGTAAGGCCCAAAAAGGCTCGTAATTCCTTAACAGAGCGAGGGACAGGCCATGATAACATGTGCTCTACTTTTTCTGGATCAACTTCCACACCGTCACCGGAAATAAAATGGCTAAAAATATCATCTTCATTTCAAAAAGCTGCACTTTTTCAAATTAACCCACAGCTGATAGGATGACAGAATCGCAAGCACCTCCCTCAAATGCTCTAGATGCTCCAGCACATTCTTGTTGTATACAAGAATGTTATCAAAGAAAACCAGAACTGAATGACGCAAGAGAGGCTTTAAAATATGGTTCATCAAGGATTGAAACGAAGCTGGAGCGTTTTTGAAGCCAAAGGACATAACTAGGAACTCATAATGCCCTCCATGAGTCCTAGATGTGGTCTTAGGAACGTCTTCATCTCTGACCCGAATCTGGTGGTAACCAGATTTTAAATCCAATTTAGAAAATACACATGCACCAAACAACTCATCCAATAGTTCATCAATGGTTGGCAGAGGAAACTTATCAGGAATGGTTATATCGTTCAAGGCACGGTAATCCACACAAAACCTCCAATCACTAGTTTTTCTCTTCACCAACAACACCGGGCAAGAAAAAAGGTTGTTGCTAGGCTGAATAAACCCCGGAGACTGTAGTTCTTGAACAATTTTTTTATCTGATTTTTCTGGTAATGAGGATAACGGTATGGTCTGATGTTTGGAGGGATGGAGTTAGGGTTAAGGGGAATGTGGTGGTCATGGAAGCGTTTTGAAGGTAAGTATTCAAGGGGTAGGAATACATCAGGGTAAGCATCCAACACCAACTACAGTTCCTGTTTATATAAGCTGGAATTTTCATCACCTAAAACTGAAAACGACTGTAGATTGTCCAGGTAAAACAGCCACCAACTCCTTCATCATTCAGAGCCCTCATAGTAGACTTAAGCCCACACTCAGCAATCGAATAGGTAGGGTCTCCAACCAACTGCACCTCCACGCTATTCCACTTAAATTGAATCAACAATTTGCTCCAATTAGTGCGGGTGTCACCAAAAGAAGCCAACCAGCTGAATTCTAAAATCATGTCCACTCCAGCCAGCTCAAAAGGTAAGCAGTCTACCACAAACTCTGCTCCCTACAAACTCAAGCGCAAATATCTACAAATCGAAGCTTAGGAATTGTTTCGCCATTCCCAATTGTTACTCCAAAACTAACCGATCTGTCCACTACCAACTGTAATGATTCAACTAGACTCTCGCTAATGAAATTATGGGAGGTACCACTGTCAACTAGGATGAGGATAGATTTACCTGACAGTTCCCCCAATAATTTCATGGTTTTCTGGGAAGGAAATCCCATAGAAGACAGTTGAAAAGCTCAACTTTCAGTTCTTCACTTGCGTCACGATTTTCCTCTAACAAAGGACTGATTTCGAATGCGGTTTCTGTTCCATCATCACCATCGGTCAAGAGAAGTTGCAACCCAGCAATCTTGCAACGGTGGGCAGCATTCCACTTGTCACTACATCAAAAACATAATCCCTGAGATCGTCTGCGCTGCATCTCCTCCTTTGAAATTCGTTTAAAACGATTTAGGATAGAAGAAGCGGAGCTGGATACTGTAAACGATTGAGGGGATAAATTAGGGATTCCAACTTCCCTAATTTGGTCCACGCACGAAGTGGATGCCGTTGATCACGACGGCTTCTTAGAAACAAATTCAGAAACGTGCAAGATGGAGCTTGGGTTGCCGTGCGAAGAACTTCCCCCGAATCAATCGCGACTCACCTCCGCTTGAATTTCCAAAGTTATTCCTCTCCTCAATCTTTTTCGATGCGCGTATTAAACTTTCAAGATCGGTAATCTCGAACAGAACCAGATCCCTCTTAATCTCCTCTTTCAATCCACTCCTGAAGATTCCTTTGAGGATCGCATCGGAAACGTCAGCCAAATGTGCAGAATAGAATTTGAAACGTCTTTGAAACTCTTCTACTCCTGATTCTTGACGAAGGCTGCACACTACGTCCAAGCGATCTCTGTCGATCGAAGGACTGAATCGATTGATAAGGATTTCACGAAATTCCTTCCAAGAAGGTAGCCCGATGTAATTCCTGTAACACTCAAACCAATGGAGGGCTATGCCTTCCATGTATATCCTAGCGGACTGCACTTTTTCTTCTCTTTTCTCCTATTCCACAAAGCGCAAAGTAGTGTTCTGCTTTGCACAGCCATTCACGTGGATCTTCTCCAGAAAATACCAACAACTCCAATTTCCTGGTTTTGAATTCCCAATGACTGCTCCTTCACACCTGAGTATCGGGACCTTTGCGAGCTCCCTGTGATCGACTTGCTCCTTCTTCTTGTGACGATCGCCTCAACAAGGCTTGCAGGTCCTTCTGCATCTAGATTACCGCAGCAGAAAGGCTATCAACTTTCTTATCCATGTCTCTTTGTGACCGGACTACAGCGGCGGAGAGATTGTCAACCTTTCCATTGATATCCTCCAACCTCCCCTTAATCACCGATTGTTCTTTCTCCAAAAACTCCATCGATGTCTCTTTCCCGCTCCTAGTTGAAACCATGGACCACACCTCCCACGATCAGGAAAGAAGCGCACACTGATACCAAAATGATGCAATTCGAAGACATCAACCTCCCAACCCTCAACGTGAAGTAACTTTTTATTCAATTCTCCGGTAACTACTATTACTTCACTCTTTCCATAAGTACATCGATTAACCACTACAACAGAATACACATAACCAGCTAACCAACTTTTATAGCAATACGACAGCTAGGACTTAGAGGCACAATTACAACTTAACCCCTACAAACATAAACCTGCCCAAATCTCCTGATGTTATTAATGCCGGCAGGTCCTAACAAAATGGAAGAGAACAAAAAAAAAGGAAGACAGAAGATCATAATTAGAATAAAAGTTCAAACGTACAGGTTTCAGACAAGAGCTATAGCAGTAACCAAGAAAAAGGAATATATTACACATGATACAATGGGACGTACAAGTAACTTTTGATGAGTGTCCAAAAAAGATATGATTCCTTTAATAAATGTAACGCTTACACAAAACTGTCTTGTCGTAAGGAAACTAATTGACGTGCGTAAGAGAAGGTTGGATGGAAATAGTATTAAGAAACTCGATGGATGAACAAAAGAATTTGGTAAAACAAAAAGGTAGTAACAAATACCAAACACAACCTATACCCAAGCCAGGTTTCTTGTCCCAAAAAAAAACAGAGTAGCATGGACCGAAATTTACTAGCTAAAATCTTCTTGTGTACGTAGTTGTTGGTTTAGCCTGACACAAGGGGAAACCGGGTTCTATACATTCTATAACCAGGAGGCAGAGAAGGCAAACGTGTTGGAACGAATAAATGTATTGTTGTGTTGTGAGCTTTGGCAACCTTATTCGTAAAACTTGCAACTTGTTCCAAGCATGTCCTCCAAATTATCCACTCAAATGAATTTTTCCAAGGATCAACCTATAATGGAAGGTACCAACGTCAATGTCAGAAATCAGAAAAAACTAGTAACAAAAAAGTAAGGAAAGTGCAACTTGAGAGATCACAGATTTCCATCGATAATCACTAATCCGCATGATTTGCTATGCCACAACACCAATAAAATCACTAAAGGGGGGATACTCACTCTTGGCTTCTTTCTATCTGGGAAGAAGAGGTTGTCTGTCATCTGGCACACGATGACTAGCCTACAATTGACAATTTTACATAAAAGTCAGATGTTTGGATCTGTCAACTGCACAAAATACAAAGATATTGATTGGACAATAGTGGAAAAGCTTAAACCTCTTCATTGGCTCCAGCTGCCATGTTAACAATAGAGGGTTCCTTCCTGAAAACATCAGTAACATTAGCAAAATGAAAAAACACGGATAGCGCAAATGTACAATGTTCAACTCGTTAAGCCAGGCCTTCAATGAATCAGAAGGACAAATGAAGATTCAGTGTTCTACAAGCCAGGAGTTCTTCCAAATATCAAAAAGACCAAGCACTTTTCAGAAATCACAATAACAAATGTAGGAAGGTAAGCTCATACTTTAGATCATTCTTTGCGTTCACTAACTCAAACACCCCACTGTCTTGTTCATCCTTCACTTTAGAAAGCGGAGAAAAGAACTGCAAAGATATAAGATGCATGAAGTCAGTTGAGAAATAGAGAAAAAGAGACCATTAACTAATCTATCATCTAAGTTGCTCTAGTTACCTGATGCATCGAGATGAACACGATGGAAATTCCTAAAACAAAGTTCATGGTTAAAGTATGACCAAACAGTAATGCAGATGCTATGCCCGTGAAAATTGTGGCCACGGTTGAGGAATACTTCTTCAGGATTGTATCTGGTAATACACATGTCAGGCTCATATATCAGAAAATATACACACTGAATTCACAGCAACAGTTCACCCCAGCTAAATGCATGAAATTAAGTAGAATAGCATGCTCACCTGCATATTTGAAGAAAAAGGAAGATAGGATCCCCTGGGCTGCATTATTACATATCAGGAATATGGTGGCTCTAGAATGACCCTTAAGAATATCAAAGCTCTCCGGGCCTGAACAATATAGAATAATTTCAGTAACAGCAATACAGATTTAGCATACCATACCCTTGTTCAAGGAGAAAGAGATTCAAACGGGAACTGACATAGCATCCCCACAAAAAAAAAAAAAAAAAAAAAAAGCAGAGCCAAAACACATTTGACTAATACATAACCTTTTCCATACCTTTAACAATTGCAATCCCTATTATTGCTAAAAAATTGAACAACGCACCATATCCATACAAGAAGATGTTCTGCATATTTACAGATGCCAATGTCAGAATTTAAGATAGCATTGTTTAACAGTCCTCCAAACGCAGCAACATGTAACAGAAATATTTGCTTGAAAAACATACTTGTAGATATATACTTGTATCATATTGGCTCTTTAAAGCATACTCATTAAATACTGACGCCATGGACGGTATTGTTACCTGCAAATAAATTTACACATCAACTTCCACATAATGAAATATTTACCTTTCAACCAAAACTACTATAAGACAATGTTTCAACTCCCCCACCAAAAAAAACCAAGTGCTTTTATATAGGATGCACATATAAATCACTTACAAATATCACCGTACATACGTATGCTCCAGTAGCAATAGGAACTACCATAGCAGTTGTACCCTCAGGTAGAGAGCGCATTTGATTGATACTAATCCCTATAAGTAAGAGAGCAAGAGCTTCCCACTACAACAATGCAAAAGATCAGAGTTCACAGGCAGATTAGTAAAATGTTACGCAGTAAAGTTTCATGTAAGCTTGATAAAACTTACTTGAATGATTGAGAAGCGACGCTTCATAATTATCTTCAACAGAACAGCAATCACCAAGACCTGCATTTTCAAGCTCATAAACATTCGATTTTCCAAAGAAGGGGAATTTTTTCCTATCATACTGTTTCAATGATAATTCATGCAAGCAAAAATCTTTTTCAGCAATATAACAGCTCAAGTTTTCATAGTTAAATAGTAGTATCAATTAATTACCCGGTTTGTTATAACAAGATATTGCACAATATAGATTTGTTTGGCAGCTTTTTCAGTTTTGTAGGTGAAATAAGTAATTTTCTTCTGCACTCTAGAACATAAAACAACATGAAAAATTGGATGGTATATCATCTAGCATTATTAGGTATGATTCGATCTCACCAGGGCATCTTGATATCACTTTTCTAACAGAATTAGTAATCATATAGTGTTCTAAAAAGACAGGAAACCCTAACCACCAAGCAGAATGCAATATAGATAAAGCAAAGGGTAGAACATTTATAATCTAGAAGCCGGAATCATGTAAAGTCTCAAATAGCCTATAAGTTTCCTCATACACAATCTAAACCTTCACGATAAAGCCTTATAGTGAACGTTTAGGAGAAGCATATCCGACATAACATGGTAAAATTGTACAAAGTGTGAGTTTTATGTATGTCTTAAGGCAAAATATATAAAACCTAATGCATAAAAGGATTGACAATTATAAAAGAATAGAATTTTATCCCAGAAATTACCTTTAAGTTGCTCAGCATCTTAACAGTTGCGGGATTGAAATAGAGCTGAAAATGCAGTAAACAAATAATGTAAAAAAACACATTTATGTTCTCCTTCATGTTGTAATTTAGAGAACACAGTTCTACTGCCAAGGAACTTGAGAAATCCAGTATCATAGATCAGATAATTGTGGTCAAGACATACTAAGTTCCTAACCTGCATGGTGAACTTTAGATAGTTATTTATGGCATATAGCAGGGCAGGAACCGCGAGAAGCACATTATTGCGTGCAGCCTGAAAATATAAAAATCATGTAAGTAAGACCACTAAGCTCCATGAACCAATAAGTAGGAGGATACACATTAAAAAAAATGGCATTACCTGGAAAATGTGGATACGGAGAGAAGTGGTTTTTCTCCAACCTTCTGACGTCTAGCCTGCAAAACAGAAAAATACATAACATCTTGGTTCCAGAATTTATTTCCTTCTATGTGGTAAGTATAGAGGTAGAAGTTTGACTACGAATTCAATAAAATAAAGGACAGGAGTTTCAGATTAACAACAACAACAACAACAAAAAATTATTCATTTGAACAATATAACTTTATTCTAAACTGCAAACTCTGAGTGTCTTTTTTCTCAGTGAAAATGAGCAAAATTAGTTCATTGGCACTCCTTACTTTTTCCGTAACAGCATAATCTCCTACACAAAGGAAAACTGCCTGCTACAAAAACAGCAACATGATATGAAAAGTGCTGAGAAAATTAATTTTACCTGGAAGAAAAGCATCAAAATGGCTAATATGACCTTTGTAGCTTCAGTCAAAAAGTTGACACTAACAGGGCTGAAGTTAAACTTTCCATCCACCTTTGACATGTAAACTAGAACAGGCTGAAGAGAATAAGAAGTCACTTTAGACCACACAAATTAAAAGGTCAAGCATCACCGATTCATAATGGACCTTGAGAAGTTCGATACGATTAGGCGATCAGATATAACAAGGAGATGATCCAACTATCATGCATACGTTTGAATTACTCAAGGACTAGATACAACAAGACAAATTGGGTAACAACAAGAAAAGAAGAATCCCACTCGTAACAACCAACCATGAAATATAGTAATGTATAATAAGACGATCACCTGCAAACCAACCAGCACACAATCACCGACGACCAATAGAACATTGAGGACGCGCTGTTTTGACGACACCTTACTCCTGTGACGATCATATGCTCTGGACACAGATTTAGAGGCTGGTGAAGGCAACTTTGAGTGGCAAACACTACATTCTAGCATGCCGTTCTTCATTAATGCGCTGCTCTAAAGATGTAGAAGCTGAATCTGTAGCAACTACAGAAACAGATCTTTGAACAAAGAAAAATAAGAAAAAGTTAGCTAGAAGCGAAAGATGATGTGTAAAGTTAGGACAGGGAATCGCGACATTCAAGTAATGGATGCCAAAAAAAAAAAAAACAACAACAAAGCTGAATTCATAAGGTGATTCAGTGATCATGTCGGAGGAAGGTCCGCCGTGCTTGCGTCTTCTGATAAAGCATGTAATGTAACATACTCAAAAGCTCTCAATCCAATTGCTTCACTTGCAATTATATATCTCACAATCCGGTCGAAAGAATAGGTAATGCAATGACACAAATCACGTCAAGGTCAATTCGGACGTAAAGTATGAAAAGCTACAAGCTTTGTTTAATAAATAAAAAAATCAATTTCATCAAGGGACAATACAGAAGGATCCTGATCTATAACTCAAGAATTCCACGAAATTCAGATCTGGGGAGGCCCTCTAAATCGGAGTTTACCCAGCTTGTTTTTTTGATCGCACTGGACTAGACCGATATACTGAAACTAGCAGAAGCAACCAACAGTAGGAGAACTCACCGCTATATGGATTACCGGAGCTTGATGTACTGGAAAGTATCGATTGAATCAGCAAAAGGATAATTCCTCTCCGGGCAGCCAAATTGCCAGTCAGATCCACGGTTTCGACACAAACCAGAAACGAATTGACCCTTGGACTTGATCTGCAGGTTGTCCAGCCGTAAACCGAAATACAGAAAACCAGGGGTTTTGCAGAAAATCGATTTGAGTTTGGAGGACGAGAATGACCAGCGCGCTCAGTGCCGCTGGATCTACGAAACGGACGATATAACATACAGGGAGGGAAAATGAAAGCTCGACTGCCCCAGCTCCGTCTCTACTCTCTCTCTCTTCGCGAATGTGCAAAAAAAAATAATACTCCGCGTTTCAATGTTTGTTAAAAATATAATGAAATATATATAAAAAAGATATTATATGAACATTGGACATATACAAGAATTTAAAATAAACAAAATGTCGTTAGGGTGATAAAAAATAATCAAGGGTAAACTAAACATGCAATTTTTATAGGTGGGAAACCAGCGGCTATTTGTAGGGTGCGCTTTGAGTAAATCCAAAGGTGGTGTAATAGTGTGAAAAATACGTTGACCAGTTAAGTCACACAAGGTGACAAGTTTGGCTGAGAAAGTTGAGGGTTTGGAAAATTCAAACTCGGGATCTCTTGCTCCCCTATTTTCACCCTCCACCAACCCAATTATCCCAGTTTGGGGCCATTGTTAGGAATCCCTACACCTCAAGGGGTTGACAAATATATAGATAACTAATAAGTAGATAAATTAGCATGTATTAAGGGTGTATTTATGTGTTTTATCATGTTTATCGTGCTTATTTCTTCACTTTTGCTAGTTTTATTTTATCTTTTTATGTGTATTGGTGTTCTTACACATTTGTGTTGAAACATCACAATAACATAGCATAAGCAAGGTAAACAAAGAGAAGATCGTGTGGAAACAAACGAAATTGGAATTTAAATTAAATGAAGAAGATAAAGCGAAAACAATGATGCGAAAACTGACCTCCCCACAGGACTGCCACACTGGATTGGTCGGGGTTCAATGTAGTTCCGGAGGTTAGGTTACAGAGATGGGACTCGCTTGTTTCGAGGCCCGAAACTTCCATGCTTCTGAACGTCCCAGCCGACCGCCCAATGGGTAGGTCAGACTTAAACGTGCGTGTCTCCATCTTCTTCCAGAGCTAATCGCCGCACAACCGACTGCCCAATGGTGAGGTCTGTTGTAAATTTGCCCATATTTCACTACTTTAAAAGCCAAGTCTTGGCACTTTATTTCACAATTTTTGGTAGCCGACAACAATAGAAAATATAATGTTTTGGGAGCTTTGAAGCCCTAGAAGAGGAAGAAGAGAAGAGAAGGAGATTCCACCCCCAAGCTCATCCACCACTATTTTCATGGCTATCTTCTTCACCTGTACTATATTTTTTTTACTGGATAAATAACCTCCTTGTACATATGGATGAACCCAAAAAACCCAAAAACCCTAAAACCTCATTGTGGATTCTTAAACCTATTTATAGCTTTATTTTAGTTCTTGTTCTTAATGAATGTTGATTTTGAGCAGTTATGTATCTTTCACTTATCAACATATGATTTTGAGATTTGCTTGAGGGTTTTGCTTTATTTCATATTATGTGTATGATTTAGTTGGTTTTGCTCTAAATCTATCAACATGTGATCCTAAGATAGATTCTATGGTTCCAATTAGTTTAGAACTTATGAGGGTTTCTATCAACATGAGATTCTGAGATAGGTCCTGGACCAAAGGGAAGTAAATCAATGAAGTTTATTAACATGTGATTCTGTGATAGATTTCATTGCAACTTAGTGAGAACTTCTGCTTAAAGATATTAATTGACAAGGTACTTGAATGATCTGTTCGGTTCCGAATCAATTTGTTTGGATTAATATGATCATGATTTGACTACTAAATAATTAAGTGTTCCCATTGTTTCGCTTTAAGTTCAAGAATCGACATTTGGTGGTTAAGGGTGAAGGAGCAAAGATCATCCCCTAGTTATCTTAATTGTACTACTTTATTTTGTTCCCTTTATCTCCTAAACAAACAAAAACTCAAATTTACATTACTTGTGAAATACCCATGAAATTCCAAGCTAGGAATAGTATAATCTATAGTAAGAAAGTTAGGTCCGTAACAATAATATTAAGGTGGCCCAGGGAATTAGGTGACATCTTTCCTGAATTAACCATTCTCCTTAAAACGTTTATAGTTAATTGTAACGTTTTGGCCTTAATTGACTTTAGTTATATTTCAGATGTTATACCATTAAAATATTACTTCATCTCCTAACTTCATTATGTTATTTAAACTTCAAGATACCATTCTAGAATTTTCCTTCCAAACTTATTAATTTTAAGTACTAAGAGTTCAAATTCAATTTGACTCACTGGTAGAAAAAGAGCCATTTTCGGCGGTTATATAACCGCCGAAAATAACAACCTTTTTCGGCGGTTCCTAACGACAAAACCGCCGAAAAAAACAGATTTCGAAACTCAAAATGAGGTAAAAATGGGCAATTTTACTAATTTTCGGCGGTTCTTACTAGGAACCGCCGAAAATGTTTTTTTTTTTTGGTTTTTTTCGTTTTAGTTTACAATCCCACATATGTCAACAAACCTGTAAAATATATAGATACAACATCCAAATATATCCAAACATCTCTCTACATCATATTGTAGAGGATGTCAATCACTCTTTGTAAGAGAAATGTCAAAAAATCAAAATAATGATGAAATGGTCACAAATGACAACAACACATTTCAAATGGTCACAAATGACCATACAAAGCATTTCAAATGGTCACAAATGACCATATACATATACAACTACCAAGATATTCATTGTACTCAAAACGGTCATCTTTCACAATCTAACTAGCCATAAGATACTAAATAATATGTTCTAAATAACAATTCGATCGAAAAAACAAAGTGAAAATCAAACTAAATTCATACAGACAAACTTCGCCCAATCCTCCAACATAGCGTTGATCGTTTGTCTGTCGTATTCGCCAACACTTGGGAAAACCTTTTGAAAAACAAAACCATACAAAATGAGTTAATCATTAAACAAATACATTAAAAATAAAATATATATATATATATATGACTTCAACATACTTCTTCTAATTGATCTTGCATATCACCAAAAAGGGTGATTATGTCATGCATATATCTCATGACATAATACCCACACTCCGAACTCCCGGGTTGACGTGGACACTTAAACACAAAAAAAAAAGGATTAATTACATAAGACATTTGTTCTATCAATGATAAACAAGTGATGCATGTACCTTCACTGCAGTCCAGGGGACAGAACCTCTTATCCTTAAACCAAGCTCTGAAATCATAACACTTTGATATATACTGCACATTAAATGTCATAAATGTAAATTAATAAAATTAGGATATCCATGCACAACAAAATTAAATTAAAAGAATTGAAATGCATAAAGAAGTGGTTATAATGTACTTACAGGCTAAGGTGTGGCTTTATCTTGATATTATTCGGTAATGAGTACCGAAGCGGATCAAGATATAGTATACGTGCACGATCCAAACACAACACCAGTAGGACCCAATGAGCACTATGTAATCCCAAAACACTAACATGTCAGTATAATGTCAAAATCAACAAGTACAACATTTATTGGAATTAAAATGATAAACACAAGTTATTACTTTTGATGGTAGGGCAGTAGGAGATATTTCTTTCTCGCTCTGATGCTGTTACTAATAGTACGCTGCAAGTAAACCTTACAAGCGTCTGCATCACACATCACAGCAGTGTATGACGTTCTCTCAGGACATAGAAATCCATACTTGGTGAGTGAAAAAGTTTACATTTTCTCATTCAAAAACCTATTCATAAAGTAAAAGATATAGTAATTAACATTTTTCAGGGCATCACTTTATAACTTAATTACCAAAAAAGACTAATACTTACAGAATGAATGAGTGGACAATAGTGATAGGCACCCATTCAGATTTCAGGATGTCCTTCACGTCGGTTATCCACAAGTCGACTTCTAAAACTTCTTCATAGTGAAGAAGGTCAGGTTCAAAGCTAAGAAGGATAGAATCTCTAGCAGCTGGGAAGTCACGGATTAGATCATGCAACACTTTCATGTTTGGCCCAAGCGTGCATATATTGAATCATCCACCAAGTTTTCTTTGGGAACGACATTGGTGGATGCTCTGTATTCAGAAGATGTAATCTTTGCCTTCTTTTTTCAGGAGACTTTGATTTCTCCTTTAATGTCTATTTGCAATTGACATACATTACTAATCATGAACTGAACATCCACACACTTATAATTTACTACAATAACTATATTAAAGGATTGTATTGGGCGTACCTTCACACACTTCTGAATCAGACGAACAGGCCATTGAAGAAATGCACCCTTTGCAGACCGAACCGTGTTGTACTCCTCCGCAGGTACAGGGAGTTCTAAATCAGAACACGTATAAACCGGTTCGTCCACAGACACTCTCCCGTGATACGGCTGTAATTGCATGCCATGGATCACGTCATTCTCACGTGATGTGTACACTCTTCCTTCTGCAACATGTATATTTTGATTTGTGTACGGGAGCAGCAGGTTGCAGTTTATTGGATCCTACAATTTAAACAGATTAGTAGATTATTTAACTGATAAATATGTAATAAACGATATGACAAGTAATAAAACAGTTAAAGATATAAAAAATTACCTGTACATATGCGTAAGGATACGGATCATTAGACTCGTGCTTGTGTGCAGTCCAGCAGGATCAGAAGCAGGAGCATATGCATAAGAAGGATCAGAAGCAGAAGCATATGGCTGAGGTGCACCAGTCTCCTGACGCATTTCAGCAAGGACCTCATTCTTCCACTGATCTTTGATGTTATTGATGACACGTAAATGCTCATCATAAGAGCTCATCTTCTCCTGACTACTACTTCCTTTCCTCGACCCGGGGTTTCCAAATACTTTTCTTATCCCTATGTTAACCCCCCTAACCCCACTGCTCGGCCTGGATGATCTTTCTTTCCTAGCGCCCGAGACAGCTGGTCATCATGTCGATCAGGAGCCCAAGTCCCTTGGGTTACTTGCTCGTTCATTTCACCCTTTAGAAGTAAATGCATAGAGGGTTTATAATAAATTATAGGATTGTAATACTGAATTTGAAAAAAAAATAAGGATTAAACAAAAGTACTTACCATCTTATCAACAATTTCCTTCGTTTTCTCGAAGGGATACAAACGCTCTCCAGTTTTGGGTCTTTCTTAGTGCGTGAAAGCTTCCAAAATGTACCCCGTTTCTGGTGTTCATCCAGAGCGCTCATATCCGATGGCAACTCCCCTTCTGCCACCCATTCAGGAACTCTTCTGTTAACCCCTTTAGCACCCAGCAAGTGACGATATTCATTCTTTTTCGCATTCGCTGACTGGGCCTCACGATACTCCTATTATCAAGTAAACATACAAACACGATGATGATTAAAAACATATACATATGTAAACTTATTTGTATGTATATACAATACTTAATTATTTAAGAGTTAGTATGTACCTTCGTCTCCATCTTCTTATCATAAAACTGCTGCCACTTCTCTTGGGTTATTGCTGTGTAGATCTCCCAAGGCTGGCGTGTGTCGCCGTCAGGCCGCTTAAGCTTCTTGGTGATGAACCATTTGACCAGATCATGCTTATGATCTGAAAATTTCTTGCGCATCATCAATTTGACCATGGTGTAGTACTCGCTTTCTGCAGGTATTCGATATCGTTTCTGCATATCATCATAAATGAAATGGATGTTAGTTATGCATACTTATAAATCGTATCAATAAATACTACAACTATTGTTTATTTACCTATACGATCTCAAACGTCTGCTTCTTCAATGCTTCGTCAACCTGAGGCCAGGAGAGATTGATATCACAATACTCTCGCACTATGATGCCTAGCTCAGTAGTGAAGTCTCCAGCCCATTCCCCAGTCGGCTGTAGATACTCATTAAACTGCAGCGGCTTCGACTCAATCTTTTTTTACTTCAGAGCTTTTGTAGGACCTCGAGGTTTTACGGTCCTGGTCTCTGGGATCTGTGACCCAGAAGGTCCAGCCTGTGTGTCTGCAGCTGGCACATCAGACACTATAATCTCGTCTAAGCCACTACCCCCCTCATCAGTTCGGGCCCGTGACGTGCGGCCCTTCCCTCCACGTGTTTGCTTCTTCTTTGGTCGGGCTGCGTCACACAGAATCTCGCCGATCGGGTCGTCCATATCATCCATTTACCTGTCTGCACAGATAAACAATATGATATTAATAACAACAAAACAATAATATAAAAAATACGTAATCAGATATCATAAAAAATTAATATTTATTTACCTAACAAACAAACACATCATTTATGGTTTTTCGACCCTTAGACCCTCATCATGATCAGACCTAGTATACACTACATTGTCTGGAATATCAACAATGTTGGTGGCAGGAACACTGTTAGAAAAGGGTGGTGTCTCATCAAATAATAATTCATCGTCATCAACATCTTGATCAACATTTGTGATCACAAATCTTTTCCCTGGTAAAACTACTGACCATCTGGAATCGATGGGTCTTCTATGTAAAATACTTGTTCACAGTCCTTGGGAAATATGAACGGATCTTGTGTAGGACCAAGACGTGATAAATCAACCAAATTAAACCCATCATGAACCCGATAACCCTGTCTGTTATCCACCCACTTGCATTTGAAAATAACAAAATTTTGAAACTGATAATCAAGTTCCCAAATATCTTCATACAACCATAATACAACCTCGAGGTTGAAATCGCTGAAGCTGGATCACCTCGGGTGTACTCAGTTGTTGCTGCTTCTACTTTCCCCGCTATTCTGGTTTAAACATCTATCATCTTGTCGTTTTGTCCAATAGGTGAACCCATTGATGTCATACCCGTCATAAGATACAGCAGTGGAACCAGGTCCCAAAGCTAACCAACAGAGCTCTTCACCTACATTATCAGGTGCTAGTGAT
>CM041778.1:374233664-374258382 GCA_023374045.1 Limonium bicolor | reverse complement strand
CGCCGCATTCTCCTTTCCAGGTCTATAGCATATCTCAAAATCGAACCCCATAAGCTTAGTCACCCATTTATACTTATCCTCAGACATCAGCCTCTCTTCCCACAGATATTTCAAACTCTTTTGATCAGTGCGAATAAAAAAATGTCTACCCAGCAGGTAATGCCTTCATATTATGGACAGTAAAAACAACTGCCATCAGCTCTTTTTCATACACCAATTTAGCTTGAGCTCAAAGGGAAAAAGGTTGGCTCAAGTAAGCAATTGGTCATCCATGTTGCACAAGAACAACACAAATTCCTTTTCCGGATGCATTGGTTTCTACTTCAAATTGAGTGTTGCAATCCGAAGAGGCCAAAACAGGGACTAAAGATAAGGCCACTTTAAGCTGGTCAAAGGCAGACTGGGTAGAATCATCCCAAGTAAAAGCATCCTCCATCAGTAATGCAGTCAGCGGTGCAACAATAATACCATAGTGCTTAACAAAGCGCCTATAGTATCCAGTAAGGCCCAAAAAGGCTCGTAATTCCTTAACAGAGCGAGGGACAGGCCATGATAACATGTGCTCTACTTTTTCTGGATCAACTTCCACACCGTCACCGGAAATAAAATGGCTAAAATAATCTATCTTCATTTCAAAAAGCTGCACTTTTTCAAATTAACCCACAGCTGATAGGATGACAGAATCGCAAGCACCTCCCTCAAATGCTCTAGATGCTCCAGCACATTCTTGTTGTATACAAGAATGTTGTCAAAGAAAACCAGAACTGAATGACGCAAGAGAGGCTTTAAAATATGGTTCATCAAGGATTGAAACGAAGCTGGAGCGTTTTTGAAGCCAAAGGACATAACTAGGAACTCATAATGCTCTCCATGAGTCCTAGATGTGGTCTTAGGAACGTCTTCATCTCTGACCCGAATCTGGTGGTAACCAGATTTTAAATCCAATTTAGAAAATACACATGCACCAAACAACTCATCCAATAGCTCATCAATGGTTGGCAGAGGAAACTTATCAGGAATGGTTATATCGTTCAAGGCACGGTAATCCACACAAAACCTCCAATCACTAGTTTTTCTCTTCACCAACAACACCGGGCAAGAAAAAAGGTTGTTGCTAGGCTGAATAAACCCCGGAGACTGTAGTTCTTGAACAATTTTTTCTATCTGATTTTTCTGGTAATGAGGATAACGGTATGGTCTGATGTTTGGAGGGATGGAGTTAGGGTTAAGGGGAATGTGGTGGTCATGGAAGCGTTTTGAAGGTAAGTATTCAAGGGGTAGGAATACATCAGGGTAAGCATCCAACACCAACTACAGTTCCTGTTTATATAAGCTGGAATTTTCATCACCTAAAACTGAAAACGACTGTAGATTGTCCAGGTAAAACAGCCACCCAACTCCTTCATCATTCAGAGCCCTCATAGTAGACTTAAGCCCACACTCAGCAATCGAATAGGTAGGGTCTCCAACCAACTGCACCTCCACGCTATTCCACTTAAATTGAATCAACAATTTGCTCCAATTAGTGCGGGTGTCACCAAAAGAAGCCAACCAGCTGAATTCTAAAATCATGTCCACTCCAGCCAGCTCAAAAGGTAAGCAGTCTACCACAAACTCTGCTCCCTACAAACTCAAGCGCAAATATCTACAAAATCGAAGCTTAGGAATTGTTTCGCCATTCCCAATTGTTACTCCAAAACTAACCGATCTGTCCACTACCAACTGTAATGATTCAACTAGACTCTCGCTAATGAAATTATGGGAGGTACCACTGTCAACTAGGATGAGGATAGATTTACCTGACAGTTCCCCCAATAATTTCATGGTTTTCTGGGAAGGAAATCCCATAGAAGACAGTTGAAAAGCTCAACTTTCAGTTCTTCACTTGCGTCACGATTTTCCTCTAACAAAGGACTGATTTCGAATGCGGTTTCTGTTCCATCATCACCATCGGTCAAGAGAAGTTGCAACCCAGCAATCTTGCAACGGTGGGCAGCATTCCACTTGTCACTACATCAAAAACATAATCCCTGAGATTGTCTGCGCTACATCTCCTCCTTTGAAATTCGTTTAAAACGATTTAGGATAGAAGAAGCGGAGCTGGATACTGTAAACGATTGAGGGGATAAATTAGGGATTCCAACTTCCCTAATTTGGTCCACGCACGAAGTGGATGCCGTTGATCACGACGGCTTCTTAGAAACAAATTCAGAAACGTGCAAGATGGAGCTTGGGTTGTCGTGCGAAGAACTTCCCCCGAATCAATCGCGACTCACCTCCGCTTGAATTTCCAAAGTTATTCCTCTCCTCAATCTTTTTCGATGCGCGTATTAAACTTTCAAGATCGGTAATCTCGAACAGAACCAGATCCCTCTTAATCTCCTCTTTCAATCCACTCCTGAAGATTCCTTTGAGGATCGCATCGGAAACGTCAGCCAAATGTGCAGAATAGAATTTGAAACGTCTTTGAAACTCTTCTACTCCTGATTCTTGACGAAGGCTGCACACTACGTCCAAGCGATCTCTGTCGATCGAAGGACTGAATCGATTGATAAGGATTTCACGAAATTCCTTCCAAGAAGGTAGCCCGATGTAATTCCTGTACCACTCAAACCAATGGAGGGCTATGCCTTCCATGTATATCCTAGCGGACTGCACTTTTTCTTCTTCTCCTATTCCACAAAGCGCAAAGTAGTGTTCTGCTTTGCACAGCCATTCACGTGGATCTTCTCCAGAAAATACCAACAACTCCAATTTCCTGGTTTTGAATTCCCAATGACTGCTCCTTCACACCTGAGTATCGGGACCTTTGCGAGCTCCCTGTGATCGACTTGCTCCTTCTTCTTGTGACGATCGCCTCAACAAGGCTTGCAGGTCCTTCTGCATCTAGATTACCGCAGCAGAAAGGCTATCAACTTTCTTATCCATGTCTCTTTGTGACCGGACTACAGCGGCGGAGAGATTGTCAACCTTTCCATTGATATCCTCCAACCTCCCCTTAATCACTGATTGTTCTTTCTCCAAAAACTCCATCGATGTCTCTTTCCCACTCCTAGTTGAAACCATGGACCACACCTCCCACGATCAGGAAAGAAGCGCACACTGATACCAAAATGATGCAATTCGAAGACATCAACCTCCCAACCCTCAACGTGAAGTAACTTTTTATTCAATTCTCCGGTAACTACTATTACTTCACTCTTTCCATAAGTACATCGATTAACCACTACAACAGAATACACATAACCAGCTAACCAACTTTTATAGCAATACGACAGCTAGGACTTAGAGGCACAATTACAACTTAACCCCTACAAACATAAACCTGCCCAAATCTCCTGATGTTATTAATGCCGGCAGGTCCTAACAAAATGGAAAGAGAACAAAAAAAAAAGGAAGACAGAAGATCATAATTAGAATAAAAGTTCAAACGTACAGGTTTCAGACAAGAGCTATAGCAGTAACCAAGAAAAAGGAATATATTACACATGATACAATGGGACGTACAAGTAACTTTTGATGAGTGTCCAAAAAAGATATTGATTCCCTTTAATAAATGTAACGCTTACACCAAAACTGTCTTGTCGTAAGGAAACTAATTGACGTGCGTAAGAGAAGGTTGGATGGAAATAGTATTAAGAAACTCGATGGATGAACAAAAGAATTTGGTAAAACCAAAAAGGTAGTAACAAATACCAAACACAACCTATACCCAAGCCAGGTTTCTTGTCCCAAAAAAAAACAGAGTAGCATGGACCGAAATTTACTAGCTAAAATCTTCTTGTGTACGTAGTTGTTGGTTTAGCCTGACACAAGGGGAAACCGGGTTCTATACATTCTATAACCAGGAGGCAGAGAAGGCAAACGTGTTGGAACGAATAAATGTATTGTTGTGTTGTGAGCTTTGGCAACCTTATTCGTAAAACTTGCAACTTGTTCCAAGCATGTCCTCCAAATTATCCACTCAAAATGAATTTTTCCAAGGATCAACCTATAATGGAAGGTACCAACGTCAATGTCAGAAATCAGAAAACTAGTAACAAAAAAGTAAGGAAAGTGCAACTTGAGAGATCACAGATTTCCATCGATAATCACTAATCCGCATGATTTGCTATGCCACAACACCAATAAAATCACTAAAGGGGGGATACTCACTCTTGGCTTCTTTCTATCTGGGAAGAAGAGGTTGTCTGTCATCTGGCACACGATGACTAGCCTACAATTGACAATTTTACATAAAAGTCAGATGTTTGGATCTGTCAACTGCACAAAATACAAAGATATTGATTGGACAATAGTGGAAAAGCTTAAACCTCTTCATTGGCTCCAGCTGCCATGTTAACAATAGAGGGTTCCTTCCTGAAAACAATCAGTAACATTAGCAAAATGAAAAAACACGGATAGCGCAAATGTACAATGTTCAACTCGTTAAGCCAGGCCTTCAATGAATCAGAAGGACAAATGAAGATTCAGTGTTCTACAAGCCAGGAGTTCTTCCAAATATCAAAAAGACCAAGCACTTTTCAGAAATCACAATAACAAATGTAGGAAGGTAAGCTCATACTTTAGATCATTCTTTGCGTTCACTAACTCAAACACCCCACTGTCTTGTTCATCCTTCACTTTAGAAAGCGGAGAAAAGAACTGCAAAGATATAAGATGCATGAAGTCAGTTGAGAAATAGAGAAAAAGAGACCATTAACTAATCTATCATCTAAGTTGCTCTAGTTACCTGATGCATCGAGATGAACACGATAGAAATTCCTAAAACAAAGTTCATGGTTAAAGTATGACCAAACAGTAATGCAGATGCTATGCCCGTGAAAATTGTGGCCACGGTTGAGGAATACTTCTTCAGGATTGTATCTGGTAATACACATGTCAGGCTCATATATCAGAAAATATACACACTGAATTCACAGCAACAGTTCACCCCAGCTAAATGCATGAAATTAAGTAGAATAGCATGCTCACCTGCATATTTGAAGAAAAAGGAAGATAGGATCCCCTGGGCTGCATTATTACATATCAGGAATATGGTGGCTCTAGAATGACCCTTAAGAATATCAAAGCTCTCCGGGCCTGAACAATATAGAATAATTTCAGTAACAGCAATACAGATTTAGCATACCATACCCTTGTTCAAGGAGAAAGAGATTCAAACGGGAACTGACATAGCATCCCCACAAAAGTAAAAAAAAAAAAAAAGCAGAGCCAAAACACATTTGACTAATACATAACCTTTTCCATACCTTTAACAATTGCAATCCCTATTATTGCTAAAAAATTGAACAACGCACCATATCCATACAAGAAGATGTTCTGCATATTTACAGATGCCAATGTCAGAATTTAAGATAGCATTGTTTAACAGTCCTCCAAACGCAGCAACATGTAACAGAAATATTTGCTTGAAAAACATACTTGTAGATATATACTTGTATCATATTGGCTCTTTAAAGCATACTCATTAAATACTGACGCCATGGACGGTATTGTTACCTGCAAATAAATTTACACATCAACTTCCACATAATGAAATATTTACCTTTCAACCAAAACTACTATAAGAAAATGTTTCAACTCCCCCACCCAAAAAAAACCAAGTGCTTTTATATAGGATGCACATATAAATCACTTACAAATATCACCGTACATACGTATGCTCCAGTAGCAATAGGAACTACCATAGCAGTTGTACCCTCAGGTAGAGAGCGCATTTGATTGATACTAATCCCTATAAGTAAGAGAGCAAGAGCTTCCCACTACAACAATGCAAAAGATCAGAGTTCACAGGCAGATTAGTAAAATGTTACGCAGTAAAGTTTCATGTAAGCTTGATAAAACTTACTTGAATGATTGAGAAGCGACGCTTCATAATTATCTTCAACAGAACAGCAATCACCAAGACCTGCATTTTCAAGCTCATAAACATTCGATTTTCCAAAGAAGGGGAATTTTTTCCTATCATACTGTTTTCAATGATAATTCATGCAAGCAAAAATCTTTTTCAGCAATATAACAGCTCAAGTTTTCATAGTTAAATAGTAGTATCAATTAATTACCCGGTTTGTTATAACAAGATATTGCACAATATAGATTTGTTTGGCAGCTTTTTCAGTTTTGTAGGTGAAATAAGTAATTTTCTTCTGCACTCTAGAACATAAAACAACATGAAAAATTGGATGGTATATCATCTAGCATTATTAGGTATGATTCGATCTCACCAGGGCATCGTGATATCACTTTTCTAACAGAATTAGTAATCATATAGTGTTCTAAAAAGACAGGAAACCCTAACCACCAAGCAGAATGCAATATAGATAAAGCAAAGGGTAGAACATTTATAATCTAGAAGCCGGAATCATGTAAAGTCTCAAATAGCCTATAAGTTTCCTCATACACAATCTAAACCTTCACGATAAAGCCTTATAGTGAACGTTTAGGAGAAGCATATCCGACATAACATGGTAAAATTGTACAAAGTGTGAGTTTTATGTATGTCTTAAGGCAAAATATATAAAACCTAATGCATAAAAGGATTGACAATTATAAAAGAATAGAATTTTATCCCAGAAATTACCTTTAAGTTGCTCAGCATCTTAACAGTTGCGGGATTGAAATAGAGCTGAAAATGCAGTAAACAAATAATGTAAAAAACACATTTATGTTCTCCTTCATGTTGTAATTTAGAGAACACAGTTCTACTGCCAAGGAACTTGAGAAATCCAGTATCATAGATCAGATAATTGTGGTCAAGACATACTAAGTTCCTAACCTGCATGGTGAACTTTAGATAGTTATTTATGGCATATAGCAGGGCAGGAACCGCGAGAAGCACATTATTGCGTGCAGCCTGAAAATATAAAAATCATGTAAGTAAGACCACTAAGCTCCATGAACCAATAAGTAGGATACACATTAAAAAAAATGGCATTACCTGGAAAAATGTGGATACGGAGAGAAGTGGTTTTTCTCCAACCTTCTGACGTCTAGCCTGCAAAACAGAAAAATACATAACATCTTGGTTCCAGAATTTATTTCCTTCTATGTGGTAAGTATAGAGGTAGAAGTTTGACTACGAATTCAATAAAATAAAGGACAGGAGTTTCAGATTAACAACAACAACAACAACAAAAAATTATTCATTTGAACAATATAACTTTATTCTAAACTGCAAACTCTGAGTGTCTTTTTTTCTCAGTGAAAATGAGCAAAATTAGTTCATTGGCACTCCTTACTTTTTCCGTAACAGCATAATCTCCTACACAAAGGAAAACTGCCTGCTACAAAAACAGCAACATGATATGAAAAGTGCTGAGAAAATTTAATTTTACCTGGAAGAAAAGCATCAAAATGGCTAATATGACCTTTGTAGCTTCAGTCAAAAAGTTGACACTAACAGGGCTGAAGTTAAACTTTCCATCCACCTTTGACATGTAAACTAGAACAGGCTGAAGAGAATAAGAAGTCACTTTAGACCACACAAATTAAAAGGTCAAGCATCACCGATTCATAATGGACCTTGAGAAGTTCGATACGATTAGGCGATCAGATATAACAAGGAGATGATCCAACTATCATGCATACGTTTGAATTACTCAAGGACTAGATACAACAAGACAAATTGGGTAACAACAAGAAAAGAAGAATCCCACTCGTAACAACCAACCATGAAATATAGTAATGTATAATAAGACGGATCACCTGCAAACCAACCAGCACACAATCACCGACGACCAATAGAACATTGAGGACGCGCTGTTTTGACGACACCTTACTCCTGTGACGATCATATGCTCTGGACACAGATTTAGAGGCTGGTGAAGGCAACTTTGAGTGGCAAACACTACATTCTAGCATGCCGTTCTTCATTAATGCGCTGCTCTAAAGATGTAGAAGCTGAATCTGTAGCAACTACAGAAACAGATCTTTGAACAAAGAAAAATAAGAAAAAGTTAGCTAGAAGCGAAAGATGATGTGTAAAGTTAGGACAGGGAATCGCGACATTCAAGTAATGGATGCCAAAAAAAAAAAAAACAACAACAAAGCTGAATTCATAAGGTGATTCAGTGATCATGTCGGAGGAAGGTCCGCCGTGCTTGCGTCTTCTGATAAAGCATGTAATGTAACATACTCAAAAGCTCTCAATCCAATTGCTTCACTTGCAATTATATATCTCACAATCCGGTCGAAAGAATAGGTAATGCAATGACACAAATCACGTCAAGGTCAATTCGGACGTAAAGTATGAAAAGCTACAAGCTTTGTTTAATAAATAAAAAAATCAATTTCATCAAGGGACAATACAGAAGGATCCTGATCTATAACTCAAGAATTCCACGAAATTCAGATCTGGGGAGGCCCTCTAAATCGGAGTTTACCCAGCTTGTTTTTTTGATCGCACTGGACTAGACCGATATACTGAAACTAGCAGAAGCAACCAACAGTAGGAGAACTCACCGCTATATGGATTACCGGAGCTTGATGTACTGGAAAGTATCGATTGAATCAGCAAAAGGATAATTCCTCTCGGGGCAGCCAAATTGCCAGTCAGATCCACGGTTTCGACACAAACCAGAAACGAATTGACCCTTGGACTTGATCTGCAGGTTGTCCAGCCGTAAACCGAAATACAGAAAACCAGGGGTTTTGCAGAAAATCGATTTGAGTTTGGAGGACGAGAATGACCAGCGCGCTCAGTGCCGCTGGATCTACGAAACGGACGATATAACATACAGGGAGGGAAAATGAAAGCTCGACTGCCCCAGCTCCGTCTCTACTCTCTCTCTCTTCGCGAATGTGCAAAAAAAAATAATACTCCGCGTTTCAATGTTTGTTAAAAATATAATGAAATATATATAAAAAAGATATTATATGAACATTGGACATATACAAGAATTTAAAATAAACAAAATGTCGTTAGGGTGATAAAAAATAATCAAGGGTAAACTAAACATGCAATTTTTTATAGGTGGGAAACCAGCGGCTATTTGTAGGGTGCGCTTTGAGTAAATCCAAAGGTGGTGTAATAGTGTGAAAAATACGTTGACCAGTTAAGTCACACAAGGTGACAAGTTTGGCTGAGAAAGTTGAGGGTTTGGAAAATTCAAACTCGGGATCTCTTGCTCCCCTATTTTCACCCTCCACCAACCCAATTATCCCAGTTTGGGGCCATTGTTAGGAATCCCTACACCTCAAGGGGTTGACAAATATATAGATAACTAATAAGTAGATAAATTAGCATGTATTAAGGGTGTATTTATGTGTTTTATCATGTTTATCGTGCTTATTTCTTCACTTTTGCTAGTTTTATTTTATCTTTTTATGTGTATTGGTGTTCTTACACATTTGTGTTGAAACATCACAATAACATAGCATAAGCAAGGTAAACAAAGAGAAGATCGTGTGGAAACAAACGAAATTGGAATTTAAATTAAATGAAGAAGATAAAGCGAAAACAATGATGCGAAAACTGACCTCCCCACAGGACTGCCACACTGGATTGGTCGGGGTTCAATGTAGTTCCGGAGGTTAGGTTACAGAGATGGGACTCGCTTGTTTCGAGGCCCGAAACTTCCATGCTTCTGAACGTCCCAGCCGACCGCCCAATGGGTAGGTCAGACTTAAACGTGCGTGTCTCCATCTTCTTCCAGAGCTAATCGCCGCACAACCGACTGCCCAATGGTGAGGTCTGTTGTAAATTTGCCCATATTTCACTACTTTAAAAGCCAAGTCTTGGCACTTTATTTCACAATTTTTGGTAGCCGACAACAATAGAAAATATAATGTTTTGGGAGCTTTGAAGCCCTAGAAGAGGAAGAAGAGAAGAGAAGGAGATTCCACCCCCAAGCTCATCCACCACTATTTTCATGGCTATCTTCTTCACCTGTACTATATTTTTTTTTACTGGATAAATAACCTCCTTGTACATATGGATGGGGATTTTACCCCAAAAACCCTAAAACCTTCATTGTGGATTCTTAAACCTATTTATAGCTTTATTTTAGTTCTTGTTCTTAATGAATGTTGATTTTGAGCAGTTATGTATCTTTCACTTATCAACATATGATTTTGAGATTTGCTTGAGGGTTTTGCTTTATTTCATATTTATGTGTATGATTTAGTTGGTTTTGCTCTAAATCTATCAACATGTGATCCTAAGATAGATTCTATGGTTCCAATTAGTTTAGAACTTATGAGGGTTTCTATCAACATGAGATTCTGAGATAGGTCCTGGACCAAAGGGAAGTAAATCAATGAAGTTTATTAACATGTGATTCTGTGATAGATTTCATTGCAACTTAGTGAGAACTTCTGCTTAAAGATATTAATTGACAAGGTACTTGAATGATCTGTTCGGTTCCGAATCAATTTGTTTGGATTAATATGATCATGATTTGACTACTAAATAATTAAGTGTTCCCATTGTTTCGCTTTAAGTTCAAGAATCGACATTTGGTGGTTAAGGGTGAAGGAGACAAAGATCATCCCCTAGTTATCTTAATTGTACTACTTTATTTTGTTCCCTTTTATCTTCCTAAACAAACAAAAACTCAAATTTACATTACTTGTGAAATACCCATGAAATTCCAAGCTAGGAATAGTATAATCTATAGTAAGAAAGTTTAGGTCCGTAACAATAATATTAAGGTGGCCCAGGGAATTAGGTGACATCTTTCCTGAATTAACCATTCTCCTTAAAACGTTTATAGTTAATTGTAACGTTTTGGCCTTAATTGACTTTAGTTATATTTCAGATGTTATACCATTTAAATATTACTTCATCTCCTAACTTCATTATGTTATTTAAACTTCAAGATACCATTCTAGAATTTTCCTTCCAAACTTATTAATTTTAAGTACTAAGAGTTCAAATTCAATTTGACTCACTGGTAGAAAAAGAGCCATTTTCGGCGGTTATATAACCGCCGAAAATAACAACCTTTTTCGGCGGTTCCTAACGACAAAACCGCCGAAAATAACAGATTTCGAAACTCAAAATGAGGTAAAAACTGGGCAATTTTACTAATTTTCGGCGGTTCTTACTAGGAACCGCCGAAAATGTCTTTTTTTTTTTTGGTTTTTTTCGTTTTAGTTTACAATCCCACATATGTCAACAAACCTGTAAAATATATAGATACAACATCCAAATATATCCAAACATCTCTCTACATCATATTGTAGAGGATGTCAATCACTCTTTGTAAGAGAAATGTCAAAAAATCAAAATAATGATGAAATGGTCACAAATGACCAACAACACATTTCAAATGGTCACAAATGACCATACAAAGCATTTCAAATGGTCACAAATGACCATATACATATACAACTACCAAGATATTCATTGTACTCAAACCGGTCATCTTTCACAATCTAACTAGCCATAAGATACTAAATAATATGTTCTAAATAACAATTCGATCGAAAAAACAAAGTGAAAATCAAACTAAATTCATACAGACAAACTTCGCCCAATCCTCCAACATAGCGTTGATCGTTTGTCTGTCGTATTCGCCAACACTTGGGAAAACCTTTTGAAAAACAAAACCATACAAAATGAGTTAATCATTAAACAAATACATTAAAAATAAAATAATATATATATATATATGACTTCAACATACTTCTTCTAATTGATCTTGCATATCACCAAAAAGGGTGATTATGTCATGCATATATCTCATGACATAATACCCACACTCCGAACTCCCGGGTTGACGTGGACACTTAAACACAAAAAAAAAGGATTAATTACATAAGACATTTGTTCTATCAATGATAAACAAGTGATGCATGTACCTTCACTGCAGTCCAGGGGACAGAACCTCTTATCCTTAAACCAAGCTCTGAAATCATAACACTTTGATATATACTGCACATTAAATGTCATAAATGTAAATTAATAAAATTAGGATATCCATGCACAACAAAATTAAATTAAAAGAATTGAAATGCATAAAGAAGTGGTTTATAATGTACTTACAGGCTAAGGTGTGGCTTTATCTTGATATTATTCGGTAATGAGTACCGAAGCGGATCAAGATATAGTATACGTGCACGATCCAAACACAACACCAGTAGGACCCAATGAGCACTATGTAATCCCAAAACACTAACATGTCAGTATAATGTCAAAATCAACAAGTACAACATTTATTGGAATTAAAATGATAAACACAAGTTATTACTTTTGATGGTAGGGCAGTAGGAGATATTTCTTTCTCGCTCTGATGCTGTTACTAATAGTACGCTGCAAGTAAACCTTACAAGCGTCTGCATCACACATCACAGCAGTGTATGACGTTCTCTCAGGACATAGAAATCTATACTTGGTGAGTGAAAAAGTTTACATTTTCTCATTCAAAAACCTATTCATAAAGTAAAAGATATAGTAATTAACATTTTTTCAGGGCATCACTTTATAACTTAATTACCAAAAAAGACTAATACTTACAGAATGAATGAGTGGACAATAGTGATAGGCACCCATTCAGATTTCAGGATGTCCTTCACGTCGGTTATCCACAAGTCGACTTCTAAAACTTCTTCATAGTGAAGAAGGTCAGGTTCAAAGCTAAGAAGGATAGAATCTCTAGCAGCTGGGAAGTCACGGATTAGATCATGCAACACTTTCATGTTTGGCCCCAAGCGTGCATATATTGAATCATCCACCAAGTTTTCTTTGGGAACGACATTGGTGGATGCTCTGTATTCAGAAGATGTAATCTTTGCCTTCTTTTTTCAGGAGACTTTGATTTCTCCTTTAATGTCTATTTGCAATTGACATACATTACTAATCATGAACTGAACATCCACACACTTATAATTTACTACAATAACTATATTAAAGGATTGTATTGGGCGTACCTTCACACACTTCTGAATCAGACGAACAGGCCATTGAAGAAATGCACCCTTTGCAGACCGAACCGTGTTGTACTCCTCCGCAGGTACAGGGAGTTCTAAATCAGAACACGTATAAACCGGTTCGTCCACAGACACTCTCCCGTGATACGGCTGTAATTGCATGCCATGGATCACGTCATTCTCACGTGATGTGTACACTCTTCCTTCTGCAACATGTATATTTTGATTGTTGTACGGGAGCAGCAGGTTGCAGTTTATTGGATCCTACAATTTAAACAGATTAGTAGATTATTTAACTGATAAATATGTAATAAACGATATGACAAGTAATAAAACAGTTAAAGATATAAAAAATTACCTGTACATATGCGTACGGATACGGATCATTAGACTCGATGCTTGTGTGCAGTCCAGCAGGATCAGAAGCAGGAGCATATGCATAAGAAGGATCAGAAGCAGAAGCATATGGCTGAGGTGCACCAGTCTCCTGACGCATTTCAGCAAGGACCTCATTCTTCCACTGATCTTTGATGTTATTGATGACACGTAAATGCTCATCATAAGAGCTCATCTTCTCCTGACTACTACTTCCTTTCCTCGACCCGGGGTTTCCAAATACTTTTCTTATCCCTATGTTAACCCCCCTAACCCCACTGCTCGGCCTGGATGATCTTTCTTTCCTAGCGCCCGAGACAGCTGGTCATCATGTCGATCAGGAGCCCAAGTCCCTTGGGTTACTTGCTCGTTCATTTCACCCTTTAGAAGTAAATGCATAGAGGGTTTATAATAAATTATAGGATTGTAATACTGAATTTGAAAAAAAAATAAGGATTAAACAAAAGTACTTACCATCTTATCAACAATTTCCTTCGTTTTCTCGAAGGGATACAAACGCTCTCCAGTTTTTGGGTCTTTCTTAGTGCGTGAAAGCTTCCAAAATGTACCCCGTTTCTGGTGTTCATCCAGAGCGCTCATATCCGATGGCAACTCCCCTTCTGCCACCCATTCAGGAACTCTTCTGTTAACCCCTTTAGCACCCAGCAAGTGACGATATTCATTCTTTTTCGCATTCGCTGACTGGGCCTCACGATACTCCTATTATCAAGTAAACAAACACGATGATGATTAAAAACATATACATATGTAAACTATTTGTATGTATATACAATACTTAATTATTTAATAGTTAGTATGTACCTTCGTCTCCATCTTCTTGTCATAAAACTGCTGCCACTTCTCTTGGGTTATTGCTGTGTAGATCTCCCAAGGCTGGCGTGTGTCGCCGTCAGGCCGCTTAAGCTTCTTGGTGATGAACCATTTGACCAGATCATGCTTATGATCTGAAAATTTTTGCGCATCATCGATTTTACCATGGTGTAGTACTCGGTTTCTGCAGGTATTCGATATCGTTTCTGCATATCATCATAAATGAAAAGGATGTTAGTTATGCATACTTATAAATCGTATCAATAAATACTGCAACTATTGTTTATTTACCTGTACGATCTCAAACATCTGCTTCTTCAATCCTTCGTCAACCTGAGGCCAGGAGAGAGTGATATCACAATACTCTCGCACTATGATGCCCAGCTCAGTAGTGAAGTCTCCAGCCCATTCCCCAGTCGGTAGATACTCATTAAACTGCAGCGGCTTCGACTCAATCTTTTTTACTTCAGAGCTTTTGTAGGACCTCGAGGTTTTACGGTCCTGCTCTCTGGGATCTGTGACCCAGAAGGTCCAGCTTGTGTCTGCAGCTGGCACATCAGACACTATAATCTCGGCGGTGCCACTACCCCCCTCATCAGTTCGGGCCCGTGACGTGCGGCCCTTCCCTCCACGTGTTTGCCTCTTCCTCGGTCGGGCTGCGTCACAGAATCTCGCCGACCGGGTCGTCCATATCATCCATTTACTGTCTGCACAGATAAACAATATGATATTAATAACAACAAAACAAATAATATAAAAAATACGTAATCAGATATCATAAAAATTAATATTTAATTACCTAACAAACAAACACATCATTTATGGTTTTTCGACCCATAGACCCTCATCATGATCAGACCTAGTATACACTACATCGTCTGGAATATCAACAATGTTGGTGGCAGGAACACTGTTAGAAAAGGGTGGTGTCTCATCAAATAATAATTCATCGTCATCAACATCTTGATCAACATTTGTGATCACAAATCTTTTCCCTGGTAAAACTACTGACCATCTGAATCGATGGGATCTTCTATGTAAAATACTTGTTCACAATCCTTGGGAAATATGAACGGATCTTGTGTAGGACCAAGACTTGATAAATCAACCAAATTAAACCCATCATGAACCCGATAACCGTGTCTGTTATCCACCCACTTGCATTTGAAAATAACAAACTTTTGAAACTGATAATCAAGTTCCCAAATCTCTCAATACATCCATAATACAACCTCGAGGTTGAAATCGCTGAAGCTGGATCACCTCGGGTGTACAGTTGTTGCTGCTTCTACTTTCACCCCGCTATTCTGGTTTAAACATCTATCATCTTGTCGTTTTGTCCAATAGGTGAACCCATTGATGTCATACCCGTCGTAAGATACAGCAGTGGAACCAGGTCCCAAAGCTAACCAACGGAGCTCTTCACCTACATTATCAGGCTAGTGATGCAAGTTTCATAACATGGTCTCTAAACCATGAACAAAAGGTCTTGTTTTGCTCTTTTGTCAACCAAACAATATTCCTCCCAGGATATTGACCTCTTAGTGTAGTCATGTGTTTCTCAAAAAATGGCTCAATAATCTCAAGGTGATGTAAAACGAACAAATGTGCTAACTCCATTGAGGATGAATCAATTGCCACAATTTTTTTCCCAGTAACACCTTGACCTTCTGTCCCTCCCGTGTGTCTAGGTTGTGGTACTCCAATAGCAACTGCACCCTTTAAGTATTCAGTACAAAATTCTGTCACTTCTTCGGTTATTGTCCCTTCTATAATACTTCCTTCAGGTCGATATCTATTCTTCATCCTTCCCTTCAAAATTCCCATGTATCTCTCAAACGGATACATGTACCTCAAATATATGGACCACATAATTTGATTTCCCTAACAATGTGAACAACTAAGTGAACCATGATGTCAAAAAAAGAGGGTGGAAAATACATTTCAAGTTGACAGATCGTAACAACAACATCACGTTGCAGACTGTCAAGTGTATCAGCATCCACGACTTTATTGCACACTGCATTAAAAAGAAACATAGTCTTGTAATTGCATTTCGGACATCCTTCGGCAATATACCTCGAATGACAACAGGAAGGAGATGCAACATCAGAACGTGATAATCATGAGATTTCAACCCGACCAATTTCAAGTCCTTCATTGACACAAGACTTTTCCAGTTAGATGAATAACCCGTAGGAACCTTAAGGGAATGAAGACATTTGCAGAAGCTGATCTTCTCATTCTTAGACAAAGTGTAACATGCTGGAGGTAAATATGTTCGTTTGCCTCTTTCTTGAGGATGCAACTCCTCACGTATGCCCATAGCTTGCATGTCTCTTCGAACCTTTATTCCGTCTTTTGTTTTCCCAGGTATGTTAAGCAAAGTCCCAACAACAGCCTCACCAACATTTTTGACAATATGCATAAAATCAAGACAATGCCTAACAGATAAATGTCTCCAATATGGAAGTTCCCAAAATATTGAACATTTTTTCCAGATGTTTTTTTGGGTAGATTTGGACGGAACACCGAAAACATTCTCAATGTCTTTCACCTTTTCATAGATCTCTTGAGAACTCAAAGGTATACGAGCAACACGTGTTTCAGTCTTTCCGTTGAATAACTTCCTTTTTTTACGGTACGGGTGTGCTGCTGGCAACAATCTACGATGACACATGTACACGTTTTTGCCAGAAAACTTTAGACGATCAGAACAAGTGTCGTCCTCACATATTGGGCAAGCAAATGTGCCTTTCACCGTGTATCCAGATAAATTCCCGTACGCTGGAAAGTCATTCACTGTGCAAAACAACATGGCACGAAGTGTGAAGTTTTGTCTGGCGTAACCGTCATAAACCACTGTCCCCTGATTCCATAGCAATTTCAAATCGTCAATCAGCGGTGCAAGATATACATCGATATTATGTCCGGGTTGTTTAGGACCAGAAATCAACAATGATAACATAATGTATTTTCGCTTCATACACAACCACGAAGGAAGATTGTAAATCACCAATAGAACAGGCCAAGTGCTGTGTTGACTACTTAGAGTGCCGTAGGGATTCATCCCATCTGTACATAGCCCGAGTCTCAAATTTCGATTATCACTGGCAAAATCTTCAAATCTTCTATCGATAGTCCTCCACTGTGGTGAATCAGCTGGATGTCTCAGCTTATCATCATTTTTCCTTCCTTCTGCGTGCCATCTTAAATTTTGGGCATCTCTGACATTTGCAAACAGACGTTTGAACCTTGGTATTATGGGTAAATACCAAATGACTTTTGCTGGAGGACTTTTTTTCTTAGAATTGGATGATTGGCCGTCCTTATGTTTATAGCGTGACAAATGACATTTTGGACACTGATTCAAATGTTTATTCTCTCCTCTGTATAATACACAACTGTTTGGACATGCGTGTATCTTTTCGTACTCCACACCCATAGGACACATCAACTTTTTTGCATCATAAGTGGATGTAGGAAGATTGTTATCATCTGGAAGCATGTCGTGGAATAGTTCTAGTATTGCCGTAAAACTCTTATCACTCCAGCCGAATCTTGCTTTCATATTGAACAAGTGTAGCACGGATGTCAATTTTGAAAATTTGGTGCATCCGGGGAACAAAGGGGACCGTGATGCGTCAACTAATCTTTGATATTCATCGGGCTTGTCTGTGAAATTATCCTCAACATCTTGCAGCATAGAGTTCAGTTGTTCAATCTTTTCACTATCATCGTTGATTTCAGTGTCACTCTGATCACACTCATTATTAGGAAATGTGGTATCATCGGTAACCTTTCTTGTTCACTGTTCTGCTGGGTGGAAGTATGCACCCTGCTACTAGCTTCTAAAGACTCGCCATGCAAAAACCATATCTTATAGTTTGGCATAAATCCACGTCGTGATAGATGAAATCTGATAGCATGTAGGTTAGGGAATTTGTTGCGAAGTTCGCACTGTGCACATGGACAGGGAATGTGAGTGTCGTTCATCCTTTTCTGATGATAGAGAGCTGCTTTGCAAAATTCATTTTCCACTTTCGATTCAAAATAATTCCCTCGCAGACCGTACATCCATTCACGGTCCATTCTACAAACAACCAGTCAAAATTTAAAAAATATTTAGAAAAAAGTGTTATAATGTATAATAACTTAACTAACATTTAAAATATTAAATATAAAAAATAACAATAACTAACCTATCTTCGGAAAAGGATATATTCGATATGGTTCTCGCACGGCGAGTCTGTATAATATATATACGCTATCTTATATATACTACTTGGTTGTGTTATATGCATATTATATATAATGTATATACACATCAATTCACATAAACAATGGTAAGATAGCAAAAAAATCACTGAAATTGGTTAAATCATTTCATCAAACACCTTGCGAGCATATAGTTTATTTTCTAAAATTGCCTACATATTGTATTTCCAATCAAACCAATCAATCAATTACACTCCAGAATACATATATCAATCAACAATTACATATAAACAACAAATTAGGACACAATTCAACAAAATTTCAAAAGTTTCGATTCGGAGAAAAACTAACCAAATGTCTCAATTCGCGTTGGATTTTGGCAGCAGCAGACGGGGGGTAGCGGCGCGACTGGGGCGACAAGAGGCGGTGGCAAGAACGGCGGCGTTAGAGGCTGGTGGTGCGGCGGCGACCGAGGAAGAAGAGAGCGGCGATTTGAGGGCGAGCTGGAGTAGAGAGGTCGAGGAAGAAGAGAGGTAGCAGAGCTTCGATAATGTCGAGTCGGGGCTAGGGTATTTGAAATAAGCATGATTTTCGGTGGTTCCTATATACAACCGCCGAAAATAGCCAACTAAAAAGACAATTTTCGGCGGTTGTATATAGGAACCGCCGAAAATCATGCTTCGATTTGGCTATTTTCGGCGGTTGTATATAGGAACCGCCGAAAATGATGTGTCGATTGTCTATTTTCGGCGGTTCCAATATACAACTGCCGAAAATAGCATGATCCGACACACATTTTTGACGAAAATTTAAAAACCGCCGAAAATGGGGGGCCGAAAATGGCCATTTTTCTACTAGTGACTTTCTATTTGTAGTTATTTGATTTCAAGAGTTCAAACTCTATTTGACTACTCAAGTTATAATTCATTAACTCTCTTTATTCTTCTCTCAATAATTATATTACTAACATTTTGACTTATCCTTTTAACGTGATTGTTTTTCCCTTCTGTTGAACTTTTAGACTATTTACAACATAGCTATTTATTTCCAAATTACTTCCTTCCAAATAAATGGTTATTAATTAACTTCCTAGATATTTTATTTCTCATCCTTATCTTGTTACAACGGTTAACCACGTTTTTCTATTTCAAATTGTTGATTCATTCATTTAATTGTTATTAACTTATTTACTCCTATATAGACATCGCTAACAATCTCTATTCTTCTGCTGACTTTTCTTAACGATCAATAATTTCTATACCTTTTAAATATTTGCAATACTAGTGATAGAATTTATCTTTTGGATATTTAATATCTTCTCTCCTTAAACATAGACTTTTATTTATTGAATTAATAATATTCCTCCTTGTGTTGCAATTATTTTTCTATTTAAAACATCAATTTCCTCATTCCTCTTCATCCTCAATACGCCGTTCCTGCGCTTATACTCTACACAAAATTTTCACGCTCTTCCTCTTCAAACTCTTGGTGATTTCTCGCTAGTTCCGTTGAGGTCTAATCAATTCCCTGGTGTCCAGTTAGTAGATTGTCGGGTAATGTATTCTACCTAGTTTGTGTAGTTATTTACTCGTGTTCGGCGATTGCTGATTGTTAATTTTGGTTTCCTAGACATCGATTACATCGACGAGCGCTAGCGATAGTCCGGAGCAGTTGGGCTCTTGAGGGATTTGGTGGTTCCAGGTAAATTCTATGCTCAATGTTGTTTGACTGCTGGTTTGTAAACGATTGGAAAAAGGTTTCGCTGTGCTTTTATGTACTCTCCATTGTGGTTTGGAAATTTGGGATTGTTTCCCACGTTTTGGAATTAAGGAATTGGATTGTGCTGTGGATTTTGGTTCTGGATTTTGGGAGTCTTTCGCAGGATGTATTCTATTGTTTGGGAGCCCATAGGTGCTCCCCATTATTATTATTATTTGCGCTGCACACATTGTTGCAGTTAAGCCCTTTGATCTACTCTATGTTACTGTTGTTTCATAGGGGGTGTGCACACTTAACAACTTAGGGTGAGGTGGTTGTTTGATGGTCCCATAGGTGACTGTCCTGGAATTGTTGTTTGGGGTCCCATAGGTGACCCCGTGTTTGGAATTGTGGTTATCTCCTATTGAAAGCTCCCTACTGCGGTTTTGTTGTTAATTATGATTTCTGGAAAATTTCTCTAACGTTCATCAAATCATTCTCACCTGATTGGCAGATGGCAAATGGGTTTCTAAAACGTATTTTACAGATTGAGGTAGTTTTTACTCAGTTTTTTCTGATTTGTGCGATCCTTTCTGTGTTTTTATCTATGTTTTATGATCGCAGGTATGGATGACTAAGTGTGGGGATCGGGACGGCGAATCACATAGTTTAGGAATTATGAGTTTTTGAGACAACGTTTGAATTACAATGTCTAAGAGTTGTTGTGTTGTTTTCCAAGATTTTACGCACTGAATGTTTATTTTGGCTTCCGCATAAGTTGAATTAACATTTGTTCTTGATGTTTATTTAGTTCATTAGCCTGAGCACCCAGGGAGTTTGGGTGTGGCGGTAATGCCCTGGACGAATTTGATTTCCGCTGCAATTGAGGTTTTGTTTTGGTTTATTATTCAAACTCACATTTCGATGATTTAGAAATCCTTGTTAAACGAATCTAAGTATTGTTTTAGATGAGTTCATATGGAGTTTACAGCTTAAAATGTTGCTAACAAGTTTTTCTATCTGCTATTATTGACTATTCCTGTGTTTATGGTGGTTTTTGCAACTCTGTGTCATTTCAAAAATACACCTCAGGACGTGTCCGAATGTCCGTCTGGACTTCAATGTTCGGACATGCCCCGAGGAGATTATAAGAATTCACTGTTTTGGTCGTGCCCGGACTTCTGTCCGAACTTCAAAGTTCGGACAACATGCGAGGACGGGTTCGACTTGCAAGTCTCGACTTACGTCCGAACTTGCAAGTTCGGACCAACGTTCGGACACGCGCGTAAGACTTTTCGGGATTTTGAAACTTCACTTGTGTCCGAACTTCAAAGTCCGGACACAATTCGGACAGGTGCTTTTCACAGTTTTACCTTCTTCGGCTTGTGTCCGAACGTTCAATGTCCGGACACAAGTTCGGACCAATGGCGTTTTGCACTTTTAGGGCTCGTTTGAAGTCCGTTTTTGGTTCCGTTTACGCCGTTAGATTTTTATTTTCATAAGCTATCATTTGAGGTAAAAATCCAGGGTGTTACAACTTGCACTCTTTTATATTTATGTACACATTAATAAACTAGTAACATACTAAATAGACCCCAAGTCTCGGAGGAACAACATAAACCGCTTACACCCCTACACACATCCCTACTACTGCCGTGACAAGCCTCTTCACTTAGAACCCCATTTTAATCTTATTTATCAAATGGCGAGGATTTGAGCATATCTGTTTAACTCATTAGCAGTTTAGTATTTGTACGTTTTTTTTTCATTATTTTAAATGTTCATTTTGTGTATGATTTTTGTTTCTTTTTCCTTTAGGTTACTTTATCTAATGGATAGATACTACAATCAAGCAGAAGATTTTACGACGCAAAGAACTATAATCAATGGATTGTGTGTTGTCGTGCAAAATATAAATGACTATATCTTGGTAACTAAGGGGAGTGAAACAACCGTTGTGGTCCAACAAGGTCGTATCCACAAGAACTTTGAAACTATCTAACTAATTATAAATTCAGTAAATGTGCATATTATACACAAAGTGCGATAATGTAAATTGTTTTGGTGGTTTTGTTGTTTGGGTTGATAATTGGAAAAATAAAGAAAACAATAAAACAAAACTAGGATAGAGGTACCCGGGATGGATATTTGTACCCTTCACCCATTGATTACCAATTGTCGATTCTTGAACTCATAGCTGAACAAGGGGAAATGAACTAATAGCCTAATCTAGGTCTATTAATCCTAATCAATTTAGTTGGAAACAAAATGTTAGTTTAGATACCCAGTTCAATTTGAACCATTGAGGACAAGTCCACCCTAAGTTGCAATGCAATCTATCTCAACGATCTTAGAAAAATAACATTGATTTAGTTCCCAACGATATAGATCTCTACTTTTGGAAACCCGTCCATGGAAACTCACATTAATGCTGAACTAAGCGCAAAATTAAACCAACCAAATTAACACATTGATGATAAATTGAGCAAACCCTAATCAAATCCCGAAATTCAATGTAGACAAGCTTGTAAGCTATAAACACTCAATAATCATCTTCATTAAGCACAAGAACTAAAATAAAGCATTAAAACAAGTTCAAGATTCAACAATGGAGTTTTAGGGATTTTGGGGCAAAATCCTCATCCCAAGGTACAAGGAAACTACACAACCATTAAAGCATAAAAATAAGAGAAAGGGGAAGAATTATCCATGGGAGGTTGAAGAAGAGCTTCATTGGAGGTAAGTCTTATCCTCCTTTGCTTCTTGTTCTTCTTCTTTATCATCCTCTTCTTTCTTCTTTGTTTCCCTTCTTTTTTCTTTCTTCTCGGCCTGTTGTGTTATGTGGAACTCCCGTCTATCTATCCCTTATTTTCCCTTTTTAAAATCGTGAATTTGGGTAAAAATTTCATCCGACGGACCAAACTCAGGTGGTCCCATGGGTCAGTCTATTCTAGTAGGTGTGAAGATAAGTTTGACCTTTACTGGGGGTGGTCACCTGGGTTGGTAGGTTCCAGAGTGGTCCAACCGACCCATTTGGGTTGGTCATATGATCAGGTCGGCCTCTAGATTATTGTTTTTGCTTTATCTTTTTCATTTTAGCTCTGAAATGAGATACATTTGCGCCCACATGTTGCTCTCTTCGTCTACTTTGCTTTTAGCCAAAGTTTCCTCATGTTTAAACAATAAATGTGTAATAACACCAGAAAACACAAAACTGGAAAAACTAATTAACTAAAGTGGAGAAATGAGCATGATAAGTGTTGATAAATCATATGAAATACACCCCTAAAACATGCTCATTTAGACCCTCATCACACCCCACACTTACCTTTTGCTTGTCCTCAAGTAAAACCATGAACCCAAGTGAAATACCCCGTAATTAAAAACAGTGATTAATTAGGCTAATTATAATTTTAAAGGCTTAATTACACTTAAATAAATATGAGGGAACAAATCCCGAAGAAAATGGACCTTTAAAATGGGTTAAAAGCATAAACGAACCTTAAAGCACGTTTTTCGAGGAAACCGGGAAAACGCGACTTTAAGCGGGTCAAATAGACTCGTAACAATTTTGGTCAACCAAATGGTCATTAATAAACATTAATAAAGGTTGGGAACCAATAAAATTAATTAAATGAGGAAATTCCGGAAAACGGGTTCCGGCTAGTAAAAACTATAACAAAGGAAGTGTGGGGTGAGAATGCAAATAACAAAGCAAGTTAGTGTGTCCACTTTTGCAAATAAAAACAAAAATCTAGAGGGGCATGTATGTAGCCCTTGAACCCCCCTCTCACACTCTCTTCAATTCTCCTTATTTGCTAAAAGACAAAGGAAATAAGTAAAAAGCAAAAAGAACTCTCTCTCCCCTATCCCCACTCCTCTCTCTCACGTTTTCTCTATCCTTTTCTATTCTCTTCTCCTTCCTTGTGATGGCCATGGAGATTTGAAGGAACCCACTCAACTCTCTCCTTCTCTCCTCTTGTCCAAGCTCAATCCTTGTCCAAATTCAACAAAAATTGTACCATTGAAATCCCCTCACCAAGGAGAACATCTTCCTCCTTTCAAAAATCGAAAACAACCAACTTCATTTCCATGGGTGTGCTGCATTTGGAGCTTGGGTACTGATGAGTGTCCAAATGAGCATGTTTTAGGGGTGTATTTCATATGTTTAATCAACACTTTTCATGCTCATTTCTCCACTCTAGCTTGTTTTCCTCTAGTTTTGTGTTTCATTGGTGTTTTACACATTTATTGTTTAAACAGGATGAGTAAGAGTAACATAGGTAGGAGTAAAGTAGACGAAGAGAGGAACACGTGGGCGCAAACGGATCCAAAACGGAGTTTTTTAAATGGAGTAAAGACGAAGAAGATACAGCGTTTTGAAGTAGTCTGACTCTGACCGACCTTAGGACCGACCTTGCAAGGTCGGGGTCGGGTCGAAATTTTGCCCAGATTTGCGTTTTTGCAAGCTACTGGAATCGACCGACCCTAGGACCGACCTTGCAAGGTCGGTCGGTCGTAAAATTTGCCCAGAAATCAGATTTTAAAAGGAGAAAGAGAGGAGATAAAGGGGTATTCCACACACACAAAAACGACGGGAAAAGAAGAGAAAAGAGGGAAGAAGAAGAAGAAAGGAAAGGAAGAAGAAGAAGAAGAGAAGAAGGAGGAGAAGGCTCACCTCCATTGAAGCTCTTCCTCAACCTCCCATGGCTATTTCTTCTCC